>ML779264.1:197684-311296 GCA_009831015.1 Picea engelmannii
ACCATAAGTGTTATTAATCAAAATGTCAATTGTGGATAAAGTCTAATAACAACAACCTTTGGTGTATTTCATAGATAAAAAATAACAATAGGGGATAGATAGAGAATCACAATTCTTCTCTCTTTGAGATAAAATAACCTCAACTGATGAACAAGATCCACAAGAAATATAGAGACAAGATAATTCATAAAATCCAATTCTAAGTGTTGGTTGTGGAGCCTAATTATCTTGTTGATTTAGAGGTTTGTTTCAGTCGTGCTTGGACCCCATTCCCTAACAGGGGGTGTGGGGGGGATTTCCCCCCCACAACTGTCGCTAGGGGGGTCCAAGGGGGGGTGACGACAATTTTTGTAGCCTTTATGTGTCCCTTTATTTTTGTATAAGACAATAAAAATATAAGAGATAAAAAAGACCTATCTTCCTCGGAAAGGGGTCATTTTTTAGTACAAATGAATGATTAGAGAGGAAGTCATGAATGGAATGTGACATGTCAATATTTTGATACTTTTGGAGTTATTGATGGATAAAATTATGTGTGCTCCTATTTAAGAACATCCTATAATATATGATGAACTTTTTTGAAGGGTCCTTTCATAATCAATGAATCAATAATAAAGAATCCATAATAGAAGTGGTAGAGAAAAGATTAATATATCTTGAGCTTGACAGAAGTGGTGGTCATGATCAACACATATGAACTTTGTGGTGAAATATTATCAAAACTAATAGAGGGATATGCAAGAGTGTACAATGAGAACCTTGACAAACATAACCCCTAATGCTTACAACATTGTCTAGAGGATGGAAAAATTCTATTTCTTTTTCCAAATATGAAAAAATAGTATATTACAGTTTAATGAATACATTTTCCTATTATTATATATGTTTTTATACTTTATCAAAAAAAATTCCAAGACTTTACAAGTTTTTATAATTCAGTGAAACATTCGCCAAGATTTTACAAGAGTTTATAATTCGGTGAAAGATTCGCCAAGATTTTACAAGATTATATAATTCAGTGAAAGTTTCGCCAAGATTTTACAAGGTTATATAATTGACTAAAAGATTCACCAAAAAATTATATATACATATTATATTATTGATAAAATAGCCTTCAATTTTTCCTATGTATCATGGGGATTCACCCACTTATTATACATACGAATTTAAGGGGGGTTCTCAAAATCATCCCTGTTTGCAAGTTATTTGTAATTTTCCATATCTAATCATCTAACTGTGCACACTCCCGTGTATAATTCTCTTATGCAGGTTATTTACTTAGGTTGTGTTTCATTAATATAAATATTCTCCTGATCATCTAACTCTTAATATACATACATATGTTTCCTTTCTTATTTACATAAGTTGTGTTTTACTTTGCAGATTGGTCATCTAAATAATGTACATAACAATCAACTATGATTCTTTTAGTTATGGTTTAAATTAATCCCTGCAGGGATGCATAGAGTATTATCTCTGTGTTAGAACACTTCTAGTCTTAGTGTGATGGAACAATTTCAAATTTCAAATTTCTTTTGAATAATGTTTATAGGTTATGTCAATTGTAAGAACATGTATTTAATAAATTGAAACTTCTTTAATGGCGGGGTTTTCCTTAGATTTTTTTATCTCTACTTTACACATCTCTATAGAAGTCAATATTGCATGCATTCCATTTGAATTCTAAGTAGTTCTAAGATGCCATCATGACATTGTCCGTCATCATAGACGATAGATAAGCTCTCAACCATTAGATAAATGATAGTTACTCTAATCTGAATTGAGTAAATGAATCACAGAGTTATATTTCCAAGCAAGAAGAATAATTAGAATAATGATCTTTCATGCCTAGTCTCATCTCTTGCATAATAAATTCTTGCACTAATTTGTTATTCTGCTACCGATTTTCGATTCTTCCCTATTTTTCATCCTAAATTTGCCAATAGCTTTAAATCACCAACGGATAGATTAATGACCTAACTTGCAAGATATGTTCACTCCATGTCGGGTTTCTTCTCTAGATGATGAGTTATTCTAGTTAATTTAAAGCTCTTCATTATTTGAGTTTATTGGCATTAGATTAGATTTCTAAATTGGAGATCTAGACCTTCACATACAGTGCTAGCACCTCGAAGCTTACGAGCCCTGGGTTAACAATTTAATGTAGAAATAGATAACATATATTTCACTCGACATTTTTGGCGCCATTTTTGGGGAGGTGCTAAAGGGATTAGAGTGTAGGTAGGTAGGTTGCCTTTAATTACACAACAAGGGGGAGGAGAAACTTTAAGATGAGAGATAAGAACCTACACATCCATTTTAATGGTTTGCTCCAAATCCTTGTTGTTCCCTTTTCGCATGAGTGTTTACTTTTTCTACAAGTTTGTTTACTTTTCTCAGTTTGTTTACTTTCCTGCAATTTACTTTCCCGCAAGCATTCTTTTTTTCCTGCAATTGTGTTTTCTTTTTGAATAGATAACTCTTGTGAAAAGATAACTTGGTGACAATGAGGTCTAAAGTAGAATGAGGAGTTCAAGTTTTCTTTAAGTAGAATGCTTTAAGTTTTTCAATTCATTTAATTTCATTTTTGTTTCAATAGCGTTAAATTTTAGTTATTATTTCATTGGGTGTTGTAAGAACCCTAGACACTAATCCATGTGTGAGGAAGGACCCATCAACCAACATAATGGATTTAAAGGTGACCATTAGTTTGGGAGAACTCTCTCAAATCCTAGTAGCAACTAGGATTTCTTCTTTTCAGGAAGAACACATCTTGAAAATAGTCACAAACTTATCTACCTCTTCGGAAATGATAAAAGAACCAAAGTCCCATGAGCTACAAAATGATTTTCCTTGCCAAAATGAGAAGGAATATAAAAAATTATGGACTACATCTGGTGGAGAGAGATCACTAACACTTGATGTTGGACCTTGACGAAGTTTTGAGGATCCTTGGTCATGTTTGACCTAATTTTGGGACTTCGACAGGCTGTCGGAGGCGGAGCGCAAGACAAAGCAAAGATCGTGGGATCTCGACCCCTTTTAGGGCCCTTTTTGGGATTCGGGATTATGTAACGGGTATAGGAATGTCGGCCCATGGGTTTACCCATGCTCAGGCCTATTTTGTAGGTATAAATAGATGCTAAGGTGATGTAGTGAGTATGAATGTCTAAGTGACCTTTGGCTAGATGCAAGTGATGGTTGTAGTCCAATCTATGTGATTGACAGTGCTAAGTGCTAAGTGGAGATTGCTTTGGTGTATACTATGTGAGACTTGCAGAGCTAAGTGCAAGTCATTGTAAGAGATTGTGTGAAGGCTTTGTGCTATACCCTAGTTAGAAGAAGGAGGATCTAGCGGAGTGCGCACAAATCTCCTGTCTTCTCTGGAGTAGAACTTGGATGCTATGTGCCTGTAAGAATATTGACCAAAGATAATAAAGAAGAGAAGAGTTGGTGGACGTAGCCCCAGGGTGGGGGTGAACCACGTACATGCTGTGTTGCTCTTCTTTGTGCGATGTGTTGATGTTTTTATATGTTAATGTGCTTAGTGCCTCAATATAGATGAATGGTAGATAGATATGTTAATGCTATGTGCTTAATAATATGGATTTGACTTATGTGGATACAATTAGTGCTTAAATACCTTAGATCTGAATGAATATTGTGATACTCTGTAATTAGGTTTTAACTGCGCTGTAACTAAGACTGGATATAGATGAATGTTAACTGTTGAGTGCTTTGTCAAGTGTTAGAATCACAAATCTCTGTCCCAACTAAGGTTGTAGACATCTGAGTCCTGCAACTACCCCTGCCTCTACCTCGGGTGAGACTTCATATGCTTTGTAGGTGTTTCCGAAAGGGCCGATAGTTAGGGTTTTGTTGGTGCACTGTTATAGTGTTGAACCCTGGGTCTACCCCTGTGCTAACAAATGGTTCCATTGCCGAGACTTGAAACTGTGATTGCTGGGAACTATGGAAAAAGAAGCTTTGTGTGAAGATCTGACCTGAAATTGTGAAATCTCTGTGCATAGATTTGTCGCTCTAGTGCGTAGTATTCTACTTGATCTGTGAAGCTCTGTGCCAAGAAGGGTCAGATCTGAAGAAAAGAGGTAAGATCTACAAGCTCTGTGCTCTGATAAAGGTAAGAATAGTGAAAAGTTTTAGATCTGGAAGCTTTGTGCTCTGCTAAAGATAAGATTAGTGGATTTTTTTTTCTAAAGTATGGATCTAGGTAGGTTTGATAAGATTTGTCCTAGCTTGAAAACTAGGGCACTGATAGAAGAAAGAATATTTGATATGAGTAGATCTGATAAGAATAGTGAAAAATATGTTATACCTATGCATAGAGAGAATGTTTGGACTAACAAATGAATGTAGGATCCTAGAAATATTTTTTTGCAGGTTAGCTACCATGATCCTAGTGCATAGTATAGGTAAGGATGGGGATCATTTAAGAGAAAGAGAGGATTAACCTTTTGTTATAGTTGCAGAAAACCGGGACATCTGGCTAAGGAATGCCCTGGTAGAAGACCTAGTTGCTTCTGTTGCAAATATATGGACCATGAAGTATTGGATTTCCCTAGAATGATTGCTAAGGTTGAAAGGATGAATATGGAACAAGTAGACCCTGAGAAAGGTCAAGCAACTGAGATTATGAAAGAACCCCAGAAAGAATCAGAAAAAGTATTTCTACAGATGAAAGAAACCATGAATGACCACCACCATATCAGCTTATCAGAGATATTCAAAGAAAAAGAGTGCATTGAAGTAAGAATAGGAGACTTCGACATTGAATGTGTTCTGGATGAGGAAATACAGGTGAATATCATGACAGAAAGAACTTGGGAAATTCTAGGAAATCCTGCTATGATTCCTTCATTGGGAGGAAAAGGGTTATTTAGAGGAAAGATGATAAACCTATATGGAAATCTCACCCATATACCTATGAATGCCAATGGAACTTCGACAGAGGAAGAATTTGAAGTTATTAAATTTATTGAGAACAATGCTCCATTTTCTATGTTACTAGGAAAACCTTGGATTGAAGGAGATCATGACATAAGGAAAGAAGAAGAAATCTTAGAGCAGAAGACACAAGAGTTGAAAGATTTCATGACTAGGAGGATCACACACTTGATTGAAGAATAGGAGAACCAAGCGAAGCTACTTAAAACCAGAGACTTGGATGTCGAAGAAGGAAGAACACTAGAAGACCCACATAATATTGGAGTACCTATTCAATATACAGATGAAGTATTACCCCTGATTTCTAAGAAAGAATCTCACCAGTGCGAAGTTACTCTGCCAAAAGAAGTAAAGAATTGGAATGGAAAAAGGAATACCGAGACGAAGCTCACTAGAAAGAAGGCTAGAAAACTAAGTAAAAATAGAGCTATGATCGAAAAGTTACAGAAGGTTCCAGAGGGAACCTCACAGAAGGAAAATTTGCAAAATTGGAACTTTGCCAGGATATCAGAACAACTTCACATGACACTTCGCCATGGTGATGCAATATAGACGTTAGGGATAGTATAACCATTAGACCAATGGACCGAACGGGTAGAAAGGCATTTATGATAAAAAATTTCACCACCAGACCATTGGGACTGCGCCATAACTGACAGAACTGAGTTAATGGAGGTTCCTCACCTGTTGCAGGAGATCTATTGCCAAGTTATCTATTTATCTCGTCGTGCCATGCAATGAGAACACTTTTACTAACCATGAATCTGAGTACATAGAATAGTTTATTTCACATAGTGATCATTGCGCTATTACCATTCATCCTGTTTCATTGAGCAGTTACTCTTCAAACCCAAGATATTCAACCACGAGTGTGCATGTCGGGCGAGCTTAGCGCTGTAGAGAAAATTGTCAAAGAAGTTCTCATTGACCTAATGACTGAAAGAGTAATGTATGAAAGAGAAATGTCTAGAAGTATTCAAGCATCATCGACGAGAGGAGTGCAAGCCTCTCCATTGACTGCTCGTGGAGATGGATCATCCCGACCATCAACGGAAAAGAGAACCAAACACAAAGATGGCCTAGAAAATGCGAAGCTGATCCCGACCATATTTCCCGACTACATCCCGCCTCTGGCCGGCGCGGTGAGTTGTGATAGTGTGCTAAGAGATTTAGAGTACACCATGGTTACTGCGTACCTCTCGAAGGGGATACGCGCAGTGAGAGCACAACAAGACAAGATCATAGCATTGAAGGTCAGTGACTTCAACCTCAGAGATCACAAGAAATATAGCATGCTCGCCCCGTATAAATACCTGAACAGGACGAAGGGGATGAACTCAAAGATAATCCCCCATCCATGGACGATGAACCTCACGTAGTCCACCCTGCTAAATGTAATGAAAATCCCACACTTCGGAAGGCACCATGAAGTCAACGCCTGTGTCAAGCTATTGCTTTCATGTTACCATGGAGGTTACTTATGGCTAGACCGTCGTATTACAGTTGATCCGACGTTGATACATAGGATCATGGGATTAAGTGTACAAGGACCCGACTCGTAGGAGTTCTATCCTGGAAAATCCACAGATCGCGTGGTAGCACAGAAGATAAAGGATACATACGACGATGTTGAAAAGGGGACGTGAGGCTACAAGGTAGCCTCCATCCAGAATGGCGCAGTTCGCCTAGCCTGCCAGCTAATATCCGTAAATTTAGTAAGGAAGAAAAGACCTACGCAGGTCATAGGCTTTGTCGTTGACCTCGCAGGGAAGTGCATGGAAGGTCTACATATGAACTGGGCAAAGTACCTAGTTAATCAGCTGGAAATAGATTGCCACGAAGCACAGGATCAGTGCTACCAGTTTCACTTTAGCTAGCTCCTGATCCTCATAGCCTTTGTTTCCTAGGAGATTTCGGAAGGTGTGACCTTTTTGGATATTGAACCGTTTGAGCCGCTTGCTGCGAAGTTCATCACACTCTGGTACTTGAGTGATATGAACAAACACTGGTAGTTGAACGTTGTTTTTCACACCTATTACCTTTAGCTTAAGAGAGCCGTTGAAGATGAACCTCGCATGACCCCGAACACCCTACAAAGGTTCCAACCCCTGATGAAGTTCTGCGCAGATCGACACTTCATATACATAACAACATGAGACGATGAACATAAGGAGCAGCTTCAGTCATACTACAAACTCATGGAAGAGGACCTAGAGGAGATCACTAAGGACTAGTCCACAGACCTCCTTATTCTCCCAGACCCTGCAGAGATGTCTGACCCTGACAGACCAGAGACCACGCATAAATAACATGATACACCAGGGCCCAAAAGAATGAAGAAGACCGAAGAGGTCCAAGATTTAAGCAGTGCCTTAGGAAATACTGCTTCAGTATCACTTGACCAAGGGGGTGATGAAAAAGTAGAAGAACTAAATGGAAAAGGAGCTGAACAGAATCCAGGAGAAGTAACACCATCCAGAGACGAGGTTGATCACCTGAAGAAGAGGAAGGTTTCTCCCTCAAAACCTTCTTCCTGAAAGAAATCAAAAGCCACCGTGACCAAGATGAATACTGTGCTTACTGCCTATGATTTTGACTTCATCATAGCAGCTCTAAATGACGATTCGTTGGAAATCATGGAGAAACAATAAGCCAAGCATGAGTAAATGTACGATATAATTGAGGTCGAACTCCGAGGGGTACAACAGGCCCTTCATTCCAGCCGCACAGTCTCCACTGCACCCCTTCCATCAGGAGAAACAAAGTTTGGAGATGAGCCAACCCAACTCTATCGACTAGCTGATGCGGTCGAATCTTGCCTTCGTAGTTCTTAAGAAGAAACAAAACAAGCCACCCGGGCCATGAAGCAAGTGCAAGGCATAATCATAGAACAACACAGAGCTGTAGAAAAGGATAAGGTTACTCTCTAGACAAATTTTGAAGAAGATAAAGTACAAATGCAACAAGAAAAATAACATTTGCTCCCAGAGAAACTTGAAGTGAAAGAAGCAGTCAACAAATCAATCCTCTCTGTGATAGAGCCACAAGCAGAATATCAGGTCACGCATCAAGTAGAGCAGCTCATAGAAGCTATCCAACAACTACAATAATGAATAAGAGACTTAGAGCTCCGCACAATGCCCAACACTCTGTAGGATGTGGGGGACCAAAGAGAAGTAACTGCTCGAAGCGCAGTTGAGAGAATAAAGGCCATTTCCATGGAATGTAAGAAACTCACTGATCATAGTGCCTAGACCTATGAGAAACTCACTGAGAATCCGGAACTGAAGGAACTGGAGTCGCAACTCCAAGAGGTGAAATATCAAGCAGAAATGATACAGGCGCAGTTGAAGCCCTTGTCATCTTTGGAAAGAATGAAGCAATGCTAGGAGCAGCGCACTGCCCAACAACAGGTCCAAACTATCTAGAGAAAAGTCATGGAAGTGACTTAGAGGCTCCAACTTATACAATATAAGGCTTACCAACTGTTCATAGAGATAGAAGGTCGAGGAGAGGAACTAGAGAAAGTCATCACTGCAGTTGAACAACGACTAGAGGGACCTGTCAAAAAAGAAGTCATTCAAGAGTTCGTTGAATAGGAGGTCGTGGAACAACAACAAGTTGAAGAAGTTTGAGCCACGCTCGAGGATTTTGAAGTAGAACTAGTCATAACATAGTGACTCGAGATGAGTCACAGGTGAGTGTTGGGGGATTGTTGGCCCTTGACCAAGTTTTGAGGGTCCTTGGTCATGTTTGAAAGCAGAGCACAAGATGAAGTCGATATCGCGGGATCTTGGCCCCTTTTAGGGCCCTTGTTGGGATTCGGGATTATGTAACGGGTATGGGAATGTCGTCCCATGGGTTTACCCATGCTTAGGCCTATTTTGTATGTATAAATATATGCTAAGGAGATGTAGTGAGTATGAATGGCTAAGTTCCCTTTGGCTAGATGAAAGTGATGGTTGTAGTCCAATCTATGTGATTGACAGTGCTAAGTTCTAAGTGGATATTTCTTTGGTGCATACTATGTGAGACTCACAGAGCTAAGTGCAAGTCATTGTAAGAGACTGTGTGAAGGCTTTGTGATACACCCTAGTTAGAAGAAGGAGGATCTAGTGGAGTGCGCGCAGATTTCCTGTCTTCTGTGGAGTAGAAATTGGATGCTATGTGCCTGTAAGAATCTTGACCAAAGATAATAAAGAAGAGAAGAGTTGGTGGACGTAGCCCCAGGGTGGGGGTGAACCATGCACATGTTGTGTTGCTCTTCTTTGTGCGATGTGTTGATGTGTTTATATGTTAATGTGCTTAGTTATTCAATACACATGAATGGTAGATAGATATGTTAATTCTATGTGCTTAATAATATGGATCTGACCTATGTGGATGTGCTTAGTGCTTAAATACCTTAGATCTAAATGAATACTTTGATACTCTGTAGTTAGGGTTTAACCGCGCTATAACTAAGACTAGATATAGATGAATGTTAACTGTTCAGTGCTTTGTCAAGTGTTAGAATCACAAATCTGTGTCCCAACTAAGGTTGCAGACATCTGAGTCCTACAACCACCCCTGCCTCTACCTCAGGTGAGACTTCATCTGCTTCGCAGGTGTTTCCGAAAGGGCCGATAGTTAGGGTTTTGTTGGTGTGCTGTTGTAGCGTTGAACCCTAGGTCTGGCCCTATGCAACCACTTGATATTGAGGATTTCTCAACATCCATCTTAACAGATCATTTATGTACTTCAGAAATCAATCATCCAAAAGAAGAGGATCTGCATGGCATGATGAAGGAGAGCATATAAATTATTGTTGATGAACATCAAGATTACATTGAAATTTGGTTTCAAAAGGTCATCAAGCCACAATATTATTCTCTTCTTCAATGCCTTCTGATGTCGTAACAAGTAGGTTGGTTGGTTCTTCATATCCAAGTAATCACCGCGATAAATTTTTCATATGTGGATATGGGTATGTTTCTTATCTTTCTTCGCACATTGTTACATTGGAAAAGTTCTTACACTTGAATAAAGATTTTCCTTTCCTTTTATGTAGAGTAGGATAATAAATAAAAGTTGTATGTTGTTAGTTTAGCTTAAAAGTCTAATGCTGCCTCATTTTACATTTTATTTCTAATAAAATAACTAAGAAGAAGATAGTATTGATAGTTTAATACTAGAAACCAAAATAATTCTGGATCTTTATTTCCCTTATTACATGCATATTTCAGACCATTAATAATAACAATAGCCTGAAGACCAAAATTTAATGCATTATGGAGATTTACTTAAATTTTCAAGGTTTACGTAGTAATACCTATAGGTAACTTGTCCATCCTAGTTTCATATCAGAGCTTGTTATTCAAGCATCCTTATCAAATAGTAGCAGGAGAGTGGCTGCCACTCCTACTTGTGAGGGAACACTACTATAATTATATATGAAGAAGATGAATTCAGGGACTAGAGACACCTTTAAGTCATTCTCTTACGACCTCATCCACTACACATTAAGCAAGTTTGATCATGATATGTCTTTGGACTAATATAAATGCATAATTCTATTTTTCAAGCGAACAATATTTTATGGGAAATTTATAGAGTTTCCTCCAACCCATATACCATCCAATTCTGCAAAAAAGTTTTCAGAATTGCCTCCCCATCTCATTGCGAAAGAAATATATCTTAAGGGTGGTGGTAAAGGCTATAAAATGGGTGTAAGAGGCTAACCTGTTGGGATACTGAATAGGTCTACTAGCAGTGTGTACTGACCTGTGGTATGACTAGGAAAACCTATCGGGGTACTGAACATGCTCGTTGGTAATGGGGCATACTGCACGAAGAGTATATTTCTTAGACATCAAAGTTACCCCATTAAGGTACTGGACAAGCTTGCTGGCAATGGGTTTTGACTTTGATTTCTTTTACTATGCCTAATATATATTTGTCCATATGAACGATAGAATTGTGTAAATACTTAAGAAGAAGAATGCATGGTTCAACAAAAGGGATAAATAAAACTCATCTAATTTCCATTTGAGAATGTATGTAAGTTACACTTAAGACCTTTTCATCTAATTCAAACTATACCTACAATGTCATTATCCTAGAAGTGGGACCCATAAGTTTAGGAGTCTAATGAACTCAAACACAAAATTTATCCATATTACTTGAATGACAATAATCCTTTGAGAAAGTAAGCAAGGATGACTCATTTCCTATGGGTTTTATATATCATATATACCCTCATGTTTTCTATCCAACGACATGAGGAAAATCCCCTATCACAACTTATATGGTCTTCATGAGCATAAAATGTTACTAACTGACGAAATTGTATGTATTAAGAAATCTGAATTACTGTAGTGTTGTTTTAGTCATTCCCATAACATAACATTAATACTTATTTTTCTAAGTTCTAGTTTTCTTAGAATAATAATGTTGGCTTAATTTTCTTGAAGATTGATTACAGACTATTGTTGGCAATACAAAGTTTCAAATGAATGAAAGGTCAGTTCCAATTAATTCATGGGATGGGGACGTGCCATATCTTCGGTCTTGGGGGGAATGATGGGATCCTAAAATACCTCCTTTATTTCATTTCATTTCACTATTTATCATCATATTTAACCATAATCCATTCCCGTCACCCTTTAAAGCATACCAATTATTTAAAATATATTGATTAGAAGAATTAAAAATAAATGATGTGAGTTTATACTTTTTAATGTATTTTACATGGTTTTAACTAATTTGTAGATGATAAACTTAGTGTTATGAACATCTTTTTTTATATATCTATACAATACACTGAACAACTAAAGAAATGGATATCATGGGGAATGCATTCACTATATACATTATTAAAACGTTTGCATCATTGAAATTTCAATTGAGTAATCTTTGTTTTGTCACACCCTTTTCCATGAAGTGAACTTCAATCTCAATTTGTGGGAGAATGAAGTTGAATTAGAAAAATCTGGCACATGGGTTTTGTGCCTAATATGCCTAATTAGGTCCATCATAAGTCATTTCATGAAATTATAGACAGATTGAGAGAATTTTGTGGCCCTTCATCCGATAGCTGAATTTATATCAGACAGATCCAAACCTCCATTCGGACCTTCATCTATGGGTAGTTTCAGGTGAATGCAGAACGTGGGTTTTTTATCCATTATCGTCCTCCTGCTATGGCTCCCACTGTAATTTGATTTAGAAAGTTGGAACTAGCTCCTATATTCGAGCTAGGATTTTAAGAACTCATAGTTTATTAATAGAATAGCTAAATGATTTTATGGTTTGAGAGAGAGTCGACCCTTTTAGTGGTCGGCCTCTCAGTTGTATCAAAAATCTATAAATACCGAAGGCCTCTCAAAACAAGGACAACCATGATAATATGGATACTATATTGAATTTGCCCCTATAACTCAATTCTGATATTAATACAGTTTGATGCGTTGAGATCTTGATTGTTTCTTAAGCTAGAGTAGTACCACAACTACCTAGGGGGCCCGCCACTAGTTTGTGTGTTTTGTTAACTTTCTATATAGTCATATTCTTATATCTAATTCTCTTGTGCAATTTTTTTATTTAAGTTGCAGGTTACTTATCTAATTTGCAAGTTATTTGTAATTTAACATATCTAATCATCTAACTGTGCACATTCCTGTGTATAATTCTCTTGTGCAGGTTATTTACTTAGGTTGTGTTTCATTAATATAAATATGCTCCTGATCATTTAACTATTTATATACATACATATGTTTCCTTTCTCATTTAGATAAGTTGTGTTTTACTTTGCAGATTGGTCATCTAAACAGTGTACATAACAATCATCTATGATTCTTTTAGTTATGGTTTAAATTAATCCCTACATGGATGCATAGAGTATTATCTCCATGTTATAACACTTCTAGTCTCAGTGTGATGGAATAGTTTCTAATTTCGAATTTCTTTTGAATAATTTTTATAGGTTATGTCAATTATAAGAACATGTATTTAATAAATTGAAACTTCTTTAATGACGAGGTTTTCCTTAGATTGTTTTATCTCTACTTTACAGATCTCTATAGAAGTCAATATTGCATGCATTCCATTTGAATTATAAGTAGTGCTAAGATGTCATCGTGACATTGTCCATCATCATAGACGGTAGATAAGCTCTCAACCATTAGATAAATGATAGTTACTCTAATCTGAATTGAGTAAATGAATCACAAAGTTATATTTCCAAGTAAAAACAGTAATTAGAATAGTGATCTTTCATGCCTAGTCTCGTCTATTGCATAATAAATTATTGAACTAATTTGTTATTCCAGTATCAATTTTCGATTCTTTCGTTGTACTAATTCTTCCCTAGTTTGCATCTTAAATTTACCAATAGCTTTAAATCACCAACAGATAGATTAATGACCTAAATTGCAAGATATGGTCACTCCATGTCGGGTTTATTCTCTAGATGATGAGTTATTCTAGTTAATTTAAATCTCTTCATTATTTGAGTTTATTGGCATTAGATTATATTAGCTTTCTATATTGGAGCTATAGACCTGCACATACAGTGCTAGCACCTCGAATAGTATGAGCACCAGGTTGACAATTTAATGTTGAAATAGATAGCATATATTTCACTTGACAACGCTCACACCCTGCCCCTCTTCACCCATTCATTACCTTCGATCTCTTCCCTAATTAGGGGGTGGATTTCATGAACTGCAACCCATCCTCGGCTGGTGGGCACCATCATATTATCATGGTCGTCTAAATGGGCTAAGGCCATTCCTACCATTAAATATGATGGTGAGACTACAACACTTTTTGTATTCAATCAGAGTATAGATCAGTTCATAATCCCGAAAGAGATTGTCACTTATTATGGCATTCACTTCTAGAATGATATGATGACAGAATTAGCATCAAAATTGGGGTTTATAAACGATCATTCGTCCCCCTATTATCCATAAGAAAATGGAAAAGTAGAGGATGTGAATAAATATCTAAAGACCATTTTGCAAAAAACTGTCAGGTAAAGTAAATCTAACTTGCATGTGATGCTTTACCTTGCACTATGGGCATCCCGAACCCCAGTAAAGACCAGGGATGATTTTAAGGATGGAAATTTATTTTAAAATGTAGAAACCTTGGCGAATATTATTAATCCTTCATATGCCAACTATAAATGATTGGCGATATTTTTGTAAAAATATTCAAATTTCTAAGGATTTTATATAGTTTTTATAAACTTTTGGCGATTTTTAAGGTAAAATAATTTTATCCTATGGAATTTGGGCGAATCATTTTTAAAATAGCGAATCTCGTTTTTGGAAAAAACATGGAAAATTAGCCCATGAGCGAAATTTAGCCCCTAAAATCATCCCTGGTAAAGACTTCCACTAGTTTCTTACCATTTTAGTTAGTCCATAGTGTGGAGTCAATTCTTCCTATTGAATGCGAAATCCCTTTCCTTAAGTTGGGAATCGAGCTCCTACCTAACACGACCGATCTCAAAGAACACCTCATACACCTAGAGCATCTCGATGAGCAGCGTCGAGATGCCTCTATGCCCATTGAATCAAATAAACAACGTGTTAAGGTCCAATACAATAAGTATTTTTGTCCCCAACAATACACTGAGGGTGACTTGGTCCTTCTTTATGACCAAGCTAAATAACGTTTGGGGCAAGAAAGTTCAACCCCATGTGGCACAATCCTTATATCGTGCGAAATGTCCTATAGAAAGGATCCTAAAAATTAGAAGATCATGAGGGGGATGTGCTAGAAGAGCCCATAAATGGGATCTACCTTAAAAGTTATTACGGTTGAGCCTTCAAGCTTGGGCGTGACCTTTTTATATTAATGTGTTTTAGTGTATATACTTATTTTTATTCTTTTGCGTCACCGGATTGCTTATTGGTTTTTCCCTTGGTTGGAAGATGTCAACGAAATATTCGGTGTACTTATGATTCACAGATGGTGTCAGTCATCATACTAAGAACATTGCCTCTGCCATTTGGGTTATCTATTCACCTGAGGGACAACTGGGGTCTTCAGGTGGCATCTGTTTGGAGCCATCAACTAATAATGTGGTTGCATATAATGTCATTATAGAGCTATTACGCGACGCCATTTCACATGGTGTTTGATATTTAGAGGTTCACCTAGATTCCCAATTAGTTGTATTTCATTTGAACGATAGTTCCCGAGTGAGAGATCCTACATTACTACAACATACAACTTTTGGAATGATATTTTGATTTTATTATTTATAATCAAATTCCTAGAAGTTCTAATAAAGTATCTGATGCATATGCTAATTAAATTTTAGATTGGCATTTGTCACATGACTGAGTAAAGAAAACATACATTCATATATTTATCCATGTAATATATGCAAGTAAAACCGAAGACCAAAATATTTTTTATATTTCATCATTTAAAGTCCAATATAAAATATAGTGTCATAGTACAAAATTGGGCTCATGCCCTCAAAATACATATATGACTAGTACATCACGTAATTTTAGCATATAAGCTTGAGGTCCTGGATGCATGTCATGATAAAATACTATGGCATTTTCCATACACCGAAAGAGTCTCACCCATGCACGAGGTACACCCACCATCTGCTGCTGCATCACCTTTGGCAGATCCTCCACCTCGATGATAGGATTCATGTGCATCATATGAGATAGGATTCCTTGCACATTCTGGAGAACTCTCTCCACATCCCTGCCTACCATATCATCTCCTCTTCCCCTATGCCTATGTCGTGGATATTCGCCTGGTCGTTGTGGAACTATGTATGTGTAATAAAATAATCGTTAACACATGATACCATACCAAAAATTTAGCTTTTTTTTGTTGCATTTATTAAATTGAAAAACAAAAAAAATTGAAATATACAAAAATCAATTCTCACCGATCTCTCCAAAGGTGGATCTTGGTGGAAATGACATGTGGCAGTCCCCTTGGTAGTCAATCCCATCATAGAGATAGTCATCGATGGCTATGATATGTCATCTCCACCAATGAAAGAGCGCATTGTTTTAGGGGGTTGACACCCTACCACCACCCATATCCTCATTACCTTGGTCCACTGTGACATGTATGGATTCCATAGACCATGTAAATTAATCTCTACTCTAGGGATTAGAGCTGGAACCCTCTCAAAGAAAAAACTACAAAAAATAGATGCGAACTCGAAGTTCCTCATTCTCCCAAGTTTGTATTCCGACAATTGGCTCTTCATGTTGGTTAGTAGTGAGGTGCGCCAATCATAAAATGTGGGTATTGAACACTCCACAACATAGAACATGAGTGAAATTGACGTTTGGTGGAATGATGCTGACCTTGATATCCATGTGAGTAGTAGGATGACGATCTTCATACTCTAGTTCTCAACCACCCTGATAGGGAGTTGGATGCCCACTTTCTTTGTGCCTGCAACACAGTAGGTGGCGATGTAATCCTCCATAGTTCTCCCACATCCAATCCCCTAGGCCTTTAGATTTACCATCTTGCCTCGGTGAGACAATTCTATAATAAATTATATATCATCCAATTCAATTCTCAATGGTTTCCCATCAATATTGAAGGCCTCGGTCTCTGGATCCCAATAGTTTATCAATGTCTGGAGAAGCCTCACTTGAGCCCTCATTCCTTTTATGTCCCAAAATTTATAGAGCCCATATATTTTCAAATCTTTTTGGGCGCTCGTATCTCTTTCCACTACAGCATCGACTTACTCGTTCTCCCTTTCTCTCCATTCGATAATCATCCTGCAAAGAAAACATCAAATTTTGAGTCATTTTTTTATTAAAAACCTTGTGTGTGGAGTTGTACGTGGCATACCATTATGAAAGTCATGTATAAGGCTCAATGTATGCGGGTAGGCTTCACTTTACCCATGTACATGGGTTCTTGTATGTGACCAAATAAACCATAGCCTGCGTAGACCCTAGTTTCCAAGTTACAACCTCTTAAATTGCAAATTTGAGCACTTAAACTAACAATTAAATCATGGAAATTGAAGAGAATAGAATGGGCACTTACTTGGTCAATACGGTTTCCAATTCCATTGATCATAGCTCCTAAAATTGTCGTTGGAAGATCGTGGGCAAAATGGCCTCAAAAGCACTATGTGGTTGAAAAAACTTGAATGATATGGTAAAAAATTCTTATTTTAACTATTTATAGAAAAATTTTACCCACTCTATATAGTTTTTACCCTATATTTCCTATTTTTGGCCATGTAGACTAATAGTGCAATGTAAGACCTTGTTTGAAGTGGTTTTGTCCACAGTTTTTTATGGATTTCCAGTATCTTGTCATATGTTTGTGCCTCCGACAACTATATTCTATCACTACCATATAGGATAGGTTCTCATTCCGCAATGCATTTTTGCATCATCCTATGACCATGATTCACAAGCCCTAGGTACGAACCCATTTATTAGCAACACAAAACCTTTTTGCTTCTACTAGAAGTGTCATTATTAAGTGGTAGTTACCAAACATGGGTACCCTAGTTAGAACAGTTTTTTCATTTGGCGCTCTTGTAGAAGTTACTCCATAGGTCAGGGAGTTCCTTATAGTCCCAATATGAATTTGCATTAAAACCTCATTTTCTTATTCAATATCACTCGTACCACTACCTATGGGACTCCCTCCGAGTCTTGGTTAAGCTCTTTTTTGACCCCCAAAAAAATCAAAAGATTGTCAAGTGAACTTGTCTCTTTCACACTCATTAAATGGATTTGAGAGGACGTCTATTTTGGTATAAATTTCTAAACCCTTTTATGGACCAAGTAGACTACTTATGAAAAAGGAATATTCTAGTCACCATTGGCGAGAAGAGTTTTCCTGGGTATTATTTTATACCTTTTCGGGCCTAGGGGACTAACATCTACAAAAAAGGACACTCTTTCAGTTAAGTTGTAATTGCACCCCTTTATCCTGCTTACAATGTTGAGCTTAATATCGGATCCCTCTTTCTCATTATAAGCCTCTTGCCGCAACAATTCTCAACATTAGCCAAGTAGTGCCTTTCATATATCCTTTGCATCTTGACACCCTTTAACTGCAGAGGAAACATCCCCCCAAATTTCCATGTCCCACATGTGTTCCCTTGCATTGAGCATAGGTATGTTCCACTTCTTGGAACTAGTTTCTTACTCGTGACACTTGTTTCCTCTCTTGTATCATAGAATTTATTTTACTATGAAAAACTAAAAAAGATGGGCGGGCAAATAATATTATCTCCTATCGACAACAGCCGTGTCTCCTTTGAACATAGCGCAAACTCTTGAGTCCATTCCATCCAAGGTTTGGGTTTAGCATGACCTTAGGAAGATGAACTCATTATTTAGATTCTACTCCTCTGACTGATTATTCTTCTAGTCCCTATGGAGAGTTTGTTGATGCCTCCTGCGTCAAATGTTTTTGTCAATCATCATTTTTAAGTCTATGCTTCCTGAGTTATCCATCTATCTCATGCTCTTCTTCAAAGGAAGTATAATACTATGTCAACCACTCCTGAGAACTCTTGACTTTGCATTTTGGCCATCCCCTTACAAGTGAATCTTAGAATCACATGAAGTTGTTGTCCTACCTTGCACTCTTTGCCTACTTTCAACATTGGTAGGTGACCTTGAACCCAACATATAACATATCCTCATTGGTCACTGATTGGGGGATTTCCCTTGTGTTCGACGACAAGAAATATATTCACACATTGGGATTCATGCAGTGTCTTGGATTCCATTATCCCTATTGGTGGTTTCCTTTCCTTTGTCGACAATTTTCATCATTGGATTCTAGTCATAGGGTCTCTTTCGTGTACTACTTGCATCTAGTGCATGCGAGAGATGCACATGGTTGTTGGTTCATGAACATCCTATTCGTCCTATCTCCTCCTAGTAATCAAGATATTTATTTGTATCTCACACTGGATGATGAGAGATTCCTTAATTCTCTCCTTTCAACGGGTCTCCTTCCATCGAATTCAGCTCATCTATTCTAGAATCGATATCTAGAGTCCTATGAATACCTAGAGGCTTGCAGTCATCGGTGGTAGGTTCTCCTGCCATCGATAATTGGGAATACATCAATGTATATTGATTGATGGATTCTTCAAGTGTTCGACCTCAACACCCTTATTCAAACTTATCGAATTACTCGATGTATTGACACCTACTTTCATTACTGGTGGGTTGTCTCGCATTTGTTAATGGTATACCTCAATGAATTGTAATCAAGCGAAGTCTCATTGGGTTTCGACTTCAACTCCTTTATTCACATAATGTAGACTTTCACCTTTGACAGATAGTGTAGAAGACCTCTAGTTTACAATAGTAGAAGTAAGTACCCCATATCTGTTGATGTCTTTCATCAGACCAGTACCTATATGACTTCAATGGTCATGGAAGATCATATTGTACTCCATTGTATACATATATCTTCGATTGATTTTGATGTTGGACTCCACTGTGTCTTGTTCATGACTATGACATCCTAGGGCATATGTCAACTTTGTATTTCCTATTCATGGCTAGGAACAACTATTTGACATATATCCAGATGGATCCGCAGTGTAATTAAGATTGAAAACCATGTGTACAGAGTCAATATGAATTGCAATATTCTCATGAGTAAATAGTTCTTCCAGCTGAGTCTTTATTACTCCACTTTTGGGAATTATAATGTATTTCGACCATCGTAGATACTCCTTTGACCTCACACATTAGGGGGAATCTGTTATAGAATTTTTTTCTAAACTCCATGCATCTTGATTTGATGGCCTTCCATTTCCCCCTGTAGACTTGATTTCCCCTTTTTTCTCACTCGAGAGTCAAAAATACAATTTTTTTTCCATATACACGAGCCACAGTTAAACAAATCGCATATACACAGGTTGCTCCATTACAACCCGTGTACATCGGTTTTTTTCTCAAAAATTAAAAAATATGTTGGGTTTCCATGCCATGTCACAAGATCCATGATCCTTGACCTTGCATATACTGGAAACACTCTGACTCGACTCTTCAATTCCATTTGAAGGCTATAAATTGAGACATATACAAGCGTTGAAATGAGAATTCATCGTTGAGAGAAAAGTCACTCTAGAGAAATTTCACCTCATATTGAGTCTGCATCCCTTTGTCCTTGAAAGTCTAAACTTCTTGTGTTCATCCCCCAAGCTCTTCCTATATTGAGATGCAGAACCTCATTGAATCCTACTACTTGTGAGATTTCCTTTGTGGAGGATTGAAGTGGTGAAGACCCAGCTGGAGGGACTTAGTGTCTTAGGTCTGATATGTGTCGTTACAAAAGTTTTTCACTTATGTAATTCTGTTGATTACATTAATAGAAATATTCTTTTCTCATCCATTTATATGTCGCAAATATTTGTATTACTTTCCATGGGCGTATTTTTTATGCATATTAATGGATTATGTTAATTTATATGCTAACATTATACATAATTTCCACATTCTTGCGTATCTTGGTTGTTGAGGACAAGTTGCAGGTATAAATATTTTAGTCGTGAGCTCAACTGTGGTCTTCTTCAAACGTCTGGGAAATGTAGGCTTATAGCCTTCTCTTGTTATCATTTTCATTTCTCTAGCATACTTGAGATTAGAGTTGATTTCTGGGTGTCTTTCTGTCTGTTGTGGTTTTCCCCTAGCCATAGAGATATTTTCCTCGTAACACTCATTAGACTTTCTTTTTCTCTTCATCTTCAGATGCTAGTATTTTCTTTTTCTCTTCAACTCTTTCCTGTGCCTCTGCTTCTGTTGCTAATATTTTTTCTTCTTCCTTTGCCTTCTTCTTATCAAGATCATCTTGTTGGGATTTTATTTCATCTTCTTTCTTTTTATTCCTCTCATCAACAAGAATTTTAAGTGTTTCCTCCTTCTTTTTCTCATCAGATTTAGAGCACTTCTTGGGCTCAATTTTAAGTTTCCCTTTGGTGTCTTCTTGGTTCTTTTTCCCCCTTTCAACATGCTTTTTTCTGATATTCTTCCTTTGCAGTTATTCACTTTTGTTCAATTTCATATGCTTTCCTTATATTTTCTTGTTCTTTGGCTTGTAATTTCTTTTGGTATTCCTCGAGAAGCAGTTGGAATTATTCATGTAAGATATCCTTATTTTCTTCTTGCTCCATTTGAAGTTTTCCTCTAGCCATGTCATCAGGTAGTCTTTGTAATACTTCTTTGAAGAACAACACTCCTTTGGATATTTATTTTTCAAAATTAACTTCATGTATCTTAGAATGAGTGATACCCAAAGACTTGATATGATTCACTTCCAGGTCATGTGGATCATGCTCTCTAGCCTCTCCAAGGAACAAACATATCTCCTGTAGGGATTTTCCCTCTTTTATGGCATGGGGACCATTTGATAAATTGTAACTTCCTATATTTCCAGGGAGTGTAGGCTAGAGCTTCTTACTATTTCCCAAAATGAGAGTGGTTATACCAGTTCCCATGGTATGGAAAGAAATTTCTCTAGTCAACAATCTATCAGGGACATGACAGGGAAGGAGGTGTGGGGCCCCAATATTTCCATATACTCTGATGCAAGTATAGTATTTCCCTAAGTACCAATATGCTACATCTTTTATCCCAGCCATGGCTTCACTTGATATTCTATATCTTGGGAATTCGAAAATGATAATATGGAGGGGGGAAAGAAAGAAATCACATATATCATAGAATTTTTCTTTGTAGTTTATGTTCTATAGGTCAGAAAAATAAATATGTATTGGGGGCTGGTCTTGATATCAATTCCACCCGAAAACAGGAAATTGCATGGATGAAAAAATGGCATTGATAAGATACACAAACATGTAAAAGCATGGTTTCTTCATACCTGAAACATTCTTCATGTTGTGGAAAATATTGAAAGTTAATATCTTTGCCCAGTTAAAGACTTGTCATGTATTTAAAACTATGTATACCATGGGAATCCACTCCATTTGGAAATGTGTACTCTTTTTAACTCCACATAGTCTGCTCAACATAACAATTCACATCCTGTATGGTATTTTAAACTCATAGGTGGGAATTGATCTTTTCCCTTGCTTGAATTTTCTTTCTTCATCTAACCACCAATATTTCATCAACTTGGAAAAGTCTTTTTTATTTTTGGTGAATCACTTCAGGAATGAATCGTTTAGGGAGACCATAGGTTTTGGAAGGTGGTATTTGATACCAATATATTCAAGTCTCAAGGATGTTGTATGTCTCCCGATTTTTGTAATGATTGTGGCTATGCTTAGGTTGAATTGTTTGAAACACCACTGAGCTGCATCATTGTAGGGGAACAATGATAGACACGCAAACATGTGGTGAATATCACATTCATATATATTTTGATACACTTCAAGGCTCTCATCCTCTGAAGATAAATCAACAATGTTGAAAGTTTTGTATATTTCATTGTACCTGGGGTAATGGTATTCTCTGGTGTGCTGAGTAGTATTTATCACCAAGACGTCTCCTAGATTTGTTGAAGTTTTAGGTGTGGGATTTCGAGCTGGAACTCTGAAATTATTTGCTTTCCTGGCATTTGAACATGTCATGGTGTATTTGTTCTATCCTGCGATCAACAAAAAACCATAACTCCATCTAACATGATATATAATATTATAATAACACAGAAAATTAAAACAGTAACATACCTTTCATTCTCTGTCTGGAACTAAATATTACACTTTTCTCGCGATCAGGTTATGTAGAGAAGAGTATTGGAGGCACAACCAATTTATAGACAAAAAATCACCTTTCCATTAATGCAATTTGAAGGTACAAATCACCTAAATCCATGTATTGGTGGCATGAAAACTAGCATTCGGACTTGAAAATTTTCGACAATGTTTTTGGAGTTTCCATCATCAGAGAGGGAGTGATTTCATGATATATTTTCATTTATATGGGAGGGTATCAAAGAATATTCTCATTTGCATTAGGAAGTGTGTCGAGAATGTGATATAAAAGGTTAAGTTATCTCGTTCTTTTCATGAATTGTCAAGATGTTTCTTATCGAAGGGTAAAGGTATCATAACAAACCCCCAAAAATGTTATCCAATAGGAAAGGTTAGAGAGGTTAGTCATAGGATATGGTAGTTATCCCCAATTCACCACTCTGAGGGAAACAATATTGAAGAATATCCTTCCATCGATAACCGTGCAGATCCAAAATATCGTATTTTTGGGAAGGGTTGAGACCACATAAAATGATCTAGGAAACAAATTAGCGTATTCCGCATGATAGGGCCATCTCCTTAGGGGACCTACACATGCGTTAGAATCATAATATTCCAACAAGGTTCTTCAACCAATAATCAACCGACACGCAAGATAAAATGACCACTTAGAGATTTATCGTGGATATGCATAGTCAGAATGAATAGGTCATCGGAATGAGTTTCGTTGGAGTTATATTTTATCATCATGAAATATTATGTCGATATGGCTATTAGAAAGGTTCAATCATGATATTAATTAGAGTAGCCTCATATTTGATCCAAAAGAATCTCTTCTAGATGGAAAATCAGTTTTGTGATTCTCAAGGATGTAAGATCATTGAAGAATCACCCCATGGTTGAGCATAGTAATTAATTATGATCCTTTCGAATGAGTATGAATAAATAAACAAGCAAAAAAAGTTCAAAATTTCAAATGTACATCATTTCCAACAGGGTTATGGTATATAATGTCTTATCAAAATGGTAGTTTCCTATATTAGTATCAAATCAACAATGTAGTGACATAGTATCTTGCAAAAAACAAATTATAGGGGGGTACCCACTAAAATACTCTTGAAAGATATAATTTTAGTGGGTAGTTGTGGGGGCACAACAATGGGTTTACAGAATAAAATATAAGGCAAATGGTGAAATTGATAAGTACAAGGATAGATTGGTCATAAAGGTGTTTTCTTGGAAATAAGGGATTGCTTATGAAGAAACTTTTGCTCCAACAACTACGTGGAATACTATAAGGGTTGTGCTAGTCTTGGTTGCACAAAAAGGATGGAAAGTGCACCAAATGGATGTAAAAAGTTCATTTCTAAAATGTGATATACAAGAGGATGTATATATGACTCAACCTCCTGGTTTTGAAGTTTTAGGGAAAGAAAACAAAGTTTGCAAATTGTTTAAGTCATTGTATGAGTTAAAACAAGCACTTAGAGCTTGGTACACTAAATGGATGCCTATATACAAAAAGTTTCTTTTCTTCGAAGTGATTCAAAAGACACATTGTATGTCTAAATTCAAGGAAACAATTTGATAATTTTGATAATGTATGTTAATGATTTTATCATAACAGGTAATAACAATGATCATATTTCACAGGTAAAGAAAGAACTTCTAACAGGATTTGAAATGACAGATTTGGGATTACTTCACTAATTTCTTGGAGTTGAAGTAATGCAGTGAGAAATAAGCATATGTATTTCCCGAACTAAGTATGTTTATGAATTATTGAAGAAGTTTGGAATGGAATATTACAAACAACCATCACCCCCATGGAGAAAAAATTAAAACTTTCTAAGTTTGAATGGGGGGGTGGGACTTGTTAGCAGTACCAGGTATCGTCATTTAATTGAAAGTTTAATCTATCTAACAAATACTCATCCATAATTATATTTTATAGTCAACGTCCTTTCTAGGTATATACATGAACTGAGAGAAAGTCATTGGAATGAAATAGAAAAGGTACTTTGATATCTTCAAGGAACAAAATATTTTGGTCTTGAGTATAAAAGGAATAAAATTTTTATACTTTTTAGCTACTTAGATGGAGATTTTACAAGAGAGGTTGATGAGAGGGAATATTCTACATGATATTTAATAAACATGGGATCAACTGTTGTGTCATGGATTTGCAAAAAATAAGCCATAATTGAAAATTCAATAGCAGAAATTGAATATATCTAAGCTTGGGAAGTGGATTACGAAACAATATGGTTTTGAAGAATTTTGCAGGATATTAAAGTTGTTCACAATGAATCTAATCCCTTATTCATTGATAGTCAAGAAGCAATATAGTTAGCTGAAAATCTATTTTTTCACTCGGAGACAAAAAATGTTGATACAAAGTACCATTGCCTTCAATCTCTCATCATCAAGGAAATCATCAAGCCAACTTACTCTCCAACAAAGGATCAAATGACTGACATTTTCACTAAATCTCTTAGAAGGATTAAGTTCACTAAGTTCAAAGCTAAGCTTGGTATTCTCTCCAAAGAAATTTTGGATCAAAGGGGGGATTCTTAGAAATTATGATCCAAAATAGTTGACTTAGGAGTTTAGTGAATACATGTTTTAGTGAATAAAACATTAATGTAAAAGGACATATACACACTCACATTAATATGTGAGGTGTCGAAGTTAGTTTTAATTAGTTTTAGATAACAATATTTCTAGTTATTTATTTTGGGATATTTATACCAATTTTCTATTCTATGTAAGGTGGATTTTTGTCCCTTATCCCTCACGTCTTATTGTTGTAATATTTTTCCTTCATTAATAAAATCTATGTGTCTAAGGAAACTTTGTCATGTTCTTAGCAGTGTGGTGATATGCATGACATTGCTTAGCAGTGTGGTGATATGCATGACATTGGTCACATAGCCTTTTGTATGATGCATCAATATGATAATTATTAAATGTTTGGTGCGGTGTTGTCTTGTGCACGACACTAGTGCACTTAATAAACTGAGACACACCACTTTGTTAAATTTTTAGTTCAGAAACTAAGAAGTGTGGGTGGATATATGGAATGCCCCAGTGATTCATGTTCCTTGGAGAACCACTGTTTATTTACCGATGTGTTTTTTTTTAGGACACACTAGTAATGGGGTGTTTTATAAAGCACATCACTATGATACATTATTGGATATTTGGCCCGGTGTCATGCTATGCACAACACTAGTGCGTTTTGTGGAATTTGACGCACCACTACGTTAATTTTTATGTTAGAAACTTGGCTGTGGAGTTGGTTAAAGGGAAACCAATGGGCTCCATTGTTCTTGGAACATCGATGGGTTTTGAGTGGCGTTTTGTATTTTATGATGCATCGATAACGAGGCATCCCATAAGACACACCACTATGCTAAATTGTTAAATATTCATCCCGGTGTCATTGTTATGGACCAACACCTTAAGAATGATAAAAATTCAACGAATAACAATTCACTTTGAGGGGGAAACCTCCTTTCAAAATATATCTAACTCATAAGACAAGAAATGATGAGATGAGATGATCCTAGAGATTATGAGATGAGATGATGATTAGATTTGTATGTAGGCTAAAACACTTCATTGTACCCTTTCATTATAGTTGTACCCTTTTTCTTCTTCAAATCCACCCATGTAAGCTTCCAACAAATGTTCATCACTTATGTCATCCACCCTTGTGGCCAATATCTAAAATTCTGAATTATAATATTCAATATCACCTAAGTGTTTTATTCTTGTCAATTAACTGAAGTAGTCATGGTCCCAAAATTTCCCATATTGTGCTTCTAAGCCTGTTGTAAATAAACCCCAAGTATAATGATAAGAAGGGGGATTCCTTTTAACTTCCCATTGATACCATTGATATGGTTTTATATCAAAGCTCAAAGTTTCTATGTGAATCCTTTGCTTATCATCCATAATATTATATAGTTCAAAATATAACTCTATTTTGTTCACCCAAATAAATACCTATGTTCCGTCAAACTTCCTTAATTCAAACTTGGGAAGGTTCAATCCTTTTGGATACCATCCATAAGTAACTCCATTATTGGAGTTAAATCCCCCTGAAAAATTGTTATTATTGGAAAGTTGTTCAACTTGAATACTACCCTTATTTTCATGAGTCCCTTCAGATACCTTAACAATTTTAGGGAACTTAACATTTATGGCTTCTAAAATATTATTTTCCACTTGTTCCAACTTCCCATCCATGTGTTCCAACCGTTCCATCATTCTTTTCGTTTGTTCCTTATTTTCATCCATCTTCCTTTCTATTTATGTTTCAATATTCATCAAATCAACCTTTTTCATTGATCTATCATTCAATTCGTTGATTTGACTGTTAAATTTGGATAACTAGTTTTGTATTTTCTCATTTTCTTCATGATTCATGGAGGATATTTTTGGAGGTTTAAGTGGTAAATTAATTTTTGGATCTTTATTTGGAGCCATGGAAAAAAGTCTCTAAAAAATTAAAAAAAATGAACTTGCTAACCACAAAAAGAGCTCTTAAAATCACCACAAAATCACATGTGGAAAAACCCTAACTTCCACAAGAAATATATCATAAAACATAATGATTCAAAATCTAAAAAAATTTCCACACATAATTCACTATGTAAACTCAGGACTATGAAAAATTTAGAGTTTGAAACTTCACTAAGAAAAATTTACAGTGAAAATGCCAAGATAATCGATTTTAAGAATAGTCACAAGCCTTGTCTTCCATGGACTATATCTCCAAATGTATAACGCTACAAAACCTGAAATTTTGACCACCTATACTATGGAATTTCTTGTCATCCTCTCCAAACTTTCATTTTCTAAAACTTCTTAAAAATATTTATAGCGAAAATCCCAAGATGACTTGTTTAAAATTGAATTTAGGATGAGTAAAAAACCCTATCTTCCATAGTCTATATATCTGAAAGTATAATGACCCAAAAAATTGAACATTTTACCAGAGGTAGTTGATATTTCTCCTAAATAACCTCCAAATATCACTATCTGAAGCATCCTACAAAAAATTTAGAGAGAAAATGAGAAGATGAATCGCTTGAGAAACAAAACCCTAGGATCGATGTTTTGATAACAAATGTTAATAACCAATGCCTTGATAATGATAAGAATTCAATGAATAACAATCCACTCCGAGGAGGGAAACTCCTTTTACAATATGTCCAATTTATAAGACCAGATATGATGAGATATCCGAGGGGGAAAACTCCTTTTACAATATGTCCAATTCAGAAGATAATATATGATGAGATGAGATGAGGCCTCCTTAGTGTATGTGTGTGTGTGTGTATATAGGAGACAAATGGTACAATTATAATGAAAGGGTACAATTAAGGGTTCTATCCTACATACAAATATAACACTATAATTTTAATAATTCAATAACTAGGGCTTCATAAGGGGTTTTATTTTTTGGTAATTTTTATTTTTATTTACCCTACCTTGGTGTGCTATACAATAATGTTACAAACTAGGTCGTCATGTTTATGCGCACCAGGAAACATTACTATGTGCTTGAATTTTTTTGTTTATAATGGATAAGAGTGATCCTTATTGGTTTAGCATCAAGGTGTTATTTTTATGTGCACATTGGGGCGTATGGACATTAAAGGCGCACCATTAAAAAAAACCTTTGTATGTTCACCTATGCTAACAACCTATGTTATAAAAAGAGATTTGGGGATAAATTTTTGGGGAAGTTCTGTAAAAACCTTCGCTACGAGGTGTTCTCCTTGTAGTGGAGAGATAATTGTTGGTTACAAGGGTATGAGAAGAGAAACAATGGCCAACAACTAGTAATTCTCCACCTTTGATTTCATTTGAGCTCTAGATGGATGGTGGTTATTCCAAAGCTATTAACATTCACTAAAAATCCAATGCTGAGTGAAATTTTGAGTGAAATGATTAGAAACAGAGTGATAATTCACTATTAAACCATTGATTCAATCATAAACAATAATTTAAGTATAAATAAGATATTCCACTAACTCACATCCATATTATATTTCAAAAATACACAGAAATATTGAACATTCAAGGCACAATGGACACCATATTTTCCCTGGAAACCCAAATGGGAAGAAAACTAGGTTGATTAGAGATTTTATTAAGCAAGAAATTGATTACAAAAGGGTGATCTATACATAGATTTAGTGTATTGTTATTCACTAGAAATTTTTTTATAGATGCCCATGGCTCAACAACAATGTTCACTCATTGTGGGACAAAATCAATGTCTTCTTCTCCTCCGATCATCAATAATTTTTCTTCTTGTTATAGCACAAAATTACATACCTATGAATTTGTTCCATGGCCTAACCCTTTCCCAAATCTTACTAGAAATTTTCCTAAGTTTCCTCTCCAAATTCATTTAAAAAACATGCCTTGTGATCATATTCGTTGATTTCCCTAGTGCAACACGTAGACATCCATGACTTTCCAGCTTGCAACCCGTTGATGCCCTAAAAAATGATAAAAAATAAAATAATTGTGTTTTCGGGTGGGTTTTTCGGTTGGGCTCATTCCCTAATGTCCCCATGCCCATACACAATAGAATCCAACTCCCCCAATGTTAAGAACCAAATATCAAAATAGCATAAAAAACCTCAGAATAAGTACCCAATGCCTTAACAAAGAGATAATTTCAGATAATAATCCTCTTCGAGGGGGAAACCTCCTTATACACCACATAAATTTACAAATACCAGATGATTCCAAATGAAAATGTCTCCTTGGTATATATAAGAGACTAGGATTTACAATTACAACTAATGGACCCAAGCCGACATAAAAAAAATAAAAATACTAATGTAATATGCCCCAATTAAGGGGTAATGTGCCACTATTTAGGGATTAACATGCCCGTCCCCTTCAGAAAAGTGTTGTCTGCAACATTTGAGTAATTTTGGATGCTTTTGTATAAAAGACTCATCTTCCCAAGTGGATTCCTCAATAGGTAGTTTTCTCCACTTAATGAGATACTCTGAAATGGATATATTCCTCAACTGGCGAATTCTTGTGTCAATGATAGCTTCATGATCCAATGTGATTTTTCCTTCCTCGTCAAGTTATGGAAATATAGTTCGAACTAGGATCTTTTCACCTATAACCTTTTTTAATCATGAAACATGGAAAACTGGGTGTACTCGCGAAGATCCAACAAGTCCAATTTGTATGCCATAGTACCAATCTTTTGCAACACCTTATAAGGGCCATACTACTTTGGTGATAATTTATTATCCTTTTAGCTTGTTTGAGGGACATCTGTTTGTATGGTTGTAGTATTAAAAATACCCAATCCCCTACTTCAAAACTTCTTTCACTACGATGTTGATCTGCTTGTTGTTTCATGCGATTCTATGCCATGGTCAGGTTGTCCTTTAAGAGTTGAAGAACTTGTTGTTGATGCTCGATGTGATCTTCCACGGATTGAACCTTAGATTTTTGTTTTAGAGAAGAAGTGATGGAAGGTGGGTGATATCCATAGAGTGCCATAAATGGTGTCATTTTTGTTGCAGTATGAAAGGAAGTGTGATACCACCATTCTGCCAAGGGTAACCACTTGAACCATTGTGTTTGTTTATCAAATACAAAGCAACGAAGGTAGATTTCCAGACATTTGTTCACTATCTTGGTTTGTCCATCAGATTGAGGATGATAAGATGAGATATGATCCAATTGAGTACCCAAACAAGAAAATAATTTTGTCCAAAAATGTCTAGTGAAGATGGGATCTCTGTCACTTACAATAATCTTTGGGATTCCATATAGATTTTGAATTGTCTCCATGAATGCAGTGGAAAATGTACTGGATTTGAAAGGATGAGGGAGTTCAAAAAAGTGTGCACACTTGGTCAGTCTATCAACAATCATCATGATGACACTCTTTCCTTCATAATTTGGTAACCCTATGATGAAATCCATGGAAACCTCCTCCCAGAGTTGAATTGGGATGGATAAGGGTTGTAAAAGACCCGAGGTCTTAATTTTTTCCACCTTATTTTGTTGGAAAACCAAACATTCTTCCACAAACCTTTGAACATAAGTTTTAAGGCCATCCCAAAAAAATTCCTTCTTGACCCTATGGTAGGTTTTCAAAAATCCTGAGTTCCCTACTACCAAAGAGGTGTGTAATTCCAAGAGTATCTTTTGTTTGAGTTGGGAGTTCTTACATAAATATAAGTGATCTTTGTACCATATTGAATCATTTTTCCATGTAAATTTATCTGATGCACTGCAATCCTGCTGCAACCTTTGAATGAGATTCCACACATTTTCATCATTCTTCCATTCATCCCTTGCTTCTATTATCCAATCAGGTTGGATGATCGAGATAACACAGAGAAAGTCCTCAACATCTTCATCCTTTCTTGAGAGTGCATCTTCCACAACATTTTTCTTCCCTTTTTTGTAGATGATTTAAAAATCATAACCCAACATATTGGTCACCCATTTTTGTTGTTCTTGTGAAGATAGTCTTTGTTCCAAGAAGTATTTAAGACTATCATGATCTGTTTTGACCTTGAAGTGACTACCTATTAGGTAAGGGTGCAATTTCTTCAATGCATGTAGTATTTCCATCATTTCCTTATCATAAATGGGTTTGTGTAAGTCCTTTCCCTTGAGTAGTTGACTTTCAAAAGAAAGGGGCCCTCCTTCTTGCATTAGAACAACACCAATGCCATTTCCTGAGGAATCACATTCCACAATAAAGGTTTTTGTGAAGTTTGGTTTGGTCAAGGCATGAGATTTGCACATCGCCTCTTTAAGTTCAAATATTGAGTTGCCTCTGGAGTCCATGAAAATGCATCCTTCTTAGTTAATGTCGTTAAAGGTGCTTCTATTCTTCCATAGTTCCGAACAAACTTGCGATAGTAACCTGTCAAACCCAAAAATCCTCTAAGATTCTTCAATGTTTTGGGAATTGGCCAGTCCATCATGGCCTTAGTCTTGTTAGGGTATACTTTGAAACCCTCATGAGATACAATATGACCCAAATACTCTACTTCCTTCACCCAAAGGAAACATTTGGATGGTTTGGCATATAGTTGTTTCTCCTTTAGTAGTTGTAGCACCTTGTCAACACGTCGAACACGATCCTCCTAAGAATTGATATAGATTAGTATATCATCAAAAAATACTAACACAAATTTTCTAAGGAAGGGCTTGAAAATGGAATTCATCAACCCTTGGAATGTGGAAGGTGCATTCGTAAGGCCAAAAGGCATGACCAAAAATTCATAATGGTATTCATGAGTTTGGAATGTTGTTTTTGGGATATCTTCTTCCTTCATTCTAATCTGATGATACCCTGAACGAAGATCCAACTTTGTGAAGTAGATTTCTCCATGTAATTCATCTAACAATTCATCAAAGAAGGGAATGGGAAACTTATCTTTAATAGTGATCTTGTTGAGATCTCTATAATATGGACACATACACCATGAGCCCTCTTTGTTGAGCTCTCTATAATAATTCCATCTTCTAACATTTATTCAACCATATGCTCAATTTCACTCTTCTAAGAATAAGGGTATCTGTAAGGCCTGATGTTAAGAAAAACACTCCTAGGAATTAGGTGACTAGCATGATCATGATTTCGAGTGGGTGGAAGCCCTATCGAAATATCTTCAAATACTTTGGAATGCTTATCAATGAGCCCTTGGAGATCTAGGAGAATAGATGGCTTAGATGTTTGAACATATAGTGAGCATAGTTGTACAATTACACCTTGATGCCTCTTTTTCAATAATTTTGTCATGCCATTAGAGCTTATCACCTTACTGGGCTTCCCTGTGATACCCTTTAACTCAATTTACTTTCCTTCCAATGAAAATTTCATGAAAAGTTCTTGAAAATTAAAATACATTGTTCCCAATGATTGTAACCATTGGAATCATAGTACGACATCAACACCACCCATGGGTATAGAAATCATTGGACTATTCATTACATATTCCCCAATAGTAATATTGATGTGTTGGTTGTGGAGCTTGATTATCTTCCTGATTCAGAGGTATTTTTTTTCAGCCATGTTTATACCCCATGAAGACTTTACACCCCAGAATAATGTACACTCCTCCATGTGGGGGAGTGCAGAGGGGGCTTACCCCCTCTGTGGGGTCCAGGGGCAAGCGAGCCCCCGAAGGAAAAATTTCCTTATAAATGTATATTGTAATTTCATTGTAAATCTGGATCGTTCATTATAAGGTCATGGATATGATGGTAGAAGTTATGTTATAGTTTTTTTCCCTAGAAAGAAACCCTCTTTTATGGGGGAAATGTATTACGGCTATGGATCATTGAAAATATTGTATTATGAGATAAGAGACTATGAGAGAAAGAAGAGGAAGTTACAACAGATTTGTTGTAGGTTGTATCCCTTCATTTGCTCAATAATAATAAAGGAAGGACTTGGCAATTTCTCTGGTGGATGTATCCCACATTGGGTGAACCACGTATATCTATGTCTCTATTGTATTGTGTATCTTTTGTGTTTTATTTCTGCATTTGTTTTATTTTATTTCTTTGCGATCCTATTTTTGTAACAAATGGTATCAGAGTGAAAGGTAACTCGTAGGAAAAGAGGGTTCCTGGTTCGAGTGGGAGAAATGGTGAAATATGGAAAGTTTGGGGTTGAGAAATTTAACGACCAAAAATACCAGTTATGGAAGATGAAAATGGAAGATTATTTATATCAGAAGGATCTATTCCTACCAATGGGTGGAATAACAAAGAATTTGACAGCCATGAAGGACGAAGAATGAGAGGTTCTTGATATAAAGGCAATGGGAATGATACAGCTGAGCCAGAAAACGTCAGTGGCTTTCAATATTTCTAAAGAAAACACAACGAAGGAGCCGATGGATGCATTAGCAAAACTGTATGAAAAATCCTCGGTTCTCAATAAAGTATTTCTAATGAAGGAATTATTTAATATGAAGATGTTAGAAGGTGGGTCTGTTGAAGATCATTTAAATGAATTTAATATGGTTTCTAATCAGCTAAGTTCTGTAAAAGTGGACTTTTATGATGAGGTCGGGGCTCTTTTAATATTGTGCTCATTGCCAAAAAGATGGAACGACTTGGTCATGGTTGTAAGTAACTATGTCTCTAGTTCAAACACTTTAAAATTTGATGATGTTGTTGGTGTTATCCTTAGTGAGTGAATGTGACGAAAAATCAAAGTTGAGACATCAGGTAATGCATTAAACATGGAGAATAGGGGAAGAAAAAAGGATAGAGGAAAGGGCTCAACGAACCGCATAAATTATAGGAAGGGCAGATCCAAATCCATATTTGGAAAGATAGAGTGTTGGAATTATGGGAAGAAAGGACATATGAAGAAAGACTACAGAGCTCTAAAGAAACAAAGAGATGGAAAACAAGAGAAAAATCAGGAAGCAAATATAACAGGTGATGTGTTACAAGATGCTTTGATTCTTTCTATAGATAATATTTCCGAGTCTTGGGTAGCAAATTCATGGGCTTCATTTCATGCCACACCCCATAGGAAACATTTTCTAGATTATGTTCAAGGTGATTTTGGACAGGTTCATTTGGATGATGATGCACCATGCAAAATTGTTGGAATGGGAAAGGTAAAAATAAAGAAAAGAAATGGAAACCAATGGTTGTTGAAAGAGGTAAGACATGTTCCATATCTAAGGAAAAATATAATTTCAATAGGGCAGTTGGAAAGTGAAGGTTGTATATCCATATTTACAGATATGGTGTGGAAGGTCACCAAAGGATCATTGGTGATATCAAAAGGAGAGAAGGTAGGTACATTGTATTTATGTACTGGTAATACTGACTCTTCTATCTATTTAGCTTCTACAAGAATGGATACAACACTATGGCATCATAGGATTGGACACATGAGTGAGAAGGGGATGCAATTACTTCACAAAATAATTTTTTTTCTAGATCTTAAACAAATTGATTTGGATTTCTGTGAGCATTGTGTTTATGGAAAACATAAGAGAGTTAGATTTCTCAGAGTCGAAAAAGAAAAGAAGAGTGAAAGGTTGGAGCTTGTACATACATATGTATGGGGACCAACTCATGTATCATCTCTTGGTGTCTCTTGTTATTATGTTAATTTTATTGGTGATGCAAGTAGAAAAACTTGAGTTTATTGCATTCGACAAAAATATGATGTTTTTGATACTTTTAAGAAATGGAAAGCTTTGGTTGAGAATGAGATAGGAAAAATGTTGAAGTGTCTCAAATCAAATAATGGAGGTGAATATTGCAACAAGGAGTTTGATGATTATTGTTCATACCAATATGGGATTCGTAGAGAGAAGACAACTCCAGGAACACCACAAGAAAATGGTGTGTTAGAAAGGATGAAGAGGACAATCATGGAGTGTGCAAGGAGTATGAGATTGCATGCTGGTTTGCCATTACATTTCTGGGCAGATGTTGTAGATACTATTGTTTACTTAATAAACATAGGACCTTTAAGCTCTTTGGATGGTATAATTCTAGAGGAGGCATGGACATGTAAAAAGGTAAACTATTCCTTTTTTAAGACTTTTGGTTGTGAATCATTTGTCCATATTGATAAAGAAAATAGAACAAAGCAAAATCCAAGAAGTGTGCCTTTATTGGATATGGTGTTAATGATTTTGGTTATCGCTTATGGGATTATGAAAATAACAAATTCATTAGGAGTAGAGATGCCATATTCAATGAGAAGTTCATGTACAAAGATTAGATGCAGGGAAAGAAACAGGAAAAAGAAAAACTAGAATACACAGTGCTTGATGAAATCACTGAAAATAAATTCCAAAGGAACCACAAAATGAAAATGTACCATAACAGGAGAAACATGTACCTCAAACTCCTGCAAGTGTTGTTAGAAGATATATCAGGTTAAGTACACCCCCTGAACGATACTCTCCTTCATTGTATTATTTATTATTGACTGATTCCGGTGAACTAGAATTTTATGAAGAGGCAATGCAAGTAGACACTAAAAAGAAGTGGGAGAAAGGCATGAAAGAGGAAATGGAATCTTTGGTAAATAACTATACTTGAGATTTTGTTCAGTTTCCTGTAGGAAAAATATCATTGGAGAATAAATGGGTTTACAAGTTGAAGGAAGAATATGGAGGCAAAAAGCGATACAAGGCTAGACTTGTTGTAAAGGGGTTTTCACAAAAGAAAGGTATAGATTTTGATGAAATATTTTCTCATGTTGTTAAAATTATTTCAATTAGGACTATTTTAAGTCTTGTGCCAGTAGAACATTTACATCTTGAATAATTAGATTTAAAAACAACTTTTTTCCATGGGGATTTGGAGGAAGAGATTTATATGCAGCAGCCACAGGGGTATGAGGTCAAAGGAAAGGAGAATTTGGTATGTAGCTTGAAGAATAGCTTGTATGGCCTAAAGAAATCTCCAAGGAAGAGGTATTTGAAGTTTGACAGGTTTATGACAGAACACGGTTATAGTAGATGTCATTTTGATCACTGTGTTTATTTTAAAAGGCTATAAAATGGAAACTATATTATATTTTTATTGTATGTATATGGCATTCTTGTTGAAGGCTCTAATATGCAGAATATAAATGTGCTCAAGAATAAATTAGCTAATTCATTTGCGATGAAGGATTTGGGTGTTGCAAAGAAAATCCTTGGTATGAGAATAACAAGAGATAGGAAAAATAAAAAATTGACATTGTCTCGGGGTGAGTGCATAGAGAAGGTGTTGGAGAGATTTAGAATGTAGAATGAAAGACCAGTTAATACACCTTTGGCTAGTCATTTCAAATTAACTAAGGAAATGTGTCCCAAGACACAGGATGAGATAGAATACATGTCCAAGGTCCCTTATTCATCAACAGTTGGCAGTTTGATGTATGTGATGGTTTGCAAAAGACCAAATATTGCACATGCAGTGGGAGTTGTGAGAAGGTATATGAACAATCCAAGTAAAGAACATTGGGAGGAAGTACAATGGATTCTTAGGTATTTGAGAGGTACTGCAACTCATGCATTATTCTTTGGTGGTTCAGACATTATTCTACATGGATATGTTGATTCAGATATGGTAGGTGATAAAGATAGCAGGAGGAGCACCATAGGGTATGTTTTTACTATAGGTTGAAAATCAGTAAGTTGGATTTCAAAACTGCGAAAGGTTGTTGCACTTTCAACTACAAAGGTAGAGTATGTTGGTGCTATAGAGGCTAGTAAAGAGATGATTTGGTTACAGAGGTTTATGGAGGAATTGGGAAAGAAGCATGAGAATAGAAGGTTGTATTGTGTCAGTAAGAGTTCCATTCATATTGAAAAGAAATCAGCCTTCCATTTGAATACTAAGCATATACAGTTCAGGTACCATTTCATACAGTCCGTCTTGGAAGATGGACATTTGAAGTTGGAAAAGATACACACTAGCTAGAATCCTGCAGACATGTTAACTAAGGGAGTAACCAGGGAGAAACTGAGCTCCTGCTCAGTTTCAGTTGGTCTTCAATCATGAATATGAATATGAGAAATTATCCGGGTCCAAGAAGGTTCATAGTCCAACAGATATAATAGAGGTGGAGTTGTTGAGATCAGTCTCCAAGTGGGAGATTGTTGGTTGTGGAGCTTGATTATCTTCCTGATTCAGAGGTATTTTTTTCATCCATGTTTATACCCCATGAAGACTTTACAACCTAGAATAATGTACACTCCTCCACGCAGGGGAGTGCATAGGGGGGTTACCCCCTTTGTGGGGTCCGGGGGAAAGCAAGCCCCCAGTGGGGGTTTGAGGGTAAAGCCTCTGAAGGAAAAATTTCCTTGTAAATGTATATTGTAATTTCATTGTAAATCTGGACCATTCATTATAAGGTCTCATATCTAACGATAGAAGTTATGTTATGTTTTCTTTCCCTAGAAGGAAACCCTCTTTTATGAGGGAAATGTATTGCGGCCATGGATCATTGCGAATATTTTATTTTTAGATAGGAGACTATGAGAGAAAGAAGAGGAAGTTACAATGGGTTTGTTGTAGGTGGTATCCCTTCAATTTTTGGATAATAATAAAGGAAGGACCTGCAAATTTATCTATTGGACATAGCCCACATTGGGTGAACCACGCATATCTATGTCTCTATTGTATTGTGTATCTTCTATGTTTTGTTTCCGCATTTGTTTTATTTTATTGCTCCGCGATCCTGTTTTTCTAACATGATCTTATGGCATTTTCCTGAGCAATTTATAGTTTCTCCATTTGCAATCATTACTTGAAACTCTAGTGCTAGATATATAAAGCAATTGAGAGCTTTGGAAAATTTATAGTGAATGAAATTATGAGTACTACCAGAATCAATTAGGACTATTACCTTTTTCTTTTTGATATTTCCTTCAATATTGAGGGTTTGAGGAGTGCTAATTCCAGCCAATGCATTACATGATAGCGTAGGATTCAACCCTTCAGAATAAATATCTTCTATGTTTTCATCTTGAGATGGTTCTTGTTCTTGTACTTGTTCTTCTTCCTCTTCACAATCTATCTAGAATAATTTCTTCTCACCACACTTATATCCCTTATTGTATTTGTTGTCACAATTAAAGCATAATCCTTTTTCTTTTATTTCCTTCAATTTTTGAGGTGTCAACCTTGTAGGTCGAGGTCTTTTAGAAGAAGGAACATTATTCTCTCGATAGATGTTAGGAGTGGTCCTTCTAGTAGCCATAGCCATATTTTTACTTTCAACATTTCTCGCCACCCTAAATACATTCTCCAATGATTTGGGTTCCCAAAGTGTTGGGTATGTCTTATATTCTTTGCATGAGTAGTAGTGTCTGAGCGTCTACGCTGGGTGCGCAGGGGGGTTAGAGGGGGGTGTAGGGGGGCAGAGCCCCCCTGCACGGGGGTTCGGGGGGCAGCGCCCCTAATTTTTTTTTTCGCACCGGGATGACATATTTTCGGGACGACATATTACTGGGACGACATATTTCTGGGACCACATTTTCGGGACCACATGATATTTAGGTGGTTTTTCGGCACATGGTTTTTTTCCGATGGTTTTCTATTTCTGGTTAAAGAATTAGGGTTTTGGACTAATCCAGGTCATTGGGTTAGGGTTTTCGATGCCATTGGCTCCTATATGTATATTGTATTGTAAACAATGTAACACAAGGGTATGAATATAATATATGCTGGTTTTCTTGGTTTGGGTTTCCAGGTGAAAAATCTCTGTGTAATGTTTGTATTTTCCATTGTATCTTTTTTGTTCTTTTCTGAATATCAGTTTGCAGTAGATATTGTACAAGGTTAGAATTTACACAAAGGAGAACCTCATGTTGAATGGTATACTTTAAAGTTCTTATGAATACATCAATTAGGTGCTCATATGGAATATTTTTTACCTTTATATTCAATATTTGGAAGTTCTCAATGTGCTCTGCAACTGAACCCTTTTGCTTGAGATTTATCAATTGGCTAAAGAAGGTATTTCTCCTCATATCCTGATAGTGTGCTATCATTTCTTCTGTGAAAATTGTCCAAGTAAAAAGTGATTTGTGAGAACAAAGCCATCGATACCACACAAATTGATTGGGTTCTAAATATAAAGAAGCAATGTGTACCCAAAGTTGGAGTTTCTCCAGTATTTATTCATCTTCCTTGTGTCCTCATCATGAATTTCATGGGATACATTTTCACTTTCAAGTGACCTCTATATTAGTAATTTTTTCAATCCTTCCATGATCTCCCTTTTTAAACCATCCATCTTAGTATCCATTATTGCCTCCAACTTAGATTCAGTTGAATCCATAATCCCTTGTAGTTCATCTTTTGTTACCGTCTTATTTTTTAAAACATTTATGTTCTTGTTCATTTCTTTACCTTCATCAAGAGTCCAAGTAGGACTGTCTGAAGGCTTATTTGGTGTAGAAGTTCCCTTATTTGGTGGCATGTTGGCCAAGTATCACTTTCAAACCTTGATTTCGAGGTGGCTTTGCTAGACCATCTTTCTTATGTTGTATCTCCAAAATTTCAGCCCTTTTGGGTCTAAAAATTTCATTTTGTAGCTCTCTGATAATTCTTCTATGCAATGCCACAGGTCTGATCAAAATTGGATGTGCCAAGTGGAATTTATCGTAACTTCCCCACACCTTGCTGATTTTTGGCCCTTCCAGGAGAGTGTACTTGTAAAGCGTTTCAAGAGCACAATATTTGATATTTGATTCTGAAACTTGCACCAAAAATACTACAGACTGTCCACTATTCAATGCAACTAATCTCACTTAATTTGGATACTCACTGAAGAAGATATAATTGTTTTAACTGGAACACTTGTTTGAGACTAGTTAATATGACTAGTCAACTACCCTATCTTACATAGGGTGTATCTACAAAATTAAGATGACCCAAAAGATGAAATGTTTATCAAATATACCTTGATAATTTCTCTAAATATTCTATGGGTTTCAGGCTCTGAAAAATCACAAAAAATATTTATAGCAAAAATTCCACAATGACTAAATTTAGGATGATTCTAGAATCCTATCTTAAACAGGATATATATCCGAAATTATAATGCCTCAGGAGTGTAAATTTGAACCCCACATATCTTGATCTATTTATTAAATATCCTCCAAGGTTTCCCTTCTGAAACGTTATAGAAAATAGGTTATAGCAAAAATTCCAAGGTGTCTCAGATGCAGCAGTGAAACCCCAAGACCTTGAGCTCTGATACCAAATGTTAACAACCAAATATCAAAATAGCATAAAAAAACTCAGAATAAGTACTCAACGACTTAACAAAGTGTTATCTCCTCAAATAATCTTGTCTATTTAGGAGATAGGTAGTCATTAATAATGCTTTTCTAATATTTTTAAAGGTTTGTCTTTAAGAGATGGAGTTTATAATAAAGTCTCAAAAAGCTCTGGTTTGGGGTTTTTATTAAAATACAGGTTTTGGTAGCTAAGTGTCCCTACAAAAATCTACTTTAGCTACCAAAAGCCTTAGCTTTTGGTAGCTAAAACCCAAAATTTGACGCTGTGTTAACTACCAAAAGTGCCAAAGTTGAAAAGAAGCTAACTGTTTCATCACGCGCCCGAGTAAATGGAATAAAACAGGTGTTAGCTTTGTAGTTGGTCAAAGTCTTTAACACACCAAGTCATTAGGTCAAACAAAGCCACATCTAAGCCACGAGTTATGTAAGTCAAATCGTTAGCCTAACATGCACAACGGTTCATCAATACATTGAGAGTGGTGGCATTTGTAAAGGACTATTTCATCCACACATATCGGGATTGTGTGATATGTCCCGTAAGAAAATAAAGACAACAGATAGTCGCCAGATCATGAGAAAGACATGCAGGATCCGAACGTATCAACTGAGATGCCAGGAGCAAGGCGTTATTGAAGAGATCAAGGTCTTTCACTGAAATCAGAGCTTCCAGTTCATCAAGCATGTCGAGTTTTGGAAGAATTTGATTTTGCAGACAAAGAATGCATGGGCAACAAATTTGGTTGAATGATCGAGGTTCTCGATTTGTTTTTCATGAAGGACAAGGATTCATGGAATAGAAGCCGAGTCATTGCGATTCGCATGCAAATTTATTTTCTACAGATCTGTTTTTCAAAAGTTACAGGTTTCGATGGTTAACAGGCCTAGATTTTGCCTCTCTTAACCACCGAAAGCAGATCTTTTCGGTGGTTAACAAGCCCATATTTTTCTCCCTTAACCACCGAAACCTGTAACATGGCAGTGAAGGAGTATTTTTTCACAGATCAAGGTTTTATTAATCTGAATCATTTGAAAACACTTGTAATGGATAGATGTTGATTTATAGAGTCATATTCAAGATCCATTTTTGGTGTATAAGGATTAGAAAAGGTATCCAAGTTGGTTTTGGTACCTATTTTTCTGGCAACAACTTGGGGTTTGTTCACAGCTCAGCAAATTCAAATTTCATCTTCCACAAAGAGTCATCAAAAAGCCTTGGAAGGCTTAGCTGCACTACACAAGGATTCTACATCATCTAAAGACCATGAAATGTGGAATTGACCTCATTTTGAGGATCATTCCTTATCTTTTGCAATTTAGTTTTAACTTTCTATCTTTAGCATATCTGATCCACTCTTTTAGGATTTGAAAACTGTATTGAAAAACTATAAAGCTGAAGACAGAAGATGAACAAAGGGTTCGAGTCTGGAGAGACTGAGACTACATCATATTGTAATAGACTTTCTTTATGTTATAGTACAGATCACAAGTTCCTCTCTTTATTAATGTCAGATTTCCATTTCTTCTTTTCTAATACTTTCATGGTTGTTATTGATCTATGTTTGTCTAATTGCTGGTGACTGTCATCTCATTCAGTCGATTCATAAACATTGATTGATTAGTAATCACTGCTATTTTATTTATCCCATCATGCATATGTTCTGGTTGATAAGTATAGCCTTCTTCACCCATCGGCAAGCTATCCATATGATTATTGATTCTTGAGAGCATTGTCTTATCTGATTGTACACATTTGACTGTCTTGACATAGATCCAATAGGTCAGTATTTCCCATTTGATCCAAACTCATACCCATTTTTGAGAAAATAATTACAAAAAGTTAAGTTACCAGACATCTCTAAGATACAGCCTAGGAGAGTTTCCTGGAGGGATAAAAATTGGTGCCGTTGCCGGGGAGAGGAGATTGAAGCTCAACTTCCTTGGGGGACGACATAGATCCAACTTTGATGATAGACAAAGCTTGGACATACACTCGGTTGTAATCATCTATCTGGCGACTCCATTGGAACGAAGTGGCTCCGAAAAATAGCTCATACCAGAACAAATTCAGAAAAGCCACCAACAACACTTGTTGCTGATCCAACAAAGATTATTAGAAGATGAAGCAGCTGCATTTGAAATCTAGGTACCAGATCATCAGTTTGCTTCATGAACTATTGTTTTTGTTTATCATTTCTTTCATGTTATTTCCTTCGCGGATAAAGAGGATCATTTTTTGTTTGGTATATTCAGAAAACCATCATCCTTATTATGTATACCCTTCTTTGGAAGAAAAAATCTTGCAGCCCCATATTGTAGATGTTGATTCAATATCCTCATCACAACCTGTTTCTAAAGATGAGTCTAGCATTCCCATTCTTCTTGAATCTGATCACCCTTCTGACTTTGTGAAGATTGAAATTGATTCCAAACCTATTGAGAGCTCAATACCTTTTGGCATTACTGATGAACTTGATCATCAACCTATTCATCCCACTGCTTTTCAAATTAAAATCAGAATGAAGATGTTCAATCCTTTAAAGCTGCCCGCTCTTCTTCATCCTTATCCTGATAACTGTTATGAATATATCCCTTGGTTTTCCAGTGAGAACCAAGCTTTGGCTGAGAGGCACTTGGGATCCTTTTTGGATTTTATCGATCGTTTTCAGATTATTCATGAAGATGTCATCATGAGATATTTTGCTAAAACTTTAATCAGAGACATTGCTATTTGGTTTAAAAGTTTGAGAACTGATTCTATTGGTTCTTGGATCGAGTTCTCCAATGGATTCATTAAGTATTGGGGTGATCACAAATCACTGGATCTATACCTTGCTGATTTTTATGCCTTGAAGAGAGAACATGGTGAATCTTTGCCTGTTTTCAATCGGAGATTTTGCAGCAGCTTTCATGACATGCCTTTAGAGATCCAGCCTTTAGAAATAGCTGCCATGATATATTATGTCATGGGTCTCCATTCAGAACTTGCCCTTCTTCTATTAGAAAGGAAATCTTCATCATTAAGTGTTTTGTTCGAAGATGCTTTAGAGGTGGAAGAGAATATTTGTGCTTCAAGGAGAATCTCAGAACAGGTTGAGGTTGAAAACCATTGTCTACTTGGACCAGTAGAATGTCAGTTAAACGAAAAATTCGAGCAAGAAGATAATGACTATGGGGTATTTTTAGAACAACAAAAAGCAACTAGAATCATCTCAGATTGTGAATCAGATTCCTCAACATTGGCAGAGTTTTCCAGAGACAGGTACTCGAGAAAAATTGTTGTACCCATGGTAACAAATGACTACATAGTCAATTACATGTTTATATCTGATCATACATTTTGTTATCCAAACCATGCTCTATCATCATCCCCTGAGCGTTGTTCTGAAGAAGAAGCCATAGTGTTTAATGATCACAAGGAAATCATAAAAGAATCAGAAAATCATAAATCTTTTAGCAAAGGAATAGTCATGGTTGAACATGAACCTGCTATAAATATACAATTTCTTCCCGAAATTTAGCATGTTTCAGAGATGTGTCTAAAAGACCCAGTGGCAACCTTCATAGAATCATATGTTTTAGGGAAGATGGATTTTTCAGATTTTTTAAATTTGTCAGTTTTTCCAGAGGATTTTGGTGTTGTAAATAATTTTTTGTCACTATTGTTGCATTTCAAGCATCAAATATTGATCAGTAAGGATGATGAAATCATTTTAGTATTAAAATTAATTGGATGGTTGCTTTGGAAATTTGTCTTTACTTAACCATTTTGAAGAACTAGTTAGGGTAGAGTAGGATAGGAAATAAGATTGCTCTCGAGCATTTGTTTTCTTCCATTTTTGCAGCAAGTGTATCAGTCGGTTTGTATGATGAAGGCAGGTTTTTGAAGATGCACATAAATAAATTGTAAAAGTTTTGAAAGATTTCAGAAAGAGGTGAGACAGCTGACTCCATAGCTCAATGGTAAAACTACTGGCAAGCTACAGGTTTGAAGATGAACAGTTGCATAGACCAGATGACTCCATGACCAATGCTAAAGGCTACTAGAACTACTAGGTTCTTGGAAACCTCGCAGGGAGGTCTCCATCCCAGTTGGAGCCAGATGTTATCTCCTCAAATAATATTGTCTATTTAGGTGATAGGTAGTCATTAATAATGCTTTTCTAATATTTTTAAGGGTTTGTCTTTAAGAGCTGGAGTTTATAATAAAGTCTCAAAAAGATCTGGTTCGGGGTTTTTATTAAAACACAGGTTTCGATAGCTAAGTGTCCCTACAAAAAGCTACTTTAGCTACCAAAAGCCTTAGCTTTTGGTAGCTAAAACCCAAAAGTCGAAGCTGTGTTAACTATCGAAAGTGCCAGAGCTGAAAATAAGATAACTGTTTCATCACGCGCCTGAGTAAATGGAATAAAACAGGTGTTATCTTTGCAGCTGGTCAAAGTCTTTAACACGCCAAGTCATCACGTCAAACAGAGCCACATCTAAGCCACAATTTATGTAATTCAAAGCGTCAACCTAGCATGCACAACGGTTCATCAATACGCTGAGAGTGGTGGCGTTTGTAAATGGCTATTTCATCCACACATATCGGGATTGTGTGATATGTCCCGTAAACAAATAAAGACAACATAGAGTCGCCAAATCATGAGAAAGACATGCAGGATCTGAATGTATCAACCGAGATGCCAAGAGCAAGGCGTTATTGAAGAGATCAAGGTATTTAATCGAAATCAGAGCTTCCAGTTCATCAAGCATGTCGAGTTTTGGAAGAATTTGATTTTGCAGACAAAGAATGCGTGGGCAACAAATTTGGTTGAATGATCGAGATTCTCAATTTGTTTTTCATGAAGGACAAGGATTCATGGAATAGAAGCCAAGTCATTGCGATTCTCATGCAAATTTATTCTCTATAGATCCATTTTTCAAAATTTACAGGTTTTAGTGGTTAACAGGCCTAGATTTTGCCTCTCTTAACCACTGAAAGCAGATCTTTTCGGTGGTTAATAGGCCTAGATTTTTCTCCCTTAACCACCGAAACCTGTTACATGGCAGCGAAGGAGTAGTTTTGCACAGATTGATCATTTGAAAACACTTGTAATGGATAGATGTTGAATTATAGAGTCAGATTCAAGATCCATTTTTGGTGTATAAGGATTAGAAAAGGTATCCAAGTTGGTTTTGGTACCTGTTTTGCTAGCAACAAATTGGGGTTTGTTCACAGCTCAGCAGATTCGAATTTCATCTTCCACAAAGAGTCATCAAACAACCTTGGAGGGCTTAGCTACACTGCACAAGGATTCTACATCATCTGAAGACCATGAAATGTGGAATTGACCTCATTTTGAGGATCATTCCTTATCTTTTGCAATTTAGATTTAAGTTTCTATCTTTAGCATATCTGATCCACTCTTTTAGGATTTGAAAACTGTATTGAAAAATTGTAAAGCTAAAGATAGAAGATGAACAAAGGGTTCGAGTCTAGAGAGACTGAGACTACATCATATTGTAATAGACTTTCTTTATGTTATAATACAGATCACAAGTTCCTCTCTTTATTAATGTCAGATTTCCATTTCTTCTTTTCTCATACTTTCATGGTTGTTATTGATCTATGTTTGTCTAATTGCTGGTGACTGTCATCCCATTCAGTCGATTCATAAACATTGATTGATTAGTAATCACTGCTATTTTATTTATCCCATCATGCATATGTTTTGGTTGATAAGTATAGCCTTCTTCACCCATCAGCAAGCTATCCATCTGATTATTGATTCTTGAGAGCATTGTCTTATCTGATTGTACACATTTGACTGTCTTGACACAGATCCAATAGGTCAGTATTTCCCATTTGATCCAAACCCATACCCATTTTTGAGAAAATAATTACAAAAAGTTAAGTTACCAGGCATCTTTGAGATACAGCCTAGGAGAGTTTCCTGGAGGGATAACACAAAGAGATACTTTTAGATAATAATCCTCTTCGAGGGGGAAACCTCCTTATACACCACATAAATTTACAAATACCAAATGATTCAAAATGAAAAGGTATCCTTGGTATATATAGGCGACTAGGAGGTAGAATTACAACTAATGGACCGAAGCCAATGTAAATAAAATAACAATACTAATATAATATTCCCCAATTAATGGGTAATGTGCCACTATTTAGGGCTTAACACCCAACCTCTTGGGGAAGAGATTGTTATCACTAAAATTTCATCCACAACTGGTTACAGAAATACAACAATGCCAAACCACTATTAGTTCACCTGCAACACCAACAATGCATTTCTAAGAGGCAAAAACTATACAAATGGTCAACAAATTGACATGCTTTGAAACACTAAAGGAAGCGTGCGCACAGTGCACAAGACAAAGAAGCCGATAGAGCACATAATGCACCATATGCACTACTGTGTACAAGAAAATCCATGCACTCCTGTGAATGGCACATTTATGGTTCTTGTTGGCCCCTCACCCACTTCTGGACTAGCTCCCAACTTGATTTGACCCTCAAATATGAGTTGAATCCTAATGGGGGGCTGGTCAAAGACCTAAGGGTGCCCTAAAGGGCCCCTTGTCCACACTAAGAACCAGTTAGATATTGCCTCAAAGACATGCTATAAATGGAGGCCATGGGTTCACTAAGAATTTAAAAATCTCATAGTATTGTTATGCTGCCTCTATCCTCCCTCAAGAAACCTCTTTTCTTCTTGGAACATTATAGAAACATCTCAATAAGCTATTCCACTCACCTCTTGAGGGAATAGGCTTGTATTTCTTCACCATTTTCTTTTGTGTTTATCATTGTAAGAAGAGCTCTCAAATAGGGGACTCAAGAGCCCTCCCAAGGAGGAAGTGGGGATCCATAAGTCCTCCTTTCTCTACGGTGTTTTCCAACTAATATAGTTATCCATTGGTGACATAATCTCAGTCATTTGGTTGATTGATATTGGTTCAATGTTTCGTATGCATTTTATTTTTATTTCTTTAGTTATTTCCTTAGTTTTTGTTAGTTTAGTTGTTTTTTTATTTCATGTGCTTGGATTAACTAAATGATGCACTAACCTCTGTCTTGTCTAGCAGGCCCAACTAGACTTGCAAGTGCCCTTATTTTTCTCACTCAAGTGACAAAAAGGACACAACCGATTGACGACCATACTGGGGATAAGGTATAAATTTCCTCCCTATTTGGGCTTTTAGAGAACTTCTTTTTGAACCATTTCCCTTGCAGGAACCATAACCGACCTAGCCTTACTTATCAAGAGCTAAGTTTGGAGCTGGAGGAGGAGAATTCCACTTAAAATCCCCCCCCCCCTCCCGACGTGTATCAGAATGTGTGTGGGTATTTCATCCCATAGACACGCATTTAGAGCATTGTGCGCCCACAACACTTCCATTCTTTGTGCATTATGCACATAGTGCACAAAAGGGTATTTTGTTCTCTATGCATTGTGCACCCACTGCTCCTCTGTCTGAACTTTAACCCGTGCATCTGTCCAAAATTTCAACATTTTAAGAGTTCTTGTGATGATTTGAAGGCCCCTAGCCTTCAAAATCTTGTTGTTTATGTAATTTGTAAATGCACTCCACTTAGATTCCTTTCCCACATGAAAGGTTAGTCAAAACATAGGCACTTAGGGGGTTAAAAAGAACCATATTTCTCCTCTTTTTCTTTGGTTGCCACATGGATGGTTTGTTTTGATTGTAAAAGTTAAGTTTAGATTCTTTGCTATCACATATAAGAACACTTGCATTGGGAATAGAAATCAAACTTAAAACATTGAGTATGCTCTTCTCTTGCAACATAGAGTGATCTTGAGAATAAGAAAGGTGTATTAAGGGGATATTTCATCTCCCTTAAAAAAATATTTAGGAGAGGACAAAGCCCCCCTAGGGATTCTCTTAGTTTCTTTTTGAAATCATCTTAAGTTTGTAAGGGCTCATACATGCCCACATGTTGCAAATCTAGGATAGTTTCTTAAGAAGTACTTTCTTAGTTTACATCACTAGGAGAGTTTAAATATCAAAGTAACAGGCCCATACATGCCCACATGCTTGCAATCTAGGATAGTTTTTTGAAGATTTCTTAGAGTAAACCAAATTAGGGAGTTTAAAGGATTGGTAAGGACCCATATGTCCACATGCTAGTTCTTTAAGGATTTTAAAATTCCGCTAGGTTGTACCAATGACATCTAGTAAGATAGGTAATCAAGATTTGTAAGGACCACATGAAGTCCACATGTTGCAAAGTGTCACATACAAAGTCACTCCTCACTCACATAATTTCATCTCTAATTGTGGAGGTTGAAGTAGGTTTCCTCCAAAGGGATTCCGAAAATGTCCCACTATTTCTTGAAGAAATTATCCACACCCACTTAACTCAAACGAGATTGGTTCACACCCCCAATACCTCAAGCAACCAAATCTAAAATTTTCTCTAAAATCTCACTAAGTTTTCCTCCACAGGAGGTGCCAAAATAAATTTTTTAGTCTAGGTAGGATCTCAAGGGTAGGCATCCAAATAACCCCCTGTTATATGGTTCTCACATTTTCAAATATTAGAAGTTGACAAATAGGGAACTTTAAAATCCTCCAAGTCAACTGTTCCTAACACCATAAGGAAGGGAGATACCCATGAAGGGTCGAAGGCCCAGGTCCAATTGTTCTATGCATCCCCCCTTGAGTCACCCAACTCTTGGAAGGGATCCAACCCGTGACCCATTTCTGAGGCTGAAAATATAAATGCCGCACTTTGATCGAGGTACCTAGTGGCCAAATTTAGGACATCTACCCAGGTGGAAATTGTGGGCTGCAATTGCACCTTGATCAATTTTTTGTGTCTATTGGGAAATATCACCAGTTCTTTCGGGATATGCACCCTCTACCCCTCATTATCACTGATTTTTTCATCCTTCACTAGTTCCTCCTCCGGTGGCTTCAAACCCCATTGTTGAGTGTTATTGGAAGGTCTGGTGTTATTTGAGAGGAAGGACATTACGTCTTTTTAGGAAATGAGCATTTGTTTTCTTTGTTCTCCCATGTGGACAAAATCCACCTACCCACATATATGCTTATTTTTTATTTATGTATGATGCTCATTTGATTACATACGATTGTGAGATATATTGTGAAGGTCAAAATTATACAAGTCTCTTGTTAATTTATTGCTCTCATCACCATTTTCACACATTCACTTTGCTAGTCAGACATCACAAGGGACCTACGGAATCCTCATCATTCCAGATGCTTTCAAAATATCCCTCCTATTCTAGGAGGAGTTCGTAGTCTTTCCAAATCACCATCTCAACCATCTCACACCTCTGTGAGTGCTACTATTTTGGGATCAACTTTCCTTGGTTCCACTTTACTTGGGTCCAATTCCCAAGGCCAACCACCCATTAGCTCTCCTTTACAATGAAGTAGGGGGAAAACTTCTTCTCAAGGGAGAAGTACAACCCCACCAAACCCCCCTCAAGGTTCAGGTACACAACCTACTCACACCATGGATGGAACTAATCCTCCACCACCATCCCCCATGCCATATTTGGTGTCCCTCAACATTCCTTATTTGAGTAAACTCACGAATGAGCCTATATTGCATGACCCCACATGGCCCACTATGCCTATCGAACTCCCTTCAAACATTCCCAAATTTGAAGGAAAATCGGGGGAAGATCTCGTCAATCATGTCATGACCTTCCACTTATGGTTATCTTCAAACAACATCATGGACGAATCCGTCCGCTTAAGGTTATTTCAGCACACACTCACTGGTCCATCAACCAAATGGTATGTGGACGAAAAATTAGGGTCCCATGTAACTTTTGAATCCTTGGCCAAAGAATTTTTGGCCTTCTTCCAACTACCAGTTCACCATGAAAAAGGTCTAGAACTACTCTCTAAGTGAAAACAAAACTCAACTACACATATCGCCGACCACATTCATGAATGACGTCGACGATGTAGTTTATGCAAAGCAGAAACCACCAAAGAACAACGTCTCGATTGGTTTCTCAAATCACTCGTCTCTATCCTTACCAAAGATGTGGCATCCACCTTCCCCCAAACTGAGGAGGAATCCATCAGCAAGGCTCAATAGTACAAACTCATTTATGCTCAGTCAGGTTACTTATACATAGTAATACCTGATGCACCAAGACCCGTACCATTCGGCTAGGACAAACCTAGGATGTTTCACGCGGTGGATGGATTGATTGGTACCACAACACACCACAATATGTACATCCAACCACCACCTATATATGGTACACACTAATATCCATCGATATATGGAGGGCCATATTACTACCCTCCTCCCACTTACCAACAACCATATCCTGTGCCCCCCCCTCCACCCATGAGTGTACCCCCACCGACAGTCATCATGCGCCCAGATTTTCCACCAAGTTCAGGTGCCCCTTCCACCTCAGCTTATAACTTGGGCACTAGTGAAAGCACTACACCTTTCTATGCACCCTACAAATCGTTGCCACAAAACAATCTGTATTATGCATTTCCTGGTCCTCCACAACCAGTTTCTCCTCCACACGGACAACCACACGTCGGTTTCAACTTTGTTCATCCCTCTCCCATTCAACAATTTCAGTATTTTGAATAGTTGAATATGTTAAATCCTACCCATCAACTGAATAATGCCAAAAAGAAAGGAAAAAACCGAAAAAATAGTAACCTAGGACCAGAGGGAAATAACCCCCAACAAAACCAACCTACCGGGGGAAACCAACATTAGGGTAACCAAAACCCCCAAGGGGACAATAACAACAAACGCCAAGGGAGGAACAACAATAACAACCTCTGGAGAAACTTCCCTTGTGCTCTTTGCGGTGAGAATGGCCATTACACTCACCATTTCCCCCAAATTTCTAACTTCAAACAGATGAAAGACTCCATGAACGTGCCACGTCCTCCAGTGCCACCTGACCCTCAGTAGGCCCCACAATAGTATTTTCAACAACCTCCCCCAGCTGTGTTGAAAAACCCTATTCCACACCAAGGTGTGATGAATACCCAACATGAGATACATCCTGCCCCACAAAAAATGGAACAATATCAAAACCCTGGCAACCCAACGGATCGTAACATCATCCTCACTAGCGAAGAGGAAATTCTCCTGCAAACGCACGACCATCAATACAACGCAGCCCCTGAATCTACTCCCACCACTTCGAAAGCAGTTCCAGCTACATCCAGACAACCCTCGATTATTTCATGCCCTAACACTGAACCCCCCATTCGTATTCCTCGCACTCTATTACGATGGAATGTCAACAACCCTCAGGATAGGATGACACATAATTATAGTATGGTCCATGACTTGGCATAGTCCCCTGTAGCCATGTCTATTTTGGAAGTTCTCCAAACCTAGACGACTCAACAGAAATCCTTACTTTCCTCCTTAGGGGAATTCGACCCAGCTGATACTAGACTCATCACATTTTATCAAGATTATGGGGAACCTTGTCTCCCTGCTTTGGTATCTTTCCAGATACCAGTCAAGATTCAAAACATTGCGGTTCATCAATGTATCATTGATGAAGGTGCATCCGCATGCATCATGTCCAAAACTGTATGGCAGAAACTTGGCTCCCCTGAGATAATACCACCCACCATCACTTTAAGAGCTTATGATGGTCGACCATCCTCCCCTGAAGGGATATTTCAAAATGTCCCCGTTGAACGCGAGGGCAAAACCATCCTTATTGACATTGAGGTTATCGATGCCCCACTTGATTAAAACAACTTGTTTTGATGCAGCTACATGTACGCTATAAAGGTAGTGGCCTCTTCTGTGTTTCAAACCATGATGTTCCCCCACAATGGGAAAATCATCACCATCAACCAAGTTTCACATTATGAGCCTAACCACTCCTCCAACATTGATAACATCCTACCTCTTGTCCACACTAGTTCTGACGCATATCCACTCATGGATATGGGCCCTAGAATTTTCAAGGACCCATCCTTGCTGGGGGCATACCATGGAGCACCACCTCTCATACACCCCTCAGCACAAGTATGTGTTGTATCCTCCGATGAAACTAAAACTGGAGATACCATTCCACCCACTGAGCCTTCTCCACCCCTCGATGTCCCACCAGTCGAATAAATTCTACCTCAAGAATTACCTGAGAACCCTATGACACCACTTATCCATGATTTCACCCTTCCCTAGGGGAAAGTCCCAGTTTGGGAGACGATTCCCCAAGCCATTACTCAGATTCCATTCTTCTACACCCCATCGGGTGTACAATATTTTCAGGTAGCCGCAATTCTTACCCTTCCCAACATGGTGCTCGCCATTCCGATATGGTATCTACACCCTCCCTCGATGGTTCCTCAACCATCCCTCCCTCCCCAATCAAAGGGAATCGCGATGCAGATTCCAATACTAACTCCGGCCACACCACCCTCACCCCCAATCGCCAGCACCACCGCTATTGCTGCGGGCAGACGGAAGAAGAAAGATCCCACTGCTCCACTTCCTCCCCAAGTTCAACCTCCCTGCACACTCTGTGAGAGAGAGGGACACCCCACTAATCGATGTCCTTCTCTCCCCGAGTTACATAATCTGATCCAACTCCCTCAAGAAACTACATCACTCATCACTCCACCAAGCACATCTAGTACTACTAGAATGTCTCCCATGATTGACAGTAAAGGGATACAAACCAAATTCATGTGTGCCATATGTTCATAGTACGACCACTACACTCATGATTTCCCTGCGCTACCTCATTTTCGACAAACGCTGACAATGGTACAACAAAAATTTCAGCAAGATCTCTCTCCACCTAGGCCGTTGGGTACCCATGTCATGGACATCCTTTATTTATCGACCTCAGTCAATGAATGGATGAGGTGCCCTTGCTCTCTTTGTGACTCACTTGATCATTTCACATACCAGTGTCCTTTGATCATTGAATATAGGCGTCGTCAAATGGCCCTTATTCAAACCACCTCACCTCCTGTGATACAAGTAATTCCCCCTATCCCATCTCCAGATACTGCTCACATAACCTCCCCTGAACTTGAGTCACTTTCCACCCCTCCTTGGTTCATGGATAGACTATCTGAAGACTTTCCCCCAAATCCTCCCAATTCTCCAGTTCATTTCCCACAGGAAATCTTACCCCCTACCACATTTTATTCCCCACAGTGTCTGGACATTTGGTTTATGTCAAGCAAGACATCACGCCATGGTTGCGATATTCCCCCTATGTCTTCGCCACTTGACGACAATAACACCTACCCATTGACGGTTCCCCCTATCACCGCCTAGGATCCACTGTATTCTCGCATTTTCCACTATGACGAAGAAATCTTGGAGGAACTGACTACCCCTAATTTCCCTTGGAATACGCTCCATCATCGAGCACTTTTCCTCTCACAAGAGGTCTTTTACCTGCCTGATTGGTAGCCTCGAGCTCCCGTAATCTTCCAAAACACCTCACAACACTCTCGCTAGATCACCAATAGTGTCAGTGCAAATGAGGTGTCATTGTGGGCCCACCATCCATATATAGGCCCTTTTTCCAAAATTCCACACTCAGTTACAGGAGCCCAAAGCCTCTATTTTTTGATCCATCTTCAGCCACGGGATCACGATCCCGCCATATACACAGTCACGTTTCTCGGGTCATCATCTAAACTTCGCCCCAGGGGAGAATTTTTCTCACGTCACGTCCAAGTACGCATGCTCATGTTCAAAATTATCAAATAACTGTTATATGTTCTTTATATTCATATATTGTTCATGTCGGGTATTTGGTTGTAATGTGTGAATGTACTTGGTCATAACAAACCAGTGCAACCCCTTCAGGTATATGCTTGAAACTAGCATGTAATCATTCCCTTTGAAAATCAATTTCATCTTCCAATTACACCCTCCGACATTCACCTTTAGGGTCCCTACATATGGCTCTGCAGTACTGTCACCTCTGATGCATTTTGGTACTATCATCTGGTAACACTCTCCCTCACATGATTTGTCCCATTCATATTTCCCCTTGGTACTTTGACATGCATGCTACTTTCACCCCCTAGGAATGGGAGTCCCGATAGTCTTACACATTTCCGAGAAGAAGCCACATACTCATTCTCATCATTTTTCTAGCTTTCCCAATGGACTCCCAGGTTATCTCATCTCAGTTCTATTTGACTACACCTCCACAGTATCATTAACCCTCCATTTCATCCACAATCAATTTTCCCACCTATAGATTTCCCTCCATTCATTTTACCTCATACATAAACCCACCTATGGGGCCCCCACCCTCCACCAGTTCTTCACGCAACTTGCACCATCACAGGCCAAGTGATATTTCACTAGGGCACCCATTTATGTATCTATACACTCATCCCAAATTATTCTTTATTTATTTGGTAATTGTAAAACTCCTTTGTTTCCTGCATTTACTTAGCTTTTTGTTGTCACCCTTGACGACCTTATTTTTATGGAAAAGCAACCCATGTCTCCCTTGGTTGGGGAATTCACTATCCTCTACTCATATTGACATCATCCATAAACCCTAAGTATCCCACAGTCCATGTACCCCTGATTTCTGCATTTTTCCACTTTGTCATGCCTCTGGCACAGTTTAACCCCATGTCTAGTCGCCCCCCTGATACTAGATACAGTTTTACGGTTGTTTCCAATCATCCTTCCAATATACCCCCAACCAAGGGAAGTATTGAGTCTCACTGTGTCTTGACTTCATTCATGTTTCCCATTAGTTCCTGATCTTATCTCCATAGATTTCATGAAGCCCTTTTCTCCTTGGAGTCACATCTCCCTTTCTGTCGACATCAGCATAGTTTCCAGAAAGGCGACAATATCTTGACTCTCATTACCTTTACAATGAGGAGTCTTGTATGGCACAAAGAGAACCATCATTGCTCTCTTATGTTGTTGAACCCCTTAATATTTGAATTCAATGAAATTTCATGTTACGATGGGTCTTACTATGCGAATATTGCAGTTGTTTTATAATAGTTGAAGACCCTTGAATTTTTTAGGCCATCAACGCCTACGAGTCATTGACACTTTTAAAGGCATCCTTGCCTCTTTTCAGAGTATGTTCACCATCAAAATTGTCATCTGCCATTATCAAACCTCCCGAAAGGGCACTGTAGTTATCTACATCAACATACAACCTTAGTTATTGTCTTACATTTTGGGTTACATAACACGAGCATGGGGCATGCTCACCTCGTTTGTATACAAATTTTATTTTCTCTCCCTAGAGAAAGGTTTGGGTCCCACTGTTTCCCCTCTCCCTCCAATGGACCGCTCTTGCAGTTCCTATCATCACTCTTCCTTACAATGGTACTCTCAGTAGAATAAACATTGATGTATTTCGGTTATACGTATGCTCCTAACCTCACACATCAGGGGGCATATATTAACACTAAAATTTTGTCTACAACTGGTTATAGAAATAAAACAATGCCAAACCACTATTAGTTCACCTGCAACACCAAAAATGCATTTCCAAGAGGCAAAAAATATACAACTGGTCAACAATTTGACATGCATTGAAACACTAAAGGAAGCGTGCACATAGTGCATGGGCCAAAGAATCCCGTAGAGCACACAATGCGCCATATGCGCGACTGTGTATGAGAAAATCCACGCACTCCTGTGAACATCACATTTATGGTTCTTGTCGGCCCCTCACCCACTTTTGGACCAGCTCCCAACTTGATTTGACCCTCAAATCTGAGTTGAATCTGATTGGGGGACTGGTCAAAGACCTAAGGGTGCCCTAAAGGGACCCTTGTCCATACTAAGAACCAGTTGGATATTTCCTCAAAGACATGCTATAAATGGAGGCCATGGGTGCACTAAGAATTTAAGAATCTCATAGTATTATTATGCTACCTCTATCCTCCCTCAAGAAACCTCTTTTCTTCTTAGATCATTCTAGCAACATCTCAATAAGCTATTCCACTCACCTCTTGAGGGAATAGGCTTGGATTTATTCACCATTTGCTTTCTTGTTTATCATTGTAAGAAGAGATCTCAAATAGGGGACTCATGAGCCCTCCCAAGGAGGAAGAGGGGATCCATAAGTCTTCCTTTCTCTTCGGTGTTTTCCAACTAATATAGTTATCCATTGGTGGCATAGTCTCGGTCATTTGGTTGATTGGTTTTGGCTCAAATTTTCTTATTCATTTTAGTTTAATTTATTTAGTTATTTCCTTAGTTGTTGTTAGTTTAGTTGTTTATTTATTTCACGTGCTTGGATTATCTAACTCATGTACTAACCTCTGTCTTGTTTAGTAGGCCCATCTAGGTTTGCAAGTGCCCTTCTTTTGCTCACTCAAGTGATGAAAAGGATAAAACAGAGATAAAAGCACCATTGAGGGATAAGGAGAGGTTAGGTCCCTTGGTGCAAGGTTATGCTGCCAGTATCTAGCAAGCCTATGTTTCCTATAATCCTCTGAGCAACACCCCCTTTGATCTATAAACTCCCTTTCCATCATCTCTTTCCTATATATATGGCTATATGGTGTATCCTTATCCCTATTTGGGTCATCCAAGGAAGAGTATAATGGATGAGTAAATGCTTGAGGGATTATTGGAGGAACTCAAATAGTTGGCGTTGATGCGGTGCCAAAGGTGGGACAAGGTTGTAACTTAGCTTTCTGATTTGGTGTTTATAGAAGAGTTTTTGTTTCCTCCTATATTGTGTTCATTATATGTTTTTGCTTATTAAGTTTACTTTGAATATTATATATGACATGTATACTCTTTGAGCGTATAAATACCTTCGTAGCAGCCCTTGTATTGTGTCCATTTTGCAGGTTGGTTCCAACAAAGGATCAAAAGCTCGTCGAAAGAAAGGAGTGGGATCGACATCGAACGAGAGACTTAATGTGCACTCTTTCTCCTTTTTCATTCCCTAGGTTCTCCTAGTAAAGTAGTTATTCTTTCAGTTTTGTGTGCTTGTCTTAGAGGGAACATCTCTATCTTCTCTATAAAGTCTTGATCTATTGTGATTTCGACCCAAAATCATGGGGGGAATATCCTGTCAACAAAATTGGTGACCATACTAGGGACTCTCTTCGTTTGGCTCTATGTCTTAGGGTCTCTTGCTTTCTTTCCTTGTCATTCCTTCTGTATTTTTAGAGTCTTTTACATATTTTTTAGCCTATGAGGAATTGTTACCAAGTATTGAAGCCGTCTTTCTTGGAGTGGATTTTTATTTTGTTGAGCTTACCTAGCCATCCTTGAGTTGTTGTTATACAACCCATGTACATCCATGTGTTGCATGCCTACAACACGTAGGTATCCATGTGTTTCATGACTAATAATCACGGACCTGTGTGAATTTAGATTTTCTTAAAAATTCCTCTTTCTTTCTAGGTTTAGTATTTGATTTTCTCAGTTGTCTGGGCTATCCTGAGTCTTTGATTAGATTTTCTTTGTTGAAATCTGAAAGTGTATAATACATAAAAATAAAAGACATTCTTGAGTTATTTTATATAAGGTTTGTCTGGTTGATTGAAAGATCAACCTTGTTTGTCTGAACATCCAGACTCACTGAGTCTTCAGTGGTTCCTTGGCTGAGCGATTTCTATCTCTTTACCTACTTTTCCTTGTTTCAAAAAGAAAAAAAATTGCAATTCTTTGTTTTTATTTTCTTTTGTAAACGAACAATAACAAAAGTACACATGTTTGTTTCCTTCTCATTTCTTGAACCCTTTCCTTCCATATTTGCAAGAAAAGAGGTAGTTACTTAACATTTAGGTAGTTACATTTTGTAGTTCTTTGGTAGTGGTATCCTTTCTTTGAAAAAGAAAAGAATCCAATAGCACAATTTTTGCATTCTTGTGTGCATTTGTTTTCAGAAAAGTGAATTGTAAAGTGCATCTCAAAGTTTCTTAAATATTTCACTCAAACTTTTTGTTTTCATCTAAAAAAGAAAATAATTTGCTTCATAAGCGTAGTTGCATCCATTTTCATTTGAAGAAACTGCATTGTGTTCTTATTTTGGATTACTTTTGGAGTCATTCTAAACATCACCAAAGTTGCATCCGCACCTTTTCTGAGTAAAGAACAACCCATTAAAATGAACGCGTATCCAAAATCTATTAGAAACTTTTATTTTTCTAGGGTGAACAAACAAGTTAAGGCTAGGGCCTTGGTGTAGGTTGGTGAGTACATTTATCCAAGTCCATTAAACAAACATAATTGTTTGAGATATGGAGTGAAGAATCCAATTGTCATATAGGTTAGTCCAAAATATCCTCTAACACAAGAGTTAAACATGAGGTCATGTAAGGAATAGACGAGGATATTCCCCACCAAATTTGGACCAAGCGTAGTGGAGAGATAGTATATTGGGGTTTTTTTATGAAGTGACATTGACTCATTTGGTGTCATCCCTTTGAAAATTTTGAACTTGGTTGAAGTTTTCGTGAAGTGAAACTAGCCCTCTTGGCATCAATCCTATGGAACTTCAAACGTAGTTTGATATTTTCTGTAGTGACACTGGCCCTTTTGTAGACAATCCTATGGAAAAGCTTCAGTCTTAGTTACCCTTCACATACATTCGATCATGAGCATCAAATGTACCCCCTAGACACTGATTGTGAGTTGGTAACCATAGATCCTTCTCCTAGGTATATCACAAGGTGACTGCAGGGGTTTGACGCAGTACCCGAGGAATATTTTGTATCACACACTTCAATATTGCTGGAGGGTGCCTTGTGAAGCGTGGGTACTTGCACCAAATAAGGATGGTCTATGGAGGTCAGGATAATTTCTCCTCATACCTTCATGCGTTGGTCCATGGGAATTAATCAACTTGTTCCTTCATCCAAAAGGACCTGATCCCACTTTGTTTTTATTCTGGTCCCAAGACCTAATCCACTTGAGTTGGAATCTTGAAAAATTTGTTTGTTTTTGTATTGTCTTTTAGGGCTTTGTAGCGGTGTGATTGGCGAATGTAGTTCAACTTGAGGAAGGAGATTCGATTGTCACCAAGAGATGATCAATAAAAGTGTCCAACCAACTTCCCTGAAGATTGAGGAGAATTCAAGGCCTTCTTCCCAAGGAAGAGGTTAGGAATAATTCTCCCCTTCCTCCACAAAGGCGTTGGCTTGATCATTTAGACACTTTTGTACCGACCGTCCAAACTGAGATAGTAAACATTTATCCTATGGAAGTCAACACTTTAGAACTAGAGGAGGTAACCATTGAGGACCTTGGAGCTGGGGAATTTTCTCCACACTTTAATCCTCCATTACATGGGGATTTTCCATTACCATTCATACAAGTCCTAACTCCCAGATCGGACTTCATTGATAATATCCTTCTCCACTGGGTCACTATGGATGACACTCCACTAGTGTCAGGGTTGGGATCCCCTGCAACTCCCACCTCGATAATAGTTACCATGGGGATCTTTCCTCCTAGCATGTCGGGTAAAATGACAAATGTGGTTTAATCCATCATCGCCTCGACAACCAGCAGCATTGCTTTGCTGGTTGTCGGTCCCGCCCGAGTTTCAAGTGTAGCTACATAGTTTTCATAAACAACAAATGATTTCTCTTATGGAATGTTGTCAATGGACACACTTAATGTGTTGGTTATTTCTCATCCAATGTACCAGTTTTCAAATGTTGGTGTAGGGAGCACTTGAGCTCTTTACCAAGTCATTTCTTGGGGTGGAGGAAACATTCCTCTATCAACCCCATTCGTCGAAAGCGGACCTGTACAATATTCCAGCCCTAACCCTGCATGGGGCCGAGGCACCTCTATGGGTAGCGGATCTCAATCCACTACTAATCCACTTTACGATGGGTTTGGGAGTAACCCTTTCACCGCATCCATAGTTTTTACAGGGGTAAACCCCTTCCCAAGTCAATCCATCCCCTAGCAAGGACCTTTTTCTTCAGTAGGGGAACCTTTGTAGAGAACCCCTCTCCAAGGCCCATGGAATCCCTCTCAAGGGATGTCGCAAGGGGGAAACCCCTTTCTTGGTCAATTTACCCCCATGCCAGGAGTTTTTTCCTATGCATTGGGGTTTTGCTGGGGGAAACCTTGATTCTTATTTTGGGAATCATATGGGTGGTGGTGTTCCTCCATTTAACCATGGCCAACAAGGATTCATCCCAAGATGTGGCTCGATAGAAAAATATTTCTAGAAGTGTGGTTCCAGTTACAACCCATGACCTTCTTTTCAGGTCACTCATTAGTCAATGATGCAACCTAAGTTACCATTTCTGGAAATGCTACATTTTCCAGACTTATCCAAGTTGATGAATGATCCCACTTGTCAAACACACTGACCACACCGAGAGGGGGGGTGAATCAGTGTGAGGCTCTTTTTACAACTCTTTCAAAACTTAGTTAGCAATCACTTCATACATCATTATTCATTACTTCCATTCTATGTAAATATATATCAACAACATACATCAACTATAAAGAGACATTATCAAAATGAACACAATGAGCATAAGATATATGTGTAATATTTTTTATTATATGAGACTACAATATCTGGGGTTTATCAACACCAACTGAAAAGGGCACCAACTCCAAGAGACCACCAAATCTCAATACAAGACCCGACTTGCATATCTCAACACTAACTGAGAAGAGGAATCCAACTCTCAAGCACAATCTGTCAAATGTACAAACATATACACAACATGTATATAATGCAGCTCGCATACGTACGTGACCTATCTATACTGCAACACGCATATGTATGAATCCTTCCCTCTTTCATCCTGCGTACACCTTTAGAAAAACTAGGGCATCCATTCTTTTGCAACTCAGAAAATTTGCTTCCTCTGTCAAATCCACCTGCAACCTGTCACTGCAACCAACCTATCATTGTATTCAATCTGAGCTATGCATACATCATCATACATCTCCCTCAACCAAGTACAAGTAGCTCAAAGGTCTGAGTTATAAGAACCATATCAGAACTCTACCATACATGAGAGTGTCGCTCACTCAAACAACCAATCAACATATACCATATCCAGATCTCACAACAACCACACAAATAATGCCTCAATAATTCACCATTCCATAAGCATAATTGATCATTAAAAAAAATCATGTAACCATACCAAAAATTCTATAGATAATATGAACCTATAGAATGTTGATCCGGGAGCTTTCTTCAAACTTCAGGGACCTGGCACCAACATCAACTCAAGTTTTCATGAATTTTTCACATGTACATTACCTCCTCTACTGTAACCTACATATAAACGCACCTTCCTCCACTACAACCCATGTACATACACAACATGATACACTAAAACCCATGTACACTTAAGAAACTAGGGTTTTTATGAAGCTCCAAAACTTTCTCTGTCAAACCTCCTTGCTACATCATACTTGCGAAACTTCTGATGCATCCATGAGTACCTGCAATGAACCTTTCACTAAATAATGGATATTCAATATGCTCAAAGATCGACCTCATAATATACCCTTGCTCTCTTATTTATACTCTTCAAGTAACTTCCTCTAGGGGTTTTCTTCTAACCAACTTTACCCAACTTCCTTCTTTTAAGGATAACCCACTTCTAACCACTTTTTCCACTTACAACCACTTTATCCACAAATAGTAAAATCTCCACTTCTAGTTGCAACTAATTTATTTTTAATTATTTTCTTATTGCAACAACTTAACCCATGATTAACTTCTTTGATCTTGACTTTTTTTACCTTCTAGGGGCTTCTAGGTAACTCATAAGGGTTCTCTAACTTCACAAGGCCATATCTCTGTAACCGTGAGGAACCATGTGATGTACCATATATCACTAGAAACAACATGAAATGTATTATCCATCTAGAATAGTCTCACCTGTAAATTCACCGATCTTCATTACATTATTCCTCAAAAAAAATTGGGTTCCCTAACCAGACTACTGGGGCTAACCATTTGGACTTCACAAAGTGTCTTCCCGTGAGGAATTTCACCATAAGGGAACCACTTTGGAGTTTGTCCATTTGGTACTTTCTCTCAACCAAGACATGACATAAATGATACAACTTCCTTTGATATCAACCTTAACATCAATGACAACATTACACTGTGACATCAACCTTGTTACATCAATGACAACATAATCCAACAATAAATACCATCAATGATACAAGCACATCACTATGAAAATACTTGACATCAACCCTTTGACATCAATGACAACATAGTACAACACCATTTGTCATGATCCTAGTTGTCCTGCGGTCCCAACCAAACTACCTTTGGACATTCCAAAATTTGAAGGGAAAAGTGATGAGGATCCATAGGACCACGTTATGACATTCCACTTGTGGTGTTCATCCAATTCACTCAATGACAACTCCATTAGATTACATTTTTTCCATCATACTCTTACTAGAGGTGCTACCAAATTTTATATTGAACTTGAGAAGGGAAAGCACTCGACTTTCAGTGACTTAGCCATGGTTTTCTTAAACCATTTCCAACTCCCTATTCAGTATGATGTCGAGACATAATTGCTGGCCAATTTTGAGCAAGATAACACCACGCACATTTTTTATCACATTCAGGAATGGAGGAGAAGGAAAATATTGATTAAGGCTACGGTTCCTCCAAAGTTACTCCTTGAATCATTCTTGAAATCTCTACTCCCCTATACTTCGAAAGACGTTGCAACTTCTGGGGTGTTTTCAAGGGAATAGGAAATATTTCGAGCACAATAGTTAGAGGTCATATACTCTCAGTCGGACATGATCTATGAGATTATGCTGAATTCACTACGATCTACTCTTAGCTTGGCAAAGACAAAGTATAACCCACATGCTGATGGTATAGTGGGTTCTACTCAAATGGAAATCGCAGACCTGGATACGATTCAATTGAAAAAACTTACTATTCAACAACCTACAACTGATACAACCTCTAGCTCGACCACCCCCACCACCCAGTATTCATACATACATTTTTTTCAAATGAAGACTTTCAATGGTCCTCAACAACCCGAAGAAAAGAAAAAAATGCAAGGGTAAGAAAGGTGGTGGGGGAAATAACAAAAAGTCTAATAAAAATCTTAAGGGGCACAAGGATGAAAAAAGGAAGGTGAAGTTTCCTTGCAAGCTTTGTAACAATGATCACCTTACACATCAGTTCCCACAAATGGAAGAATCCCAGTGTCTTATAAAGTTTAATGAACAACATCAACCTGTTGTGTTGAAGAACCCCTTTCCACAAGGGAAAAAATTGCAAGCTATTTCTTTCAACTTCAACCCACAAGGGGATACTTCAAGTGCTCCCCCCTTTGATGGAAATAAATGAGTAGTAAACATGATTATCCATTTGAAGCTAAAATATGTAGATTTTTCGATGGGATATCATAATTATGATAATCCAGAGTCGACCGAGAAGGGTAAGAAAAATTCAGAAGAACATGCCCCTCTCCACATAGAGAATCTTGAAAATGATATAGTGTTGTGCATACCTAAGGGTGTTTATAAAAGGATAGCACATAACCCCATTGCAAGAGTTTCTCCCAATTATTCAATTGTTGAGAATTTGGATCAGACGCCTTGTGCAATGTCCTCTTTGGAAGTGCTCCAAAGTTTTCCCTCACAGTGTGCTGCATTGTTGTATGTTATAGGAGTTGTTGACTATTCTATTCAGATTGTAATGAAGTTTGACACTACAGATGTGAGTCCCCACCTTCCATATCATGTAGCTTTTCAGAATGGTGTAGTTTGCAACAATCTTTTGGTTAAGAGAACCATCGTTGATGAGGGTGCTTTGACATGCGTAATGTCCTTGTCATGTTGGAAAGCTATCGATTTTCCTGAGCTCACCCCCTCTTCTACACTCTTGACTACCTTCGATGGACATTCTTTTTGACCATATGGTATGATTCCTTCTTGTCTAGTACACTAGGGGCAAAGTCTATTTACGTGGAATTTGAAGTAGTCGACGTGCCACTCGATTATAATATATTGTTAGGATGAATTTGGAGATATGTCATGACGACTACCATCTCAACAATGTTTCATATTATATGTTTTCCCCATGAGGGAATAATTGTGACCATCGATCAAGTGGCATCCAACCTTTCTGACGCGACAACTAACCCTGGGACCATTGTCTCTTGGATTGAAAACTCTCAAGTGGCAACTGAGAGCATCTATTGTGGAATGTACCATTCACTTATGGGATCTTTTGAGTCTCTACATTGATTTTTTATGTTCGCACCACCTCTGTTAATAGGGTCACTTCATTTAGAATGTAGTATATGCAATACCCATGGATGCTTCCCTCACCATCTAGTATGGTTAAAGGTCGGGTTCATGTCGGGATGGTCAAAACCTTGTCTGCAGCTGAGGTAGATTATCAAGGAATTTGCTAGGCCATGACAGACCCAGATCAAAATCCAGCGATCATCGAGGAGGATGATCTTTTTCCTGAGACTATTTGGGATCAAAACTCTTCAAGCTCCCAAGATTGTTTAGATATCATATTGTTTTCAGATGAAGCAATTATAGAGGAAATTTTCGGAGATGAAAGGCCATGGGGGGATTTGAATCATAGATCGTACTTCCTCCCTGAACTCAGTCAAATAGAGAACGGAGAGTTTAAGTCATCCATCATTAGAAGTGTTGATAGGGTAGGCAATCCCTTGGCTGGGCATAGTGTCTATGCCGGAGGAAATATGGCTAATATATCAAAGACAATCCCGATCAAAATATCTAAGAATCCTGATGTCATAGAAAACATCATCATCGGAGAAGAATTCTCACAAGACGTGATCATTTAGTACATGAAACTTTTTAAAGAGTTTCAATATGTGTTTGCATGATCTTATGAGGAAATTGCTGGAATTGATCCTCAGATAGTTCAACATGAAATTCGAACCTATGAAAACACAAAGTTAGTTTGAAAAAATTCAAATGTTGTAAACCTTAGGAAGGCAACAAAAATAAAAGTAGAGGTGGAGAAGTTTCTTAATGTGGGTTTTATCTACCCCGTGCCTTTGATGGAATGGGTCTCCAACCCAGTTCCGGTTGATAAAAAGTAGGGTATAATTCATATTTGCATGGATTTCCAGGACTTAAATAAGGCTTGTCCCAAGGATAGCTTCCTGATGCCATTCATTGATCATATCTTAGATGAGTGTGTGGGGAGAGATATATTCTCATTTATGGATGATTTTTCTGGGTACACCTAGATTGAGATTCATCCGGAGGATCGACACAAGACAACCTTTATATGTCCCTGGGAACCTTTTCTTATAAGAAGACACCCTTTGGTATTAAAAACGTTGGTGCTACATTCCAGTGGACCATGATGTTCTCTTTTCACAACTTGAAGCATATAGTGGAGGCATACTTAGATGATCTAATGACTTATTGGCAGAAGAGAGCCCAACATCTCTTACAACTCTTCTTGGTTTTTGAATGATTTCATTATTATCGGATTTGATTGAATCCACACAAGTGTATATTTTGTGCAACCTTCAGTCATCTTCTTGGATTCATCATTTCGAAGAAGGGGATCATGGTTGACCTCTTAAAGGTTGAGGAAATAGTTCAGTTTCCTCCCTAATGTACAATTAGACAACTTCAGAGCCTACAAGGAAAGGTAAATTTTCTCCAGCGGTTTGTGTCGAATTATGCCAACATAACAAAAGGTTTTGTGTGCCTTTTAAATAAAGGGGTCCCATTTTATAGACATGAGACTGCACAACATTTTTTTGACGCGTTAAAGAAATATTTGGTTTCGAATCCCTTGCCGATTCCTCCCAACTAGAATCATCAATTGGCATGGTTCTTGTTCAGGAAGATGATGAGCTCCAAGAGCATGTCATTTATTATTTAAGCCATGCATTGATAGGTCCTGAACTGAAGTACTCACACATTGAAAATATGGCACTAGAAGCATTCCATGTTGTTCAACAAATTCGACACTATATTCTACTATGTAAGACAATCGTTATTGCCACAATTAATCCTTTCCAATACGTTTTGACTAGGCGAATTATTGGCGGGAAGTACATCAAAAGGATTATTGTGCTTCAATACTTTGATTTGGACTTTGAATCCATGAAGTCTAAGAAGTATTTGGTCTTTTCTAATTTAATGTCAGAGTTCCCAGTTGAGAATGAAGAAAGCGAAATGAAAAACTCATTTCCAGATGAGCATATTTTCCTCATCTCTTCGTCTAACCCGTGGTATGAGGATATTCTTATATATCTCCAGACTTTGAAGTTTCCTCCAAACTATTCAAAATATGAGCGATGACGAGTTTGTCACATGGGTAAAAACTAGCTCATCATTGCTGACACATTGTATTGGCGTGGGGTGGACTTGATTCTTTGTCGTTGTTTGAATTTTGAAGAAGTATAGGCTGTATTGAATGAATGCCATAGTGGAGCATGTGGTGGTCACCTATTTGGGTTGGGAAAAACCAAAAATATTTTGCGCACCAGGTACTTTTGGCCCACGATCTTCAAATATTGTATCGTGATGGTCAAGAAGTTTCACCCATGTCAAATTTTCACTAATAAAATGGGCACGCATCCCACTCCCATGTTTCTTGTTATTATTGTCGACCTCGTCACCAAGTGGGGGGTATATTTCATGACATTCCACCTGGCTTTGGCTAGGGGGAATCATTACATTATTGTGGTTGTATACTACTTTAATAAGTGGGTCAAGGCCATGCCAACGTTTTCTAATGATGGGAAAAATGTAACACTCTTCATCTTTAATCAGGTCATCGCTAGGTTCTGGGTTCCGAGAGAGATTGCCACTGACCATGGTAGTCACTTTCAAAACCACATGATGTCAGAGATAGCATCAAAACAGGGATTCAGGGAGGAGAATTTGTCTCCCTACTATCCCTAGGCCAACGGTCAAGTTGAATCCATGAACAAGTCATTAAAAACTATACTAAGAAGAATGGTTAAATCAAATTGAATGTACTGACACTTGATGCTTTATCTGACATTGTGGGCTTACCAGACCTCTATAAACAATGCTACTGGTTTCTCGCATTTCCAACTCATCCACAGAGTGTAATTAGTTTTTCCGATTGAATGTGAGGTTCCTTCACTTAAAATAGCTGTTGAGATCCTTCTTGAAACGACTCAGCTGAAGAAGTTCCTAGTTTATCTTGAACATATTGACGAGCAATGTCGAGATACATCTTTAGCAAATGAAGCAAACAAGAAGCATGTCAAGTCTCAATATGATAAATCTGTTCGGCCTAGGTTTTTCTCCTAGGGAGACCTTGTGTTGGTTTATGACCATGACAAGGATTCCCTAGGGGCAGACAAGTTTAACCCTATGTGTTACAACCCTTATGTCGTGCGACGAGTTTTAGAAAAATGATCTTAAGTGTGAAGGTAATGTGTTGTCGAAGCCCATAAATGGGCTATATCTCAAGAAGTACTATGCTTGAGCCTGAGGGCTTGAGCATTAGCACGTTTGTAAATATTTTTCATTTTGTACATAGCTTTGTTTAGAATTCTCTTTATCCTTTTGTTGCATTAATGATTGGTGTTCTTCTGATATGTTGCATATGCCCAAGGAGTCATTGATCGACTTCAGATTCACGAATGGTGCTAGTCACCATACTCAACACTTAGCATCTGCTACTTGGGTGATTTATTTGCCTTTTAGTCAGTTAGTGTTCGTTGGAGGTGTGTGTCTTGGGGCCACTACTAACAACGTTGCATATTATAATGAATTTATTGATATTTTGAGAGATGCATTTTCATATGGCATTAATCTCCTTCAAGTGTTCATGGATTCTCAATTGGAGGTTTCAGAGTTAAATTTCCTGTATCGAGTATGTGATCCGTTGTTGTTACAGTTTTTCCTTAGGGTATGTCTTCCGGAACATTCATTTGATTTTATTACTTATGAACATATTCCTAGGAGATATAATGAACCAGTTGATGCCTATGCTAATTATGTTTTAGATTGGAATTTACATCACCAGTAATATAAGAACTGACTTTCACATGTAAATATTTCACATTTTCAAATAAAGTAAAATATATATATATGTGTGTGTGTGTGTCAAAATGACATCCATAAGTACAAAATGTGGGGCCCCTAGCCCCCGAATGTCATATAATGTCGTATAAGTACAAAAGTCATGCTATGAGCACATAGTCTATCTAAGCCTGAGGCCGGTGAACTCTATCATAACAAACAATGACATTTTCCAAATGCCAAAACAGTCGTACCCATGGCCTAGGTACCCACACAAGATGACATTGCATGCCTATGGGGATGTCATCAATAGTAGCCATGGGTACATTGCAAGTGAGGCCATCAAATTTCTTGTCCACATTATGCAAGGTCCTAGCTGCATCATCGTTGGGGCTTGCCTCCTCTCTGCCTCAGCGGTTATTATTGTGAGACATTATTCGACCGATTGGGTGCTCTATCTGCATAAAGGTAAAGTACTTGTCAGTATTTTGGATCTCAAAAAAATATAGGACTCGTCACGTTCCTATGTATATACATATTTGAAAAATAAAAATAAAATAATATAAATGACAAGTTACCTATGTCTTGTGGCTCGTTCTTAGGAGGGATGATGACATTAGGATCGTTGGTGAAACCGATGCCTGCATAAGGATAATACTCAATAAAGGGAGTCTATCTCTCCCACCAGCTAAAGAATCTGTCATCATATGGATTGGAAAATTTCCCACCTCCTAGGCAAGCTATGAGCTCGGTCCATTGGACCATGGAAGGTCATGATCGTAAGTGTCCTTGTAATATTCTTCATAGGTTCATCATAGAAACCTGCTTGAAGAAGAAAGTGCATAGGACACTTGCGAAGAAAAAAATATTGTCCTTCCTAAGCTTTCAATCAATAAGTTGTGATTTCATACAATTGAGCATCGTGGTGCTCCAGTCATACATCTTGGTTCATAAACATTCAACCCCATATTTCATTTGTTCCTGTGATGCCAAGTGCAAGGAGTTGTATCCCACAATCTAAACCATGGTATAGAGGATGACTTAAAGACTCATATTAGTTATATTTTTGTGATTTAGACCCCCACCACTCCCTGGGGCCTGCGCGACCTCTTGGTCTATGATCGTTCAAATTTGGGTGCTGAATCAGCTCTTGGATCCATGTTGGATCCCCTCAAAACACTTTACATAGGTCCTTTATCTTCGAGCAAGTCCAACAAAAGACCTGTACGCATTTTTCTCTAAGCCCCCTTTTCCTTTAAAAATAAATTTAGGCTATGTCCCTCTAATTCTGGTGGAAACCGCATATGACCACGGACTGGAACCAGGCGCCTGAAAAAGCATGCTACTTCGAAGAGATTCGGGCTCTGGGAGTTTCAACACCACAACACCTCAACTCCTCTGAACACACGAAATCATGAAATTCTAAACAAAGGAAGGTAAATTTATCGTCCCAAACCTTCATCAATATCTATGGCTCATAGACAATTTTGAGACCCTGGGCTTCAATATTTTTCCCCATTCAAACATAAAATTCCTTTGAATCCACGAACTCCAAACTCATGGATTGGAAGGTATATTACTTTCCTCATATCAAGGGCTCCTATCGACTCCATATCTCTGGGCTTCAGATATTTTTGAAGCACCAGACTTCAAATTCCCCTGAGTGCCGAATAGGAGAACTCGCGAAGGATCACAATTGAGGGTCCACATGTCCTGGTGGATGGACAACTCGGATCTATTCCAGATTTCGAGACTTTGGGTGTATTTAAAACAAAACCCATTACAACTTTATAACTCCGAAATAGCGGAGGTCAGATCTTCTCTCCATGTGTCCCTCTCTGACCAACAATTGAGATTGAATCTAGCCTTCAGGAGTTCTCAACTCCAAACAATTTATACCACGATCGTTCCAGAGCACCAAGCCTCTAAACTATTAGATCTAGTGCCATGTGTCCCCCGTTTATCAATTGTCAGGGATTACTCCACGATTTGAGACTTCACGAATCTTGTGAAGTTTTACAAACACACCTTAGTTCTTCTGGATAACCAGACTTTCGATCCCCGCCTTATCTACAAACACATGTCTTCCTCTGATCAACGGTCCATATCGATTTTAGACTCCAGAACTTCAGGATTTTTGTCTCCTTTTCACCTAAACACAGAAAATATTTGAATTCACTAAGTTCAAAGGACTTCAAGGGTTAAACCCTGTGCTACTCCTCCAGATATGATGGCTACAAAAGGCTCTAGATCCCCCCCAAACGGATCTCGTCTGCTCGACCTTCAAACCAATAAATTCTTCTATCAAAGGGAATTATGTCTCTATCTCTCCCAATCTTTGTTCCATGAGGTGATTCATACCTCTGGCGTGCTCCTTTCATCCTCTGAACTTATGAAATTTTTTAGACTTAGATATTTTTTGAAAATCTCCCTATGCACTCCTTGCGTTAGTCTTCCTTGAGACTTCCTCAACACTATGACTAAGTGTCGACCTGATGCACACCTTTCACAGGTCTTCTTCAAACTTATATACTCCACTAAGTATTTGTGCACTCCTTGCACTTGATCAACAAAGCTTCAAACTATCTCTCCTGAACTAATGAGTCAGACACGACTCTGCCTTCACACTACTTGCGAGCGCTGTGCACTCCTTGCACCAGATTTTCAGAAGAGAAACAATTGAAACTTATGGAACATCAAAGGTTTACACATCCAATCATAAAATGCATACTTAGGCACATAAAACAGATAAACCATAAGACATAACATTTACTCCACGAACTCAAAAATGAACAACACCAGACAATTGGAATCAAACCTCTTTGGTTGTATTCATTCAGAAAAATATGTACACGAGTTGATACAACTCTCATATTATTCTCTTTCTCTCTTCAACAACTTTTTACAATGATATTCAACAACCTCATTTGGGCATAGTTTACATATATTCATACCTGTAGAGACTTCTCGAGCCTTCCCTCCAACCTATCTTATGACTATTTTATCACAATTAAGACATTCATATACTGAGGCTTATTAAAATAAATGGAATTTACAACCGAGATATGAGTCTATGCTCAATATATGTACAATCCTACAACTAATTAAGGTGATTAAAACTTTCTCAATCACATACAATGGCTCAAGCCTCAAAATATTAAAAGGCCCTTAATTACAATATTCTCAAAATTTTAGATGGCACACCCTCCTTGGGATCCAGAACAATTTAAATGCTCACGTTGGTTTTTGAGTTGTCCTCCCCTTGGCATTATTGAATGGTGAGGGTGATGCTCCTACATCATACTCCTCTGCTGGGAAAATCATGATCTCCTTCTCATGGCTTTGTTGCTGCTATAGTTGAGGTTCTCCTGTTTCCCAAAATTTAACTCAGAGTTGTCCACCCGCTTTTGTGCCTCATTGCAGCTGTCCTGCTGCTGCTACAGGTTCTTCTCTTTTCATCCTCCACCTATTGGTGATTATCCTATTTGTTGATTCTAGCATCAACCTCTTGATTTTCTCTATATCCCTATCCATTTGGTCCATTGACTGGCTTCTCCCTTGTAGTTTTCTCTGCATCTCCTCCTCTTCATCAATTTATAACCTAACCTATTGGATAAGTCCACTCCATAACATTATTCTTTCCCCCAGGTCCTCCAATTTGTCATAAATATCAACAATACCCATGTTGTATTTTCTATCCCCTGTTGCAGGTTTTGACTCTGCAGTGATACTCTGTTCTTCGTCCTTGCTAGAATTTATGGGAAATTCCATAGAATTCTCTTCTTGGACATTTTCTTTGCTCAAAATTATGTGAGCCTCCTCTTCCTTCTTTTCCTCTTGAAAAAAAATTGGATTTTGTCCACTCTACTTCTCTTTGACAGTCTCTAATGTCCATCTTTCTGTTTCACCTGCTTCCACACACAAACTGTTAGTTTTAAAAACCTTTGGTGCTTTGGCCCCTTCCTTGGATGCCTCCTGCACCACTTCCTCACAAGTATGAGCACCTATGAAACTCGTTCTAAGAGATATATTGATCTCTTTTATGCTTATACTACAACACTGGGGATCTTCTTCTTCTTTCTAAGGTTCCTTCCCACTCATGAGAAGTATAATTGAACTAGCTTCCTCTTTAACTCCTTTATCTTCTATCGAAAACAACATATGCTTATACCCATTTTTATCAAGGGTATAAGTGTTATTTATCCCTTCATGTATGACATTCCTGTCATATTTCCATGGTCTCCTCAATAGAACATGAAAAACATCCATAGGTGTGACATCGCACAAAACCTCATCTCTATAACCTCATATTTTAACCTCAACTTTGCATTGGTGACTTACCATGACCTGATGTCCTTTCTCCAACCATGACACCCTATATGAATTCATATGTGCAGTCGTTTCCAAATTTATCTTTTCCACCATATCTTTGAATACCAAGTTATCAGTGCTCCTATTGTCTATAATCACCTTGTATACCTTGTCTCTGGTCTTGCAAGCAGTTCTGAACATACTATTTTTATGAACTCGTTCTTGTACCTCTTTCTCTGGCTCTATGAGAGATTTACTCATCATGAGGGATCTTCCTTCTTCCACTGCTTTTTCTTCTATATCTATCTCCACATCCCTCTGTTGTGCTTCAAAAATGTGAGCTCCCCTGGCTCTCATATTCTTATTCTCGAGACATTCCCAAGACATATGCCCTGTCTTTCCACATGTATAACACTTCACTTCTCCTCCTTTTCCTCTTCCTCTACCTCTGGGAAAAAGGTTTCTTCCTTCAAGGTATCCTCCTATAAAACTTCCTCCTCTCTCTGTATGACTATTAAATCCTCCAACTTCTTCCCTGAATTTTTGGAACTTCTCTCTAGTGGTTCCTTCTCCTTTGTTAGGATTATTTCCTCTGTTTCAATGGCTTTGTCTTCTGGCCAACGTTTCCTCTACTTTCAAGGATACCTGATAAGAATCCTCCATAGTTATCATTGTCATCAGACTAATATCATCATGTATTTCATATCTCAGGCCATTGATATACCTGGAAACTTTTTCTCCATCATTCTCTCCATGTCCCGCTCTTATGTTCAGCTTGTAAAATTCCTCGGTGTACTCTTTCACCGTCAACCATTTCTGTCTTAGGTTCTACAATTTCCTAAACATATTTATCTGATAATCCTTGGGTATGAATTTATCTTTCAACTTTGTTGTTATCCTATCCCAATTCTTGATTTTGGACTTACCTTTTCATCTTCTGTCATCTTGCAATTCATCCCACCATAGTGCTTCATGTCCCTTCAATCTGGTCACAACATGCTTCACTTTCTTCTCCTCATCAATATCCTCATAGTCAAAGTACTTATCCAAAGAAATTATCCAGTCAAGCAGTTATTCAACATCCAAATTACCTTCATACATTGGGACTTCCACTTTTTCTCTAGCTCCCATTTTAACAAAATCTCTCAACAATCGCTCCTCTGCTACTTGTTCTCCTCCAACTTATTTTCCTTCAACATCCTCATTTTCAGCTTCACTGATGTCACCAACCTCATGTGCTCTTATCTGTGTTGTCTCCATGGTTTCCAACCTCACACAAAGTTGTCTCATCTCTTCTTCCATAGTTGGAATCACTACAGGTCTATCTCTGTGTCTTTTCAGAGGAACAATTCCAACATTTCTTTCACACAAAGCTTAATTCGGGCTCTGGAACCACTTGATGAATACCCCCACAACTCCCTAGGGCCTACATGACCTCCTGAGCTAGGATTGTTCAAATTCAGGAGTTGAATAAGCTCTCAGATCCTTGATGGATCCCCTCAAAACACTTTACACAGGTCCTCTATCTTAGAGAAGGTCCAACAAAAGACCCTCAGGTTTTTTTCTCTAAGCCCCCTTTGCCTTTAAAATTAAATTTGAGCTCTAGCCCTCTAATTCTAGAGGAAACCGCATATGACCATGGTTTGGGACTAGGCACCTGACAAAGCACGCTACTTTGGAGCTCTGGAGCTTCGGGAGCCTCAACACCACAACACCTCAACTCCTTCAAACACACGGAATCGCTAACTTATGAACAAAGGAAGGTAAATCGATGGTCCCAAACCTTCGTCAAGATCTACAGCTCGCAGACAATTTCGAGAGTTTTCCCTCTTCAAACATACAATTCCTCTGAATCTGCAAACTCCAAAATCACGGATCAGATAGTCTATTACTTACCTCAGATCAACAACTCTCATCGATTCCACAACTCTAGGCTTCAGACATTTTCGAAGAACCACATTTCAAATTCCCCGGAATGTCGAACAGGAAAACTCGTGAAGGGTCACAATTGATGGTCCACGTGTCCTGGTGGATGGATGGTGTTATCATTGAAAAATTTTCTTTTGGAGACCCAGCCTTGAAAATTAGCATGAGGCTAATTCAGTATGGAGGAGCGACAGACTAGTGGACAAAGCTGCATCTAATGGATAGGGATAAATATAGCAGAAAGGTGAAGTAGATGGGCCCGACATATCATGATTATGAGTTCTTCCAAATCAGCAGTCGAAGGACACATTAGGAAGGGAAATAGCGCACCGGTTAACATTCGAGAGGCAAACTAATGAGAATACCGTGGTTTTGTTCCGAAGGTAGGTGACACCACTATATACATATCGGGGGGAAAAGAGGGTAATCCTGAAACCACCCAAGTCCACCCCGATGTCACATGTTAGAAAGACATTTGATATATGTCAAATCCAAGGATTGCATGGGGAAAGGGATGATCAATCAAATCACTTCATGCCACTTGTTAGAGTACTTTTCGTCCATATGATGCCTGGTGAGCACCGCCAGATGACCGATTCAAAGGCTCATAATTTAGAATATATTGGAAGAGAATGAAAAACCGTTGTACTTGTAATTACTTTGTCAGTGATTCATGATTACAACTCAATGACTAATGTCTTTAAAAATATGGATGACATTACTTTGTTTTGGGCAATCAACGCTTCGTTCGTAAACGAGGTAGTTACAAACTGGATCAACTTCCTAATTCCTATACAATTAAGGGAGATAAGATTATGTTTTCTAAAAAACTGGGAAAAATGGACAAAGCAAACCAAGTAGCCTCCAATGAATCAGGATTTTCAATGAATATGGCGAATTCATCATTGGAGAAAAAAGAGAAGCTAGTTGCACGAATCTTAGCAACCAAATTTCATACAAAGCTTGCAGGAGAGCCAGGAATAGATAAAGAGGTCATATTAAATCCCACCATGAAGGATTTAATCATCAACGGATATGCAGATGAGAACCATACGCAAGTTGTTAAGAGGAAGCAGAGAAAACATCAAAAGATAGAGGTAAAAGTTGAAGTGGTTGAAAGCGTTGGAGAAAATCAACCTTCCTAGCTTGACACTTTGAAGGAAGAAATTGCTAAATAGTTTTCAAACTAAATTTAGTATGTTTCAGATAATTTTTTAATGGTGTAGACATGTGGCATTCAAATATAAAACCTCAAATATGTCAGTTTTTCTTATAACGCTCCCTATAAAATAGGAGAACATTTATTATACATTACTCTCTTTTTGTAACTGATGTCTATTTTTGGAACTGTGGGGTAGTTGATTCGTTTTGAATCCCGAATGTAATTTTTCTATATATTATTCCTAAGAGGAATGAAAAAGGGACTGACTAGAGGGATACATGCCCTCGTAGTGGGATGACATTGTAAATTCCGAGAGACAAATTGAATATATAATGAAGAAGTGTCTGGATTTTTTATGAAAAGATTCTAATGGTTGTGATATGAGTTCTGTTTTCTCTCACAGTATGTATTTGTTGTGTCGTTAAATTTCCATGTTTCCATCTTTCTTCTGTTTAAATTGGAAATTCAAAGGTCTGGAGTTCGTTTTATGATGCTCTCGATTTAAGTGATTTAAACTATGTGACTCTCTTCCTAGCTAATTCAGAATTCGTTTCAATAATGCTCTGATGCAGTTAATTGTTTCCCTTTTCCTCTTTCACCCTGCAAATTTCAATTGATAAACTCAGATTCATTACCTCATTTAGGCTTTCTCCTCTGGATAGTTTAAATGGTTTGTCATTGTTTTATTTACTTTGAATCCATAGCCCTGAGTGTTCCTCCCTTTCTTTGTCAACAAATTTTATAAAAACCTCCCAAAGCAAACCAAATCTGGCCACTAATTGCCAAAGAATATCAAGTGACATGAGATATCTAGTTGAACAGGCCAGTGCCTCAGCTCTAAAGTTGGTTGAAATAGTTACCCATGTCGTTTATTTTACCAGCCGAACAAATTTACAGGGTTTTAACATTCAGGCGCCGCTGCTGGGTACAAAATTGGAAAATTTTCCCAGGAAAGAACAACATGGTTGAGTTCTAAGGTCTGAAAGAAACAGACACTTAGGAAAATATTGGTTGTATTCCTGCTTTGGTGACTCCACACATCAAAAAATCAATTTGAAGGTGATTCCACTGGTAGAAGAATCAAGAAATTTAAATTTTCACTAGCGACTCCACTCTCGATGTAGAATCGAGCTTCCAAAATAGTATTGGCAACTCCACTATCCGAATATGACGTCCCTTGACAAAGGTATGAAAGGATACCATGAAGAAAAACAAGTACCTGAAGTTGTGTTTTTTTCAAGACATAATAGTTTTTGTTATGAATTACATGTTTTCCTTTCCCGAAAATGCTAGACAAATTTTTCTTTCCCTGCTAGATTTCAATGGTGATCCTGATAATCCTGAAATTGTATATCCTCCTCTTAGGATTATACAAATATCCTCTCAGATTAGTACTAACTCTAATTAAAAAACTCCCATCTGAGCCATGTGACAACCATAGCCAAGTTGACGAGCCTCATGAAGCCGAGGCTCATACTTCACCTTCTATGTTTGACCCGACATCCTTCAAAACCCCGCACAGATACAAACCTTTAAATTTACCCCATTTCCTTCATGATTTTCCTCCAAATCACTACGAGTACCTACCTGTGTTTGATGGAGAACTTGGTGCCATCACAATTGAAAAACACCTCCAAGGGTTTGAGCATTTTATAGACTTATTTGAGATTGACCATGACAACATTTGTATGAGGGATTTCTCTCAATCCTTGAGAGGGGAGACCAAATAATGGTTCAAACATTTGAATCTAGAGAAAATTAGCTCATGTGAAGAATTTAAGAGTGTTTTTTCGAAGTTTTGGGGTAAGAAGAAATCTCTAGACTTGCATCTTACATAATTTTATGCCTTGAAAGAACAAAGAAATGAAGCCATTTCCACTTTCAGTAGAAGGTTTTCTAGTATGTATTATGATTTTTCCAAAGAAATTCAACCTACTGATGTTGCTGCCATGCTCCACTATACAACAACTATTCCTCCAGATTTGTCCTTCCTCCTGATGGAAACAACACCTAAGTCCTTGCAGCAAATGTTTAATGATGCTCAGGAGATTCAACACAATATCCAAGCATGTAAATAGATTCGAAATGAGGAGTTGGATGCTAAAGAACATGCCAGTAAATATGAACATAAAACAGTTGATTGGAATATAGAGCCGAGAATTGTAAATCCTCTTGAAGTTTTTAATGCCAGTGATTTTGCAAAAGGTTATATTCCACTTATCGAAAGAAGAGGTACTAATTCAATTTATGATCCATCCCATGATAACATGAAGCTGATTCTTTTATGTATTCATTTATATAAAATCAAGAAGATGAGTTTGCAAATCAGTATGTTGAAGAATAGGTTGATGTTCCAAGCTTTTTCTTGCTATATGACATTGTTGATTTTCCTATATATGATGAATATGATGATGATTATGATGTTTACTTCCTAGAACAACCAACTGCATGTTCCATATCAGAGAATGTCCCTTTTCAACAATGTAATGAGAACCATCAGCCTACATATCACAGTTACAAAGAAGAAAGTACTGAATCAGCTGCGGGAAATTATTTACCTCTATTCTTTGCTTCATTTAATTTGTTGAAATAAAATTCTAAAATAATCACTGAGACAAAGGAACGTGTGTTGATGCCAAATCATACCTATTCTCTAGAACAATTTGACAAGGAATTGTAGCCATTGGTCGAAGATGAGTTTGAAAATGAGTATGTTCAACAATTCAAAGAAATGGAAAAAGGAAATAAAGAGATGCCCAAATCAGAAATAAAAACTTTGTCATTTTGTTTTGCTTCTTTCAAAGTGCTCAAGCTAAAAATCAGTAATGTTTAAAATTGGAAACCCTCCAGGTACAAGGTTAAACTTCAAGAGAGCAGTAGAATTGCAAAGGAAGAACATTCCCCATTGTGTTTCTCTTCTTTTGAACGGTTAAAAGCAAATAATGAGAATAAGGGGAAATTTGATCAAGGGATTGTTGTCAAGGTTCTCCCTCCTTCTCCTTCTCCTGATGAAGAGATTCAACAAGATTTCCAGCAAGACAGAGTGTTTCAAAGTTTTCTTTCTTCCCCTATGAATGATGTGATTGTTAAATTTATAAGTGGCCTAGACATGGAGGAGGATTTTGAAGTTGTATCTATGAAGACTTCATGCATTGAACAAACTAATTCTATAAAATTTCGTGAAAGAAACAAAATAGGGTGTACTACTGTTCAATCAGAAATACAAAGGCATAATGAGGAGGAAGTTATTCTATTTGATTCCTATGCAAATCAAGACTTTGAAAATGCATCCATGAGCACCCTAGAACGTGAAATAGTTCTTGTTGTTGGTTTTCCACATCTACAATAAGATTATGAACAAGAACTGATCCCACTTCATTTATTGAGCAATCGAAATGACAGTTCGCAAGCAAATGTCCAGAAGGTTGATAAAACCAAACCATAATTGCTTGATAAACAAGAAGATGGCCTTGATGCACATAATATGGCTGTCATATTTGAAGATGTTCAAGAATGTATGAATGATTTTGTTGAGATACATGGAAACATAGATCAATCTATTGTTGCCATTTCATTTGAAAATACTCTCATGATTGAAGAAGTAAAGCATGAACAACAAATACTTGTGGAGGAAGCTCGTCCTTTCGTTTTAACTCCTCAAAAATAAATATCCCCTCATGTGTTTCATGACCCCATGGAATGCTATATGGAGAATATTTACAATCATGATCTATGGATGATAGTGGTTTGTAATCTTAAAAATGAAGGGGATGATAAATCAATTTTAGTATTGGATATGGGTCACTTTACACCAAAATATTTTCCTCAACCATTACCATTTTTTGATTCAAGAGGTTGTTAATCCCAGCCATATCAACAGATCCATCAGTTTCTTGATGGAAATTGATAAGGTGAATCACCTAAAAACAAGGATGTGGTGGAAAAAATGATACATTCTTATCATTTTATGCATGTGTTAGAAGATCCCTTTGTGGTATTGCTAGAAAGGAAGAACAACACTAATATTTTTGAGATTATAAGCATCAAATATGTGTGTAACTTCTCGAGCCATCGTAGCAAGATTACATTGTTAATTCCTGGATCCAAATTGAATATATAATGAAGAAGCGTCTAGAATTTTTATTAAAAGATTCTAATGGTTGTGATATGAGTTTTGTTTTCTCTCATACTATGTATTTATTGTGTCTTTAAATTTCCATGTTACCATCTTTCTTCTTTTTAAATTGGAAAGTCAAAGGTCTAGAATTCATATTATGTTGCTCTCGATTTAATCTATTTAAACTATGTGACTCTCTTCCTAGCTAATTCGGAATTTGTTTCAATAATGCTCTGATGTAGTTAATTGTTTCCCTTTTCCTCTTTCACCCTGCAAATTTCAATTGATAAACTCATATTCATTTCCTCATTTATCCTTTCTCCTATGGATATTTTAAATGGTCTGACATTGTTTTATTTACTTTGACTCTGTATCCCTGAGTGTTCCTCCCTTTCTTTGTCAGAAAATTTTATAGAAACCCCCCAAAGCAAACCAAATTTGGCCACTGATTGACAAAGAATATCAAGTGACATGAGAGAGCCCTCTCTGAGTTGAGTAGGCTAGTGCCTCATATCTAAAGTTGGTTGAAACAGCTACCCCTGTCGTTTGTTTTACCAGTCGAACAAATTTACAGGGTGCTAACAGACGGATCAGATCTATTCCAGGATTCAGGACTTTGGGTGTCTTTACAGCACAACTCCTTACAATTTCCGAACTTCGAACTAGCGAAGGTCAGATCTGCTGTCCACATGTCCCTCTCTGGCCAATGGTTGAGATTGACTACGACCTTTGGGATTTCAGTAGTCCTCGACTCCAAACGATTTATACCTTGATCCTTCCGGAGCACCAAGCCTCTGAAGTAGTAGATCTAGTGCCACGTGTCCCTCATCTATCAACGGTCAGGAATTACTCCACGATTAGGGACTTTAGGAATATTGTGAAGTTTTACGACCACACCTGATTTCTTTCGGATAACCAAACTTCTAGTCCCCGCCTTATCTGAAAACACGTTTCTTCCTATGATCAATGGTCCAGATCGATTTCAGACTTTGAAACTTCATGAGTTCTATTTCCTTTGCACCTAAAGATGAAAAATATCTGAATTCTTGAAGAACAAAGGACTTCGAGGGTTAAAATTTGTGCTACTCATCCAGATCTGATGGCTACAAAAGGCTCTTGATCCCCCCCGATTGGATCTCATCCTCTCGACCTTCAAACCAATAAACTCTTCCCTCCAAGGGAATTTTGTCACTATCTCTCTTGAGCTGTGTTCCTCGAGGTGCTTCAAACTTCTGGCGCACTCCTTGCATCCTCTGAACTTATGAAAGGTTTCAGACTTAGAGATATTTTGAAAATATATTTACGGACTCCTTGCGTTTGTCTTCCTTGAGACTTCCTCAACACTATGACCAAGTCTTGGCCCGATGCACACTTTGCACGGGTATTCTTCAAACTTCTATACTCCACTGAGTAGTTGTGCACTCCTTGCACTTGATCGAAAAATCTTCACGTTGTCTCTCCTAAAATATTGAGTCGTACACGACTTTGCCTTTGCACTCCTTGCAGGCACTGTGCACTCCTTGCACTGGAGTTCCAGAAGAGAAACAATTGAATCTTATGGAACATCATAGGTTCACACATATAATCATAAAATGCATACTCAGGCACATAAAACAGATAAAACATAAGACATAAAATTTACTCCATGAACTCAGAGATGAACAACACCAGACATTTGGAATCAAACCTCTCTGGTTCTATTCATTTAGAAAAATATGTACATGAGTTCATACAACTCTCAATTTCTTCTCTTTCTCTCTTCAACAACTTTTTACAATGATAATAAACAACCTCATTTGGGCATAGTTTACATATATTTATACATGGAGAGACTTCTCGAGCCTTCCCTCCAACCTACCTTAATACTATATTATCAAAATTAAGACATTCATCTACTAAATCTTATTACAATAAATGGCATTCACAACCCAGATACGAGTCGATGCTCAAAATCTATACAATCATACAACTAATTAAGGCGATTACAACTTTCTGGAGTGCATACAATGGCTCAAGCCTCAAAATATTAAAAGGACCTTAGTTACAATATTATCAAATATTTAGATGGTGCACCCTCCTTGGGATCCAAAAATTTTTAAATGTGTGTGCTTTGTTTTTAGTTTTCCTCCACTTGGCCTTATTGAATGGTGAGGGTGATGCACCTGCATCATTTTGATAGGAACTTGTGATCACTTTTCTCGATGCTGACATCACAATACTCGTTTATGTAGTCATTTATAGTTTTCCCTCCTCCATGAGTTTGGAATTTTGGCACTTCCCCTCTCCTGGACAAACTGGTAATGAAGTAAATGTCTTCCATGGTGATGGTAAGTGATTTCCAAATGAGCATGAATTCCTTGGAATTAGGGTGCCAATAGTCAATTAAGAGAATTAACAATATCCTTTGGGCCCTCATGCCACCAATTTGAAAATAAATGTACATGCCACATGTATGTAGATATTGTTTAGCTTTGTCATCATCGAAAACTTCCCAGTTCACCTCTTTGTGTTCACGTTCTCTCCAATGAACGAACATACTGCCCATTTTCCAAGAAATTTTTTGAGTTAGCTTTTATTTTTCCAAACTTCCTTAGGAATCTACGACCTCTAGTGAGAACAGACATGGATATCCACGACTAGTGTTGCCACTAACTATGGATATCCATGGGTTGTGTTAAGGTAGCCCATGGATGTGCAACGACTAGTTGAATAAAGGAATTTTAAGCCTACATTTTCCATGAAATTGAAGAAGTAAGTGAATGAGATGAAAGGTAGGGTGAAAATACTTACTTTTTTCAAGTGGAAAGAGGTTAATTTTCTCCAAGCTCCACAATCCTTCGTTTGGAACTTCAAGGTTTTTGGTCACTTTGTTTTTTTGGGGGGGAATAATGGTAAAAATGGAATGGTAAATGGGTAAATAAACCAATTTTTATTAAATTTTGAAAACACACTTCCTATAGTTTCAATATTTTTTCCAAATTTTCAACTAATGGTCAATATTTTGTAGTTCTATGGTACCTTTTTGTAGGTCTTGTTAGCGCTCTGTAATTTTCCTAAGGCTGCAGAGGAAATCACAGAGGTAACCTCGAACCACTTGGAGTCTTGGATCTATCCCTCCAAGACTCAGAGAGGGATCTCTCTTTTCATCTAATGGATTTTAGGCTAGCTATGAAAGTATGGGGTTGGGGTTTTGGTTTTTAAATAGTTGTTTTGGGACAACAAGGAGGGCCATTGGGCAAATGCGGTCTATTCTTAAATATGTGATTCACTCTCAGATCTTAGACAAATATTTTACACAAGGCAAGGTAGTGAAAGTGTTGGATCGAATTAAGTTTTAATGGTGTCGATTTGAGGAAGAACTAGGGGAGGAAAAAGCCAATCAAAGGAGCAACGAAGAATTCCTTAACTGAGCATTTTAGATGAGAAACATAAAGACTATCACAAGGTCATATGCAGAGTATTTTGCCAATAAATTCTGCTCTGTCACTATCTTCTGACAGTAAGAATTGAAAACAAGTGAAAGATGATAGGAAAAATACATGACAGAGAAAAGAAAACGCCACCAACATCTCCGCACAAGAATCCTGTAAAAAGAATGTCTATTACTAATCAATCAGTTTATGATTATAGAAAGGTTTTCTGGAATGGAAAAAGCCCATTGTCTAGCCCACAGAACCTCACAGGTCGAACCCTCTCGCACTCAGCCCCAGTTCTAAATTCTGCAAGATATCGATGGTAATCACCCTTCATCTTAAGATAGAATACCTTGGACTCACCAGATGTCGATGAAGGGATAAGATGTGTGTCCAGAAGGCGTAGAATGCCATCACAAATATTACTAAGCTCAGACTCCACCTTGCCTTTGTATTCTCTTATCATAGTAACATGTTCTTCATTTCCCCTGCTCTCTTCCTTAAGAGATTCATCGATCATCTCAACATTTTTGATGTCATTAAATGATTTATTTTCATTTCCAAGAAATTCTTTTTGGGAAGCTTCAAGTGCAATAGTCTTGGACTTAAGTTCACCCTCTAACAGTTTCACTTTCTCCTTTAGATCAACAAGTTCCTTTTCATTATGAGATGAAATGTCGAGCAAATGGCCAGCTTTACTGTTTCATTATGAGATGAAATGTCGAGCAAATGGCCAACTTTACTGTTAAGTTTAGAATGTTGGCCTAGAGGGCTATCACCAGCTGAAACTTGTGAATTCTCATCTTGCTCCTTCAACTTTCTCTCAGTTTCAACAAGTGCATCTACCTTTTCTTGAAGTTCTTTCTCTAAATGAGCTTTAACATTCATCATATTTTCTATCTTCCACTCTTGCTCCAACAATCTATTCTTGAGTTCAAAGTGTTGCTCTTGAAGTTGCATCAGTTCAGCAGTTTGGCTATTCAGCTTAGACTGGAGAGAAGCAATTGCCATTTCTAGCTCATCCTTGCAACATTTAAGCTCGTCCAACTCCACATCTGAATACTTCAGTATTTCTTTCAATGAGTAAAGCTCATTATCAAGCTGCCCTTTCTGCACATTAGCTCTCCTCAAAAGATATTCTAATTCCTCTTTCTCTGTTTTCCAACACTCTAGACTTGTTTTATGATTCTCAAGTTCGGCTTTCACTGACTCATAGTCCTTAAGCTGTTTAACAAGACCATTCTTTTCATCCAATACTGATTGCACCTCTGTTTCTAACAACAAAGTTTTAGCTGAAAACTCTTCAAAATTGTTCTGAAACAAAGTTCCAGATAGTAGAATTCAAACCCTTTTATTCACTCTCATTAATAAATTCCAAATCTTTGAGTTATGACTTCAAAGGGTGTGGCCTTCAAGAATTAAAAGATCTGGACTCCTTGTAAGGTACCTTCCTATCTGCTTGGTCTCTTCGAACATTTGGCATTGTCTTCATTGGTGAAAGTGTAAAACAAAGAGTAGCTTAGAATCAACACACTTTCCTTGACAAGCTTCTGTCCCTCGGCCACATCATGAGAAGGGTGATCATCATGGTAGGGAGAAGTTCGACATCAAAGTATCTTAGCTCAATCACAACACAGTTGGGCAGAGTACCCATCTTAGCATGCAATTTGAATGAGGTTGCATAATCATGAAACTTGAACACATGCTTGAGCCTTCTAAGGGACTTGAAAAATAGAGTTGCAGGGATGTTCTGATAATAAATACCAAACGACAGTCCTGATTCCTTGAGGGAATAAAAAATGGTATTCTGTGGGAATCCTTTCATCAAATCTCTCCTGACATTGCTGCAGGAACCATGAGAAGTTGCAGAATGAACATAAAACCTATTGGGCTGGGTTGAAATGGGCACAGAAGCAAACCACTTATCAAATAATGCAAATTCAGTGGCAAGGGTAGCATAAACAGGAAGAGCCTCAGGCCTAAACCCCCTCACCACATGCGTGGACATGCCCTTGAAACTCTTGAGCATGCATCTGAGACATGGATATTGGATTAGCTCCATCCATCTCTAGCCTGACAACTTCACCGGCTGCTGCATAGAGCAAATCCCATGCATCAGTGTTCTCTATCAAGGGCATTGTTGGAGGGGATGAGACCTATGAAGGGCCCTTGGAGCTTCCCGTAGACCAACTGCCAGATGCAGATAAGGTAGACTATGGATACCTTGCCATAGTATTTGACTTGCTTGCACCATTGTTTGCAAACATCTTCTGCTCGAACGCCCACTGGGAGGACTGATTCCTATCACTGTTTTCATCATCATCAAGCATGGCATGAGCAATCTGGTTTTACATGCTAATTCTCTTTGTGGGCGCCTGCGACCTGAGCAACAACAACGATATCACATTGTTTGGGAACTTGTACAGTAACCTTGGGGCATGATCTCCACTACATATGGCGTATCAAAATCTAGACCTGCACACGTTGATTGTCATCGCTTAGCCAAGACTTGACACATAAAATCTAGTCGACACCTTGGCGCATAGAGTAACTCTGTGTTTTTATTTTTAAAGTTTTGGGAATTAATCCCACATTCATGAGAAGAAAACACAACTGAGTATTGATATATGCCAATAGGTACAAAGCATTCCAATGAAGTGAGCTCGAGGCTATCTTTGGAGTTTGGTGTTGGCGCTGGCACTGGCTTGTGTGTTTGCTGTTGGTTTGTGAAATGGTGCTAACTCTTGGTGTTGAGTGCTTGGAGATTGGCCCTCGGCCAATATACCTTTTTGGAAAATAATTTAAAAAAAAAAAAAAATTATATTTTGAAAAAACAAAACAGAACACTTTGCATAAGGACCGAGGGGCCATTTTTGGCTTAAAAGACCAAAAATTGATTATAAAAACTAAATTTGGCTAATAAACCAGAAGAATAAAATTTTTCCATTCAAACCAATTCATAATTTTTTGCTAAAAATGCACCAGAACTCGCTTTGAAGCTTGCGTGCAGGTTCTTGGCTCATGCTTGGTCAGAATCAAGCACTTTCTGCTGCCTTCACTATGCATCATGAGCAAAAGCATAATGCCTGAAATAGATAGATAGAGTCAGAATATTGATTCCCTTATTATATAGGGTTCTAACATAGGCTCCACCTGGGGAAGATAGCTCTGAAGGAGATGTCTAGAACCGCTGAACTCTGAATTTCACCGACCAGCTGATCATTGGGCTGCCCCCAGAATGTAATACTGAAAATAAAACTATGAAGAGATAAAAAAGAAAAGTGCTCATCATGTTGAGCTTATTGGTGCATTCCTACCTACCCTACTTTGCTAACAGTTACTATTTCAATCAAGTAATGAAAAAGTGCCAATGAAGCCAACCCAGCAATTGATCCCATGATTGTGTTTCCTCATCGTGCTGGATGAAAATCAAGGCTGAAATATGTACTGGCAACTGGTGACATATTTGGTCGTTATAGAGAATACATGTTTGAAACTTCAAGCTAACATAAACCTCCATGTAATCTGCTATAGGATCAATTAAAGCATGATGCATGATATGCATTCCTAGATCTTCTATGACTAGTAGATCAGTTGCATCTTCAAAATCAAACCATTTATCGACAATTTCATCCTTATACTTGAAGACATAACCATCATCAACTGCAAATCAACAGGAAGTATGATTTCCTCTTGCTTTGGAGAAGGAATATTTTCCAAGAATTCTTTGAGATCTAGGAAATTATATGACTAAATTTGAGAATCCAAAAGTTCAATATCATTTTCGAACTTTTCAATAACTAGCTCAAGAACACAAATTTTACTTTTAGGGGAAAATTTGCTCGATTCCAAAATACGAAACACAGTGGTTAAAAAGTCTTCGTCAATGTGAAATTCTGCTAACTTACCCCTGAATTCTTCTATGGCTTCACAAGATATAGGATTTTCCACATACCCTGTCATCTTGAAACATCATCAAGGCTTTGAAATCTGGATTCTTCAGCAGTGAATTCGCTTGTGAACTTTGAAGCTCGGGATCTTGAACAATAGAGTCGCCAGGTGAATGATACAGCCTTCCTGTGTTTGCCTTTTTTTCACAATCAGAAGTCAAATCTAAACTTGAAGTGCACCTCTGGAGAAGTCCCCAGTGGATTCGCCAAAATGTTAGTGCTCTGTAATTTGCCTAAGGCTGCAGAGGCAATCACAGAGGTAACCTCGAACCACTTGGAGTCTTGGATCTAGTCCTCCAAGACTCAGAGAGGGATCTCTCTTTTCATCTAATGGATTTTAGGCTAGCTATGAAAGTATGGGGTTGGGGTTTTGGTTTTTAAATAGTTATTTTGGGACAGCAAGGAGGGCCATTGGGCAAATGGGGTCTGTGCTTAAATATGTGATTCACTCTCAGATCTTAGACAAATCTTTTACACAAGGCAAGGTAATGAAAGTGTTGGATCGAATTAAGTTTTAATGGTGTCGATTTGAAGAAGAACTAGGGGAGGAAAAAGCCAATCAAAGGAGCAGCTAAGAATTCCTTAACTGAGCATTTTAGATGAGAAACATAAAGACTATCACAAGGTCAGATGCAGAGTATTTTGACAATAAATTATGCTCTGTCACTATCTTCTGACAGTAAGAATTGAAGACAAGTCAAAGATGACAGGAAAAATACATGACAGAGAAAAGAAAACGCCACCAACATCTCCGCACAAGAATCCTGTAAAAAGCATGTCTATTACTAATCAATCAGTTTATGATTACAGAAAGGTTCTATGGAATGGAAAAAGCCCACTGTCCAGCCCACAGAACCTCACAGGTCGAACCCTCTCCCACTCAGCCCCAGTTCTAAATTCTGCAAGATATCGATGGTAATCACCCTTCATCTTAAGATAGAATACCTTGGACTCACCAGATGTCGATGAAGGGATAAGATGTGTGTCCAGAAGGCGTAGAATGCCATCACAAATATTACTAAGCTCAGACTCCACCTTGCCTCTATATTCTCTTATCATAGTAACATGTTCTTCATTTCCCCTGCTCTCTTCCTTAAGAGATTCATCGATCATCTCAACATTTTCGATGTCATTAAATGATTTGTTTTCATTTCTAGCAAATTCTTTTTGGGAAGCTTCAAGTGAAATAGTCTTGGACTTAAGTTCACCCTCTAACAGTTTCACTTTCTCCTTTAGATCAACAAGTTCCTTTTCATTATGAGATGAAATGTCGAGCAAATGGCCAACTTTACTGTTTCATTATGAGATGAAATGTCGAGCAAATGGCCAGCTTTACTGTTAAGTTTAGAATGTTGGCCTAGAGGGCTATCACCAGCTGAAACTTGTGAATTCTCATCTTGCTCCTTCAACTTTCTCTCAGTTTCAACAAGTGCATCTGCCTTTTCTTGAAGTTCTTTCTCTAAATGAGCTTTAACATTCATTAGATTTTCTATCTTCCACTCTTGCTCCAACAATCTATTCTTGAGTTCAAAGTGTTGCTCTTGAAGTTGCATCAGTTCAACAGTTTGGCTATTCAGCTTAGACTGGAGAGAAGCAATTGTCATTTCTAGCTCATCCTTGCAACATTTCAGCTCGTCCAACTCCACATCTGAATACTTCAGTATTTCTTTCAACGAGTAAAGCTCATTATCAAGCTGCCCTTTCTGCACATTAGCTCTCCTCAAAAGATATTCTAATTCCTCTTTCTCTATTTTCCAACACTCTAGACTTGTTTTATGATTCTCAAGTTCAGCTTTCACTGACTCATAGTCCTTAAGCTATTTAAAAAGGCCATTCTTTTCATCCAATACTGATTGCACCTCTGTTTCTAACAACAAAGTTTTAGCTGAAAACTCTTATAAATTGTTCTGAAACAAAGTTCTAGATAGCAGAATTCAAACCCTTTTATTCACTCTCATTAATAAATTCCAAATCTTTGAGTTATGACTTCAAATGGTGTGGCCTTCAAGAATTAAAAGATATGGACTCCTTGTAAGGTACCTTCCTATCTACTTGGCCTCTTCTAACATTTGGCATTGTCTTCATTGGTGAAAGTGTAAAACAAAGAGTAGCTTAGAATCAACACACTTTCCTTGACAAGATTTTGTCCCTCGGCCACATCATGAGAAGGGTGATCATCATGGTAGGGAGAAGTTCGACATCAAAGTATCTCAGCTCAATCAAAACACAGTTGGGCAGAGTACCCAGCTTAGCATGCAATTTGAATGAGGCTGCCTAATCATGAAACTTGAACACATGCTTGAGCCTTCTAAGGGACTTGAAAAACAGAGTTGCAGGGATGTTCTGATAATAAATACAAAACGACAGTACTGATTCCTCGAGGGAATAAAAAATGGTATTCTGTGGGAATCCTTTCATCAAATATCTCCTGACATTGCTGCAGGAACCATGAAAAGTTGCAGAATGAACATAAAACCTATTGGGCTGGGTTGAAATGGGCACAGAAGCAAACCACTTATCAAATAATGCAAATTCAGTGGCAAGGGTAGCATAAACAGGAAGAGCCTTAGGCCTAAACCCCCTCACCACATGCGTGGACATTCCCTTGAAACCCTTGAGCATGCATCTGAGACGTGGATATTGGATTAGCTCCATCCATCTCTAGCCTGACAACTTCACCGGCTGCTGCATAGAGCAAATCCCATGCATCAGTGTTCTCTATCAAGGGCGTTGTTGGAGGGGATGAGACCTGTGAAGGGCCCTTGGAGCTTCCCGTAGACCAACTGCCAGATGCAGATAAGGTAGAATGTGGAGACCTTGCCATAGTATTTGACTTGCTTGCACCATCCTTTGCAAACATCTTCTGCTCGAACTCCCACTGGGAGGACTGATTCCTATCACTGTTTTCATCATCATCAAGCATGGCATGAGCAATCTGGTTTTACATGCTAATTCTCTTCGTGGGCGCCTGTGACCTGAGCAACAACAACGATATCACATTGTTTGGGCACCTATACAGTAACCTTGGGGCACGATCTCCACTACATATGTCGTATCAAAATCTAGACCTGCACACGTTGACTGTCATCGCTTAGCCAATACTTGACACATAAACTCTGGTCGACACCTGGGCACACAAAGTAACTCTGTGTTTTTATTTTTAAATTTTTGGGAATTAATCCCACATTCATGAGAAGAAAACACAACTGAGTATTGATATATGCCAATAGGTACAAAGCATTCTGATGAAGTGAGCCTGAGGCTATCTTTGGAGTTTGGTGCTGGCACTGGCGCTGGCTTGTGTGTTTACTGTTGGTTTGTGAAATGGTGCTAACTCTTGGTTTTGAGTGCTTGGAGATTGGCCCTTGGCCAATATACCTTTTTGGAAAATATTTTTTTTTTTTTTAAATTTATATTTTGAAAAACCAAAATAGAACACTCTGCATAAGGGTCAAGGGGCCATTTTTGGCTTAAAATACCAAAAATTGATTATAAAAACCAAATTTGGCTAATAAACCAGAAGAATAAAATTTTTCCATTCAAACCAATTCATAATTTTTTGCTAAAAATGCACCGGAACTCGCTTTGAAGCTTGCGTGCAGGTTCTTGGCTCATGCTTGGTCGGAATCGAGCGCTTTCTTCTGCCTTCACTATGCATCATGAGCAAAAGCATAATGCCTGAAATAGATAGATAGAGTCAGAATACTGATTCCCCTATTATATAGGGTTCTAACAGGTCTTAGGATAATGTATATGCTCTTCAGATTCTTGTCGTCGATTGGCCAAACTTACTTAAAAAAGGGCCCTTGGCAGGTAATGTTCTCATAACTCTTATTTAGTGTAGGGTGCATTCACCTGAACTTTTACATTATTAGTTTCCATTACCTCTTAAACCTAGGTTCGACCCCATTAACAAGTGATGAAACCCTTCTCTTTGCTTAAAAGTGTCGTTCTGTTGATGGTAGAGCCTACCTTCCATGAACGCTCTAGTCTAGAATCCCCTTGTATTCTAGTGCTCATGTTGTAAGTTTTTTTTTAGGCTCGGGAGTCTTATTTATCCCCACCATGATTTTGTGCTTAAACTTCATGCTTCTTACTCACTCTTGTTCTGGCCATTACCCACATGAATCGCTCCCTTATATGTTTCCCACAACAACATTGTGGAGTCCATAGTTAAGCTCTTTTTAAACTCCTTAAAATTGAAAATATTATCGAGTGACCTTGTTCCTTTTACACTCGTTAAAAGGTCCCGAAGGAACACATGTTCAACACAAGTTTACCCTTTGTTTGCACTGAATAGATGAATTACGAAAACAATATACTCTAGTATATGGACTAGAAGAGTTCTCCTCAGTTTTGTTTTATACTTTTTTAGGCTCAGGAGACTAAAATTACGAAACAGGACGAGCGAGTCCATAGCTAAGCTCTTTTCAGGTTCCTTAAATATGAAAATATGGCCGAGTGATCTTGTCTCTGTCACACTTGTAAAATTGATTTGAAGAGACATATTTTTGGTATAAGTTTAACCCTTTTCTGGACCAAACTGACTATGTATGAAAAAGGAATACTTTGTTCTAGTATTGGCCAGAAGAGTTCTCATTAGTATTATTTTATTCTTTTTCGGGCCCTGGAGACTAAACTTACAAAAAATACCACCGGATGAGGTTTACATCCTAATGTTGAGTTGTAACTGCATTGCATTGTGACTGCTCATGATTTTATGCCTAATGTTGGCTTCAACATGATGTTGTTGATCCAATTGCTTATACAATCATATTATCCCCCAGTCTTTCATTTTATGCCTTTGCGAATCAACACCTTATCCCTAGAGGGAACATCCCTCGAGTGTCCTTATCCTGCACATGCTTCCTTTCATTGAGCATAGGTATGTTCCCTGCACTAAGAAACTAGTTTTCTTTCCCACGAAAATCATTTTCTCCACTGTAAAATAACATTGTTTTATTATTTTCCAGGATTTTATAATATGAAAAAGACAAAAAATAAAAAAAACAAAAAGAGGGGGGAAACATATATCTCTTTTATTGGCAAAAGTTTTTTCACCCTTGAAAAAAGCACATTTTTGAGTCCTAATCTCATCGGTTTGGGTTTAGTATGGCTTTAGGAGAATTGTTTTCTCATTTTTTATTTTTATTTCCCATGTTTGGTTATTCTTCCAATCATATGGAGCGTTTGTTGATGCCTCCTGTATCACAAATGTATCCCAATTTATAGTTATGTTTCTTGAGTCACATAATGTGTCATTATTAAGTTCAAGGGAAAGTTTCAACTTGCGTCGACCATTCTATATTTAGTCTCTAACCTTGCAATTCAACCTTCCCAAGTTAGTCTCATCATCACAAGTATCAGTCTCTTCGTATGATTTCTTCCAAATCTTTGGCCTTCCACCACCCCTCATGCTGCTTGATGGAGGATGCCTTAATGCCTTCCTTCGAGTGAATCTCTTCCCATTGAATCCAATGCATCTCTCTCTGGGAGAGGGATCTAGAGTTATGTTTGGGACCTTGGGGATTGTAGTCATTAGTAGCAGGTTCCCTCACTATTGACAGTGGGAGTACATCAATTTCCCATGCTTGATAGATTCTACCAGGTGTTCGATGCTAGCTCATTTATTCACACTTGCTAGTTTGTACCATGGTACCTTGACTCCCATTATCATCATCGGTGGGTTTTATTTCATTTATTAATGGTATACATCAATGATTAGTAATCAAAAGATGTTTCACTTTGTTTGACTTCAACACATCTTTTCACATAGTGTAGAATTGTACCACGACAGATCATTGTGAAGACTTTGGGTGAAGTATGAGCACCAATTATTTTGTTCTCCTTCCCGACTCATATGGTGCCACCTCATAGAAATTGGTACTTGTAGAAAATCATCATTTTCATTCTCTTGGTTCTAGATATCCTATGTTCTTGATCTTGAGACATATCTCCACTTTGTATCTGTTCGTGGCTATAATCTACTTTGACATGGATCCATTGTGTATTCTTCATGGCCATGCTTACTGCTTCATATTTATCACATGGATCCACTATGTATTGTTCTTGGCCATGGAAATTAGTCATACTTTAATATGTACCATGGATCCATAGTATAATTTCTTTGGCAGCCATGCTTATATCACTCTTGAGCATGGGTATTCCTGACTTGGGTAGAATTTTTTTTGCTTAATATGTGTTGATGGTTATTGTTCTTGAATCAATTGTTCGAGAACCTTCAGGGGTACTTCAATGCATCCTCGCCTCTTAGATTTTATCATGTATTTTGTCCATCATTTTTCCCTTCTTGCCTCACACATTAGGGGGCATCTATTATAGCACAAAATACCACACCTATCCATTTGTGCCATGGCCTAACCCTTTCCCAAAGATTGCTAGAATTTTTCCCAAGTTTCCTCTCCAAGTCATTTAAAAAAAATGCATTGTGAGAATATCCTCAGATTTCCCTAGCACAATGCACAAACATACACGAATTTCTAGCTTGCAATCCACGGATGCCCTCAAAAATCATAAAAAATAAAATAATTTTGTGTTTTTGGGTGTGTTTTTTGGTTGGGCTCGTTCCCCAACATACCCATACCCGTACACAATAGAATCCAACTTCCCCAACCTCTTGGTGAAGAGCTAAAAGCACCATTGAGGGATAATGAGAGTTAAGGTCCATTGGTGCAAGGTTATGTTGCCAGTGTCGAGCAAGCCTCCCTTTCCTATAATCTTATGAGCTACACGCCCTTTGATATGGAAAATCCTTTTAAAACATATCTTTCCTATATATATGGCTATATGGTGTATCCTTATCCATATTTTGGCCATCCAAGGAAGAGTATAGTGGTTGAGTTGATGCTTGAGGCATTCTTAGAGGAACCCTGATAGTTGGCTTTGAGGCAGTGCCAAAGGAGAGACGAGGTTGTGACTTACCTTTCTAATTTGGTGTTAATAGAAGAGTTTGTTTTCCCTCCTATCTTGATCTGGATTTTATGAGAAAAATGAAAATGGATACATAATATTATTATTCTCAACACAAAGACACAAGAATAACATAGATATAGTTAGATTGGTTTCTATTCAATAAGAAAATGTGTTGAAACTGTAAAATGCAGCAGAAAACAAGCTTGCTAGAATGGTGATGGCTTATCTCTGAGAAGAGATGTGATGGTTGCACTCATTCACAAGATGATCGTTACAATGAGCCCCTCCAGGAATTTTTACAATAAACAAGAATTCCAAAACCCTAGACATCCAAAAACCTAACCTTAGGATATGAAGTGCCAAAAGTCATGTGGGCCTCGTTGGGCTAATCTAGTACATCAACTTCCCTAGGTCGCAACTTTTGCATACAATATCTATTTTAGGCACATGATAGCCCGTTGGAAATGGATGTATGAGGAATACACATGTTTCCATCAGAATCTGACTCCAATTACAATTTGACTGAGGCAATCCCTAAAAATGTTGTTTAGGGCCTCAAAACGATCCCGAAAGTTAGGGACCTAAAAACTAGGAAAAACCCTGCCAAACTGGAAAACTGCCAAAATAAGCTAGCTCGGATAGGTGGGAGGAAAATGAAATCCATATGGATCAATCCTCCCCCCTTAGGAATAAATGGTCTCCATTGCATTGAGTGCCCCCATTAGATGAGGAAATTTCTGCTGAATTTGGCCTCGGGTCAGCCACTTGCCTTGGTGCAGGAGCTTCTCTACCTTGATAACTCAGTAAAGCTAGATCATTTGCTGGCGAGTTCCCTTGAACTGTGTGTCCACAATATGATCACCAGATTCCTATTGCATGCATTCAGGGTTGAGATCTGTTGGTGTCAACTATTCTTCTATCTCTGAGGTGTCAAACAATGGTGGGAAGTATGGTTGAAGAAGATCCATGTTGAACACTGGGTGCAAGCCAAGGAAAGGATGAATGTTGAGCTCAAAAGGATTGTCACCCATATCCTTGGTGATGGTGTAAGATCCATAAAAGAGTGGGTGAAGCTTCCAATGGGGCCCTGTAAGGAATTATTTTTGCAAGTGTAACCACACTTTGTCTCCCACCTGAAACTTATGTGGCACCCGGTGTTGATCATGGAGTTGCTTGTACTTGGAATTGGACTTATGTAAAATATCCTGAACCTGTTGGTAGATGTGTTCGATCCACTCAATGAACTGGGACAATTTGTAAGCTTCACTTGGAGAAGGTGATGAATCGGTTGGGGTGGCCGCAAGAGGTAATGCAACATCCATGGGACCCAATGGTTGGAATCCCAACCCAACTTGAAAGGGGTTGTGGTCAGTTGATCTATGTAGATATCTATTGTAGCTATGCTGAACATAGGGAAGAATCTCATCCCATGTGTGGGAGTTCTTGGAATTGTACATGCACAAGATATGCACTATCATTTGATCGATGACCTCAGTTTGGTCATCTGTTTGGGGGTGGAAGGCAATGGAATTGGTGATCTTGGTGTCCAGCAGTGACCAGAGGCTCGACTAGAAAGTGTTGAGGAACTGACTGTCTTGATATGAGACAATGGTTTTTGAGATTCTAAAATGTACACAGACTTGTTCAAAGAAGATCTTGGTAGTGGCCTCTTTTTTGATGCTCTTCTTGCAAGCGGCCTGGATCACCATCTTGGAAAAGCGACCAACAACCACAAAGACACACTCATTTCCCCTCTTGGTGTATGGAAGACCTGACATGTAGTCCATTGAGATGGATTCCCATGGCCTGTCAGGAGTAGGAAGGGGGGTGTACATGCCCTGTTTCTTAATTCTCGATTTGGAAATAAGGTAGGTAGTGCAGGACCTGATATACTTGCTCACATCCTGTCGAATTTTTGGCTAGTAGAAATGTTTCTACAACACTTCCATTGTCTTTTCAATGCCGAAGTGTCCTGCCACCCGACTGTAGTGGGCTTCCCAAAGAAGATTCTCTCACTCCTTTGATGGAACACAGAGATGGCCCAGTTGTCACAATATCATGTCCTGAAGATGGAAATTAGCAACAACTGATTTTGCGGCCAACATTTGGTATGTGGTGGTAAAGTCATGGTTTGTCTCATAAAGGTTGGGAAATCCAAAGGTCTCATGGACACAAGAGTCTAGCACCGTGGTCAGTGTTGCGACTGGAGGTTAGCTAAGGAAATCAATGACTCAGTTGGTACTACATGTTTTATACTTGATGTTGAGGTGGAACTATTGCAAGTATGTGGACCACTTATGATGGTGATCATTCTGCAATTTTCCTTATGTGTGCATGAACTGCAGTGGTTTATGATCCATGTGGATGATTGTCTCCTTCCCGAGAATGTAATGTCTCTAGTGGTGGTAGGCTTCCAAAAAGTACATTTCTTTTTCGTAAGTAGGGTAATTACAGACAATATCTGATAGTGTATCACTATGATAGGCCACAGAGTGGCCATGCTGAGTTAGAACTACGCCCACAACATAGTCTGGAGCATCTGTCTCGATCTCAAAGGGATGTCGCATATCCAAGAATGAAAGTACTAGGGTCAAGCAGAAGAACTGCTTTAAATCATCAAATGCTTGATGTTGGGACAAGCCCCACACAAAGTTTTCCTTACCATTTCCCCTGGTAACTTGGCTGAGGGCTCATGCAATATGGGATAATCCCAACACAAACCTGCGATAGAAATTGGTAAGGCCTAAGAAGCTCCGAAGCTCAATGAGTCTGGTTGGGGTTGGCCATTCATGGATGACCTGGATATTGGAGGGAACCGCATGCACACCATGTTGATTCATGATGTAGCCTAGGTATTGGACCCTGTCCATGCCAAAGGAGCATTTTTCTAAGTTGGGCATATAGCTCGTGCTACCACAGGGTGTGCAAAACCTATTGAATATTATGCAAGTGTTCCACCCAAGTATTGTTTTATATGAGGATGTCATCCAGATACACCACTACAAAATTATTGGTGAAAGGTCGTAGTATATCATCCATAATCCTCATGAAAGTTGTTGGATCATTTTTCAAACCAAAGGGCATGACCATCCATTCAAAAGGACCTTTTTTTGACTTGAAGGTGGTCTTCCATACATCCGTCTTTTCTATGGGGACCTGGTGGTAGCCAAACTTCAGATCAATCTTACTGAAGTATTTGTCCCCCTTTAGCTGATCAAGGAGATCATCGATTCTTGGAATTGGGTACTGATTTCTGAATGTGATTTTATTTAGGGCCCGATAATTAATGCAGAGTCGTCAGGTCTCATATTTCTTCAGCACCAACATGATTGGGCTCTCACAAGGTGATGAGATAGGATGGATGCACCCCTTGTGGAGCAGTTCTTAAATCTGTCGCTTGATTTCCTTATTCTCTAACAGAGAGGGATGATAGACTGGCCCATTGGGAAGCGGTGCGTCGGGGGTCAGATTGATGGGATGGTTGAACTAACAGTGTAAAGGTGCCTCAGTAGGTAAGGATAAGATTTATTTGTATTCTACCACGACCTTGTTCACTTGCTTTTGTTGTGTGGAGAGGTTGACAATCTTCCACTCACTCTGAGAGTGAATCAAAAAGAAGAAAAACTTCCTAGTTTGAGAGATGACCTTCCTTCATTGCTTGGCAGAGATCAAGGAAATAACACTAGGTGGGACTGCCTCAGATATCCTATATAATTTCCTATTCAAAGTAATAATAACACTGCGAGGCCTGGAATCATATACAACATGATGTTTCCATAAATAACATTGGTCCAAAAGAACATTACAAATGCCGAGAGGAGAAACATCACACAATACCTCCTCTTTGAAGGTCTTGATGTCGTACCACAAGCGACACTGTTGGCTAACGCAGATATCGCTTCCTTGGAAGAGCCATCCAATGGTGTAGGGATACAAGTGTGGTGTTGTCGGTAGGGCTAGTCGCTTGAAGACCTCTTCTAAAATGAGGTTCTTCTGTCTACCGCTATCAATGATAAAGTTTAGTGGGTTTCCTTTTACCCACATCTGTGAATGAAAGAGGCACTCTCCTTCTTTTGGCTCGTCTGGTTCACCAGGATGGACCTTGGTGGTAGCAAAAGTGGCACTGGGTTCCACGTTAATGATCTATATCCCCCTTTCTAGTTCTGAATCAGAGTTGGAACCTGCAACCGATTTAGAGTATTTCACCTCAACCACCAATCATTGCTTGGAGCGACAATCAACAATGTTATTGTAAGGGCTCTTATGGAAGTTGCACCACTTCCTGGTATCTTTCTTTGTCTTTTCGGTGTCCTTCTTTTCTTGCAACTAAGACTGGTTGTCCTGAGGCTATCTATCTTTTCTTTGTATTTGGTTTTGTGGGTTGGGGCCTCCCTTTACTTGCTTATGATGTGAGAAGTTCCCTAGCCAAAATTGTTGCATCTTTTGTTTAAGGTTTTGCTCAATTTTGACGACATATTGATAGGTCGCACCCAAGGACGAGATGTCCAAAAAATCCATTTCATCCTAGATGTATCTATACAAACCACCACGATAATTGAGCACCAGATGTCTCTCATAATATTTGATACCCAGCTTGGTGCACAAGGTATGGAAGATATTTGTGAACTCTAGCACTGCTTAGTCTCTTTCCTGCCACAGTGTGGTCCATTTTGTATACAGGTCGTAATAAATTCTAACAGGGTAGTATTGTTCCTTAACAGCGTCCCTAAAGGAATCCCAGGTGACCGAGACTATACATAATGAGGGTTCCTCTATTTCATTTTTCTCACAGAAAGTATCCCACCAATCTTTGACATGGGGGACGACTTTGAGGAGCTCAAACATAATCTTTTCTTTGTTTGAAAAGTTATGGATAGAAAAATACCCTTCTAGCAGATTTAACCATCTGTCTACATCATTCGTTTCTATATGACCTTCAAATATGGGAATATCAAAGTTTATTTGTACCTTGAATGGGGAGACGCCTCCGTTCGAGGAAGATGCGTCACCTGTTGCTATTTGCCGAAGGATTTGCGCAAAAATTATCCATCATTTCATTCCTCTGTTGCGTGAGGGATTCCTCAAGAAACATTTTGAAAGGATCTCCTGTCCTGTCGTATTTATTTTCTCCCACCATGAGAGTTCATTTGGGCATGCATGAGATTTTTTCCTCAAGAGAAACAAGCTAGAGGCCCAATTCTTTGTACCTTGACCTCATTGGGGACATGCATTAAGAACGACAAGGAGCAGATTGCTCTGATACCACTGATCCAGATTTTATGAGAAAAAAAAATTAATACATATTATTATTATTCTCAACACAGAGACACAATAATAAGAGAGATACAGTAAAATTGGTTTCTATTCAATAAGAAAATGTGTTGAAACTGTAAAATGAAGCGGAAACCAAGCTTGCTAGAATGGTGGAGGCTTATCCATGAGAAGAGATGTGACGGTTGCTCTCATTCGAAAGAGGATGTTTACAATGAGGCTCTCCAAGACTTTTTACAATAAAAATAATTCCAAAACCCTAGACATCCAAAAACCTAACCCTAGGAGATGAAGCGCCAAAAGTCATGTGGGCCCCGTTGGGGTAAGCTAGCACATCAACTTCCGGGGGTCGTAACTTTTGTAGACAATTTTCGTTTTAGGCACACGATATCCTGTTGGAGAGGTATATCCGAGGTATACACATGTTTTTGTCAAAATATAACTCTATCTATAGTTTGACTATGGAGAGCCCTAAAAATGCTATTTGGGGCCTCAAAATGGTCCCAGAAGTCAGGGACCCGAAAACTAGGAAAAAAACTGCCAAACTAGAAAACTGCCAAAATGAGCTAGTTGGAATAGGTGGGAGGCCACTGATATCCATATGGATCATATATTGTGTTCGTTTTATGTTTTTTTAAATTAAGTTTACTTTTAATATGATATATGACATGTATACTCTTCGAGAGTAACTACCTTCATAGAATCCCTTGTATTGTGTCCATTTTGCAGGTTGGTTCCAACAAAGGATCAAAAGCTCATTAAAAGAAAGGAGTGGGATCAAAATTGAATGGGATACTTAAGGTGAAATATTTCTCCTTTTTCCTTACCTAACTTCTCTTATTAAAGTAGTTATTCTTTCAGTTTTGTGGCTTTCCCTGGAGGGAAGATCTCTATCTTCTCTATACAGTCTTGATATGTTGTGGTTTTGACCCAAAATCATGGGGGAAATATCCTGTCAACACTTCTTTGAGCTCTTATCTCTACTAATTCCCTTATTCATTTTCTCCTCTCTATTCCATTGAGCACCCTTCTTCTCCACAACCTTCATTTTTAATGGGTTTCCTTGGAAGGCCAACCATCACAATGGTTTGTTTCAACTTCCAAGGAATTTTTGGATATTTCCTTAACTTTGACAAAAAAAATTAAATTCTTATTACAAATTTTACAACAATATTTTGGTGATGATCCAATTCATATCAATTTATTTAGTCCTAAGATTAAAGGTAAAAGTGAGAACATAAATCCTTGTACTGAAAACAGACAACTCATAGAATAAGCTCCTACTTGACAACGATATGAAATGTATGAGAATTTCAATGATATCCTTGCATGATTCACCAGTTACTTGGGATTGAATTTGACTAATGACTCGATGAGTATGGCCTTCGAAGGGATTAGCCCCTTCAAGGTACAAATGAATCTAGACATACCTAATTTAGAGGGAAATTTTGATGCATGATCTATAAACAATTGGATACAACAACTAGAGTCCTACTCACTATGAATAAACTTTCAGAGGTTGAGAAATTCATCATTGGATCTTTGAATATCTTGAATTCCATACATTACTAGTGGGAAAACCTTTCAAACAAACATGAAAAACATGCTAGGATGAAATTTTATCCACCCAAATTTATATAACAACAGTGAAAGATATGGGAGTAGTTAAGGAAATGGAAAGATCCAATTGTACAAATTTATACTGATGAATCTCATTTACTAATGAATCAACTTCATGTTAGGGAGGAATACAAACTACTTGTTTGAAGTATATCAATGGATTATATCCTTGTATCTAATAAGAGATGGAATTCCCTGCTATTGGAACTCTTGCAAAATCATTTCATTACACTATCAAGCTTGAGAGGAAATTGAAGGCAAACAAATGTTGCTCAACCAAATAAACTGGTCAATCTTTCAACATGAAACCTCAATGGAATACTGACTCCAACAAACTAAAAATAAGGATACTTAGACTAATCCATAGAAACAAGATGGTGGGAAGAAGCCTTTCAAGAAATATAACGTTTCATCAGCCAACCTCCTATAGGAAAATGGTGTGATTACCTTACTTCAACCTAGCATGATGCATCTAAATGAAATTTTCTAAAGACATTCCTAATGTATATGTCTACTTTAAACACACCCATCATTGATGATAGAAATTAATATATCATGTATTTTGATCCAGAAGCCGCAACTTGAATAACATCAACCCCAACAATCCTCATGAACTTGACCATCATTGATGAAGAGGCAATCCTAATGAATATTCCATATATAGATATGGGTGAAATACAAACTATTATCCCTCCTCTGTTTATAGCATAGGTGAGCGACCAAAGGGTTTTGTAAAGGTTTTTTACCAGTGTGCATGTAAAGTACCTACACACCGATGCACACCTAAAAATAACACCCCAGTGCTCAAATATTAACGTTCATCATTAGACGTTATAAATCAATTAAAATACATAACAATGGTCCACTCTAAACAAAGCAACCTAGTGCGTGTACACATGATTCTCTGGTGCATATCACTGTTGGGCACATTGAGGTAGGGTAAAATAAAAAAATTACCAAATCACTTTTCATTATTACACTTCATTCTATGCTTCCAACCTCTTAGAAAAGCATCTATGCTCACTCTAATTCAAATACCATCCCTTTTGCGGTGCTATATAGTCAGTTCGATAGCCCCACCTGTAGATACCACACATTTCCAAATTTTGGAAAATATCGCAAATTTTCATTTCTTCTTTATGGTGCAACCATGCCTCCTTGGGAGATAAGAGACCAAGTAAATTGTTTATTACCTTCTTATTTTCATTTTCATTGGATTAAAATTTAAAATTGGTGCACTTAAATGCTTCGGCTCACCTTGGAAGGTAGCACATATTGTTAATTTATAGGAATCACAATTGACGATGCATATATTATTAATAAACACACTAGTGTTGTTCAAAGAACATCATTGCACCAAATTTTGATAAATAAACATAGCGATGCATCTTCTTGGATGTTTCTTTACAGGTGTATTATAAAACACAACACACCAATAAACAAAATGTTGGTGCTCAAAGAAAAATGGAGCACCGATGTGTTCACTTTAACCAATTGCACCTCCTAGTTTCCAACATAGAAAATTTAACTCAGTGGTGCATCAAAGTCCACCAAATGCATTGTTGTTGTGACAACATGGATTCGGGCCAAATATTTAAAAATTTAGCATAAAAGTGCATCTTATGGGATGCCCTGTTATTGGTGTGTCCTAAAATACAATGCATCTCTAAAAAAAACACCAATTCTCCAAGAAAAATGAAGGCCCGGTACATTCCATTTAACCAACTACACCGCCTAGTTTCCAACATAAAAAAATTAACATAGTGGTGTGTCAAAGTCCACAAAATGCACCGAGGTGTGCACAACACGGCATGGGGCCAAATATTTAACAATTTAGCATAGTAGTGTTTCTTATAGAATTCCCTATTATCGGTGTATTCTAAAAGACAATGTGTGACCTCTAAAATAAACACTGACGCTCCACAAAACATGGAGCACCGATGCATTATCTATAACCAATTGCACCACCCAATTTCAAACCTATAAAATTTGAAAAAGATATGTGTCCCAATATAATAAATGCATCGATGTTGTGCACTACATGACACCATGTCAAACATTTAATAATTAGCACAACGATGCGTCATATGGAATGCCACGTGCCCAATGCGTTATTTTACACAATGCACTGCTAAAAATTTAGGTGCTCCATGAAACATGGAGCATTGATCTGTTATATATAATGAATCACCTTGAAATCCATATAAAAGTAAAGGAATCAATGCATCTAATTCTAACCAACACACATGTGTCATGCACATCACCGCACCACCTCACATATTTAACCTTTATATTAATGGTGCATCTGACGACATGCACCATTATCGGTGTGTTATAAAACTAAATGCACTGATAAAATACATATCGGTTCTCCAAGCAACATGAATCACATATGTATTACATAGAACCAACCACATTTCCTCACACAAAATATAGGTAAAATGACATAGTGGTGCGTATTGTGGGACACCTCATTCCCAATGTACTATAGAATATGACACATCGCTAAAATACATATAGGTGCTCCAATAACCATGTAGCAACAGTTCATTATACCAACTGCATGATGTAATGGTGCTTGGTTTATGATATAACACAACAATTGCGGTGCTTATTATCTGTTATAGATGCATCGATTACTTTTCCACATTTCTTTTGCAAATATAAATTAATTTCAGTTTTTTATAAATACAAAATAGCTACATACGTGCATGTTTTATAATTTCAATTTGTTTTATCTATATATATGTTCCTAAAAAGAATTTTATGTGAATCATTGATGATGATGACGATAGCAAGAACAACAGGAATTTGACATATACATCTTTGTACATAAGTGGGAGGCCCAAGAGAGACAGAGGCAGAGGATCCCTCACCTTATTGCACCTCAGACACATGTCCTTTTGAGGAATGTTGGCCTCAGGTTTTATGAGGATGCATCCCTTGGGGGGGACTTTTCATTTTTAAAACAATTGATTTGTTGTTGGGATCATGCTCGATAGGCATTCACAGTTTGTCTCAATCTTGGTATAAACCCACGAAGGATGATATTTATTTTATCACTGGGTTGTTTAGGAGGGGGGAGGTTTGGCCCCAATTCCCTAATATACTGCCTAACATTGCAGGAGATATATAGTTGGGATATGTGTAGAGATATATTACTCAAGACATTATTTCCACTGTGGACGTCGAGGTTGATAGTGGTTAGTTGTGAATAGATTAATTTAGTGCATAGTAGGTTATGTTCTTGTCTCTTATTCTCATAGAAATTTCAAAATTTACCTCTAATGGGAAGCCCATTAATTTACCTTTGATTGAATATGTAGATAGTTTAGTTCAGAGACCCTGATTGATTAGGTGGTTGGAGATTTGTTTGAGATAATTTTGTTTTACATTGGATCATTGTTGCTTCATTTTTTATGGGAGGTTATTCTTCCCATTCATGTCATATTTATTTACATTATTTTTTTATAGGTTTCATACTACTCGATCGACAATACCCCACTTCCCTACTAGGCCTATGATTGATATGCATATGTGCATGTGGGGGTAGTTTTTTCCCAAGGGGGGGCCAACGAGAGTGGACGTGTACTCCAATCGGTAGAGAGATATGTGATTTTTTGGTTGGAGAGAAAAATATTGTCCTCGATATTGTAGAGTACCTATACACAGGGATGGATTGGAGAAGATGCCCACAACTCTTATTTACTCCATTTGAGCCACAATATTATAGGTAATATTATTGTTATGTTTTGATAAATCTAGTTGCATATTTTTATGTCTTATTTAATGCACATGTCATTTTTTGTAACATGTTGTTTCAATTATCTGATTATTATTATCTATTGTTTCACATATATTGACACATATATTGGGGATGAACCTACGCAATAGGATGAGGATATGGAGGAGGCAGTGTGTAAAGCTCCAAAAAATAGAACCAACATGCCATGAAGGACGGATTGGAGAGTCCGTACATAGGTGGAAGATCGCCTATGTGGTTTGATGGTTAGGTGTGGAGTGGTACCCGTACAGGTTTGAGACATATTACAGGTACCAGAGTTGTCTAGGATATGGGTGACACTTCCTCGTGACATGACATCACTAATGCATCATTTTTTTGGCATCGTCAACCTCATCCAGAGGTTGAGGGATGTTGTTGATGAATCCACTCCATCTGGCTCATCACTAGACTGACCCACATCCTCTCCACCACCTGGGCCCCCTCCTCCTCCTCCCTCTCCTCCACGTGTCACCAACCACTGATCTTCCTCCTTATCTTCCATATGTGTCACCACCCATCGATCCTCCTCCTCCTCCTCCTCCACATGTGTCACCATTCCCGATCCTCCTCCTCCTCCTCCACAACACGTGTCACCATCCATAGATCCTGTTCTTCCTCCACATGTGTCACAACTATTGATGTTGTGGACACTATGTTCACATTGGGTGTTGCATAGATTGATCCTGGTGGAGAGATATATGAGAGTCTACTTTCTTCATTGTTTTATGACATAAGTACTAATATACCCTATACTTATGGTGGTAGAGGCACTGATGCCTCTAGTAGCAGAGGCACTGATGCCTTTGGCTCTAGTGGTGGACCTAGCTAGTAGCGTTACTTGACATGTGTATTGATTGTTGTATATTTGAATTGAGATGTATATATGACATGTTTATTGATTTTGATGAGATCTATATTTGACATGTATATTGAGAGGTATATCTCTCATGTATATTATGTTTTTTCACATCATGTTCATGTTGTTGTTTGATTTATAAAATGTATTATGAGTATGCTAATGATTAGCATTATTAATGATTTCTCTATTTTTAAATTAAGTTTGAGATGTATCACTCATTTAAATTTATAGTTGTTATACAACGTTTAACTTTACTTTTATGAAATTATTTAATTTGGATTGTGATTGAAAAAAATTATAACCATTAATGCCATATAATGTTTAACTCTTCTTCAAGGTGAATTTTTTGTTGTCCAACAAGAAACAATATGTTGATTAAATGCTTTTACAAACAAACATACATAAATATGATGAGCGAAATGACGGTGATCTAAATAATTATATACTTTTCATATATTGTAATAATAACATTATGATATAATTATTCACTAATAATAATGATGATGCAATAATAATGTTATTTTATTAATTTTTATTATTCAAAGATTAGAAGTCAAAGTTATAATAAAATTGTTTACTAAAATCACAATTATTATATTTAAAATTTTCCAAAGATTTTATTAATTTATGTTATTCAACTATTATAATATATTAAATTTAAAATATTAAATATAAAGAACAATATTAAATTTTGATCTATACACTTTCAATGAAATGGTTTCACAATTTTTTACTCTATTACTAACTTTATGAATCTTCTATTAAAAAAATATGTTAAGCATTGTATTTCATTGATTTTGTATTAAAATGTCCGCAAATATTGGATTTGTTGGATGAATTTTTTTTTGAATAATTACTCATATGAAATGTTGTTTTTCATTTATTTTAATGATAAAGTTATAATAGTTATATTTAATATTTTTTGTTATTAAAAATTATAATGAATTAAATTTAATTATTAAATATGAAAACTAAATCATTAATAATAATGAATTTCAATCTTTGTTTTCCATGGTAACGATTTATATCCAAGTTTTCTAGGGTTGGATTATGGTGGGAAAACTTTAGAGGCTAAATTTCATGATTTGTCTAGTTTTCTTCCTAAAAATAATTTGTTAATTTCTATTTTTAAAAAAAATATTCACCCAAATTCTATGGAATAAAATTATTTTACTCTAAAAGTTGTCAATATTTTTAAAAAAATATACAAATACTTGGAAATTGAAATACTTTTACAATAATATCACCAAACATTTTATAATTAGTATTTTAAGAATTAATAAAATAGCGAAAGGTTTCTATACTTTTAGATAAGTGTGGATCCTTAAATTTTTCCTTAATTGTGTCTAGGCTCTAGAAAATACTCTTTTAGAAATTCCATTTCCTTCCATATTGACACTTATTTATATACTTTTAGATAATTGTGGATCCTTAAATTTTTTCTTAATTGTGTCTAGGCTCTAGAAAATACTCTTTTAGAAGTTCCATTTCCTTCACATATTCACACTTATTTCAAGGAGAATGTAAAAAAAATGATTAATATAAGTTTATATGTTTATAAAACTAAAGGATGGAGTGGAATAGGTGAAGGCCATGATATTTGCACCGGTTGGGTTGGGAATTCTATTGAAGTTGGTAATGCCAACCCTACAAGTGTGATTCTAGAACCCATAAATGTTGAAAGAAGTTATTCTTTTGGAATTGTCCTTAGATTTCCATCAAAGTATATATTTATTTTAATTTTGATCTTTTCGAAAAATAAAAGCATTAAGGTTTGATTTTTTAATATCATCTTTTTAAAAAATAAAATATACTTGAAAATAAATCTTTACTATTGTATTATATGAATACGTCATCAAGTTTGTGATATCTCAATTAACGCTTAGAATATATAATGTATTTTCAATATGGTGGTTGTAAATGGTTGTTAAATTTTCATATCCAACATTATAAAATGAAGAAAAAAAACATAATTGGCCAATTATAGATACCAATAATAAAATGACACATCCAGAATATAAATGTTGAAACAAAGAATTTACATATCACTCTTCATTGCCATCACCTTGATTATATTCCTCGCTTGGCATTATAGCATTGTTGTTCTCAAAAAGATGTTTTGATCTCGATTCATGTCTCAGTACGAACCACCAATCCCCCTCCAACACATTTGGGTAAAAAAAAAACTTGGTTGCAGTGTTTGGGAAAACATAAGGTTCCTTAGTTTCAACACACATTTTTTTGAAGTTAATACATATTATCCCATTATTATGATCTCCCTTTACATTTATTCGATTGAAGGTATCCCACCACTTGCAACTAAAAATAACACATTAAAAAGATTAGAATTCCACTTGAATGATCTCTTGTATCTTTTCAATGTAACCCAATTTCTCCTCTATTAGGTTTTGACCACAGTGGATAGCACAACTAGATTGGTCGAACTTGACCTCCACTCCACAATCTTGTGTGATGTGTCCATCATCGACATCCTCAGTGTGAAAATGATTTCCATATGCTCACATAGATGTGAACAAATTCGCCTGTAAAAATGAAAACAAAGGACAATGTCATATGTCTAATAACCCAAGCATTAAAAAGAAAACATAATACATCTTGCAATTCAAATGTGAAATATTATAAATTGAATATAGTACTCAGAGATATTATTATAGAGTTGTTGCACTCGATACCTATGTATACTACTTCCAACTCTTCTCCATGTGGGTAACGACTAGACACGCCATATTTCTCTGTGATTTGGTCAACCACCTAACTGTTGGGAAATGTTTTTGTCATATTTTATTTTAAATGATTAGGTTAAGGAATACTTCTACCATTCAACCGTATGAATTCTTTCCTATCACTATCCCATTTCCTTCTTTTCTCTTCATACAATGTGAGTCATGGTTGTGTCGTCTATGTATTGTAAATAATGAATTTATTGATGGCATCAATTTCTGAATTCACTGACGTATACAAGAATTCAAAACGAATAGTAAGAGATACAATGTTTATTATCAATTTAGTGTAAACAATTTATTTGTACAAATTTGAAAATATAAGTGATTTTCTCTTTATCATGCCGCTTTTTCCATTTATTTGGAGTAGATCCCCTTCCCTTTTGTCCTCATCTTGTTGGTCATTCAAAACCACTTCCCTCAGTGTGTCATTAATTTTCATGATGTACTCATTGGAATAATAGAATGACGCGTATACTATGCACCCCTCTACCATAGAGCCCTTTTGTTTTTCCCTTTGTTGAACAAACCCCTTCAATTTTTTCATGTACCTCTCTAAGAAGAACATCCAATGACATGAGAGAACCCTTGCTAATTCAACCTCATGAGGTAGGTTAATTATAATATGAACTTACAAGTACATAAAACTTGTGGGCATTTCCTTCTCAAACATACAAACAAACTCAAATATCTCTCAACGCCACCATGGAATGCTAGCCATATGAATCTGCTTTGATGTGATCCAATGTACAAATTCAAATAATTTAGATATGGTACATTGCAAGTCCTAGGGGAAGTCATGGTTCACACAAACATGCATGAGAAAAGGATAATAACATTATAAAATAAACACACCCAAAGTTCATTTTCATAAAACTGTGTGTGCATAATATATTTTAACCTACACTATAGAAAACGAATCATGTATCGAAATACATACCCTTAGAAGGTTCAGATGGTCATGTAATTTTAACCTCGACAAATTCCCTTCTACAATGAAGCACCACTCTAGAGTCGACCCATATAAATAAGGTTCCTTCACACCCAATACAACATCCTTCACCATATACAGATCATCTGTCTTCAAAATCCATGGGACATCACCTTCTTTAAAAGACCAAGAGGGACCAACCTCTCCTCTACTTTATTTTCTTGGCCTATGCCTCTTTTTAGTATTAGAAGCAATAAGATATATCCTAATAGCCAATGTGTCTCTTTTATTCTATGATATGTTCCTCCATAAAGAAGATGAAACATTTTTTAATATATGCATGGGATCTAGTAAGTGGGAACTCTTAAGATGTTCTCAATATGGAATCTCATAAAATACAAATTTCCTTTTCATCCCAATGAGAATTTTGTTAACATATGTGTCAAAAAATTCAAGATCATCAAACATAGGTTCCCCATTTGAATGAAACATTTATTCCATCTTCTTATCCTTCTTTGTATCATATCTAATCCAATATTCCAGTGGGATTATTTCAAGTCTTCGAGTTCTCTCTAGTTTACCATTTAAAGAAGATGCAACTCCTTTATAAGGGTGGTATTTTGGGAGGAATACCCTTAAGCAGTCATACACCAGCTTCCATAGGCGGTTGGATCACCTGTTCTTAATAGAAGGTCCACAACATTTACATCCATGATACCATTTTGTTAAGAGACCTGTTATGTTATTGTATATAGAGCATGTTAGTGTAAAACAGATAGTTGCACCAAATTAAGTATGCCAAAGAATATGACAGATATAAACAAATCAATCAACATGCTTACCAGAGAAAAATCCTATTTTTGGATAATTGTACATAGTGAAAACACATATGGCATACAATGTAAAATAATTCTTCATTTGTATGGGTCTTGATACATCATATACATGTATCCCTTCCCATAATTGCTTAAATTCATCGATCAATGGTTGTAGGTAGACATCCATTCTCTTCACTTGTCTTCTACCTAGGACTATAAGAGCCAACATAATATGTTCATTCTTCACGAACAACCATGGGGGGATATTTTTATTCATCACTACCATTGGATAAACATAATAGTTGGTGTTTTGGAGGGAATACGAGTTAACTCCATCCATGGATATTCTCAATATTAGGCTTTGTACTTCATACTTGAATTTATCAGGCCATGTATCCTCTATATGTTGCATGGTTCATGGTTATTGAATCTGTTGAGATTCACATAACTCTTGGATCACTTCTATGTGAGGAATTCCACTCCTACAATATGGATATTTTTTTTCAATGAAAGAGCATTTGAATCCTTGGAATTATAGGCATGTGCCTCAATATATTATGAGGAGGACCATGTGTCTTACACTCATTTTTTAATTTATGGTACTTTTCATGCCCACATTTTGGACATATATCTTTGTCTGCATATTCTTATCTATATATAATATAATAATTCAGACATGTGTGGTATGATATGTACTCAACACCCAACCTTTTCAACATTTTCTTTTCCTCTTCGTAGCTATCAAGCAAGACATTATCAGTCAAAAGTACCTTATATTTTAGTAACCTACAATTAGTGGGAAATAGAAATGTCAATAATGGTAATTTATCTCAAAAGTGTCGAGAAACATGTTTCTGACATACCATACATTTCTTTCAAGGAGTAAAGTAACATCATTGTCCCTAGTTGAGTAGACCTTGACCTATGTCCAAAGAGAGGGGTGGTATAAGCATATTTCAAGATTTCAAAGATGGTATCGATGATATCAATGTCATCCCCTAGTTCATTTTTTTGGAATGCATGTAAAAACATCCCCTCCATGGCTTGGGTGTCTTGTAATAAATAATCCATACCAACCTCTATATCATTACTTTTGTCCCCAACATGTGAAGAACTAGTGTTACTGTAGTGGTTTTTAATTGGTGACTTAGGACGTAATATGAATTAGATAGGTGGTTGATTCAACCATGCTTGGTATGCTTCCTCTTTGAGTTGTTCTTGTTTAATATTTTTTTCTTGATTTGACATCGTAGCGGGGTGTAACGATAGAGGTAGACAGTTCACTCATCATCAGAATCCTGATTGTAGAAATATTGAGCATTACATCGATAATATTAGTAACACAATTCATTTAATATGTTCAAACATTATGCCAAGCATTTATTAGAAGAATGGAATTTTTTTCTCGATAATAAACATGCAACCAACCACTTTATAATAAAAATGTCAAATTAAGCAATACGTTTACATTAGTTCCATTGAAAATCCAAAAATATAATTTCTCAATTATCTTTTTCTTACACCCCAGGGGGGTGTCTAAAGGTATACCAAATGCAAGGCGTTTTTGATGAGCGGTTGGTGGTCTACGAAATTTATATTTTATTAAGCACTCGTCACCAGGAGAAAAAATAAATATTGCATGCACAACAACAAATCTAGATGCCTTCCTTTTCACAATGAAATCTTTGTCTTTGGAGCATTCCTCAAAGGAACAATTCTATTGAAAATCCAAAAACACAATTACTCAATTATATTTTTCTTACACCCAGAGGGGAAATATAAAGGTGGATCCAATGCAAGGAATTTTTTATGAGCAGTTGGTGGTCTATGAAAGTTATAGTTTATTAAAAACTGGTCACCAGGAGAAAAACTATTTATTGCATGCACACCAACAAATCTGGATGCCTTCCTTTTCATAAAGAACTCTTTGTCATTGGAGTGTTCCTCAAAGGAACAATTTTCACTAAATAATGAGGACCTACAACTATTTATGAACTTTGCGATGTTCCCATGAGTTCATGGACAACCATCAATATAGAACATGTTTTTCTTGTTAAAACTTCCAGAAGCATAACCATTCATGCACATAGTCTACATGAAAATGTTATGTTTATATTTAAAAATATTAAATTAATTAGACCGACTTTAAATAGGACCACAAAATGGAATAAGTGACATTGATTTTTTGGGAGGAATGGAAGCATGTGAAAGGATAAACAATCCAATATTTGCAACATCTATTTTAAATTTGGCAATCACATAACTATTACCACAAAAATAGAATTTGGTTCCAACATTGGGCATATGCATGGAACACAACCAAACACCATACAAAGCTCGGTCATAATAGGTTTGGAATTTACTTTGAAAATGGATAGGAAGAGGGAATTCATCATTGCCTTCCAACAATTGAACCAACTTTGGTGTGTACTTGGACATTTTTTTCTCTTATCTCAAACGACTTTTTGGATCTCCTAGTAGAGATGTTTTGGGTAGTATTGATATCATACTTTGGCTCACCAGAACTCTCCATTCACTCAATAGAAGGAGATGGGTTGGTCAGTTTAGGACACAAATTAGTTGATCTAACTTCCAACTTTTCAAAAAAGGAGCATATGGAATTGTTCCTATGTGTCTTTTGTATATCACCTATTGGATTCTTGACTGCAGTGGGAGGTATTAGATCATCAAATTTGGGCATTCGATCATTAATATAATGGGACAATGTGACACGTCGAGGGTTCTCTTCCAACCCATTATATTTTAAACAATCACATACTACTAGGGTGTCATAAAAGAGATCCAATTCATGGTCTAATATTGTTGACCTAGGTCAGTTTCTGGAAGATGGCATGTTACAATTGGCAGGGTAAAGTAGTTGTCCATTTTCATCAAACATCTACTCATGGTATTTTTCTCTCGATAATATCTTGCAACATGTTTGGACTGATGGAGTATATTACACATCCAAACTTGGTATTGAATCATGATTATGAAAAATTCAATGATCAATTATTCAAATACATGTACATAAATAACATAAATTCAATCAAAAAAATTAATTATAAATAAAATCTAGACTTACTTCAAATGGTGAGGGAGAACTTGACGAACTTGCAACAACATGGAATGAGATGGAATTTAAAGAATTGGCCATTCGATATTATAACTTTTTTTCCCATGCATTTAATCCAAAACCATCATCAATATGTGAATATGTTCTTAAAAGAAAGTTTGGGAAACATAGAATAATTTAACTTCAAATAGAATTTTGAATGGATTTCAAAAGTTATTGGTGCTCTTAATTAGTTATATATATATATA
>ML779264.1:311436-323033 GCA_009831015.1 Picea engelmannii
GCACCAAATTATGAAAGGCACTGAAGCGTGACATCTATTAGTGCCTTGAAAATGAAAAACCTCCATAAAATTTAATTGCAGAGGTTTGCATTTCTATTTTGTCAATTAAATAAAAAGTGCATTGATGCGCTTCTAATTGTGTAACACATTAATTTTACAAAGAAAAAATAAACAAAGATTTCATTTTTCTAAATGTATACATTTTACATAAAAAGAGCATTGATGCACTTTAAATAGTATAACGCCCCAGTGTGCATTAAACTTTATAAAAAATCAAAAAAGTTAGTTAAAAAAAATAGTGCATTTATCATTGTTGAAGAAATTTATGTTTTCGACACACTCGTTCAGTGGGAGTTAACTGACTAGTTCTATTTTAGACTTTCTATTTAAGCCATCACTATTATGCATGCATGCATTCCTAAGGAAAGCTAACTGCTTGATTGATTTTCTTAATTACGGAATGTTCTTTCCTATATATGAGTGTATTCCACTCATTCACTGTATCATTCATTCATTCATTGATTAATTCATTGGAGTAGTGTGAATATATTTTCTCATTCTTCCATATTGAATATCTCTTCCTTTCTTGATAAAATTTGTTTGTATTTTCTTTAGCCAAATATCCTGTGCATGTTTCAATGAAATATTGACATGGTATTAGAGCTACGTTACTTGGAGCAAGCCAGACAAGCCAGAGAATAAGGAAAATTGGAGTTTCAATGAGTAAAATCCATGTAAAATATTGGTTTCACCTTCTCCCTTTCGAAAGGAATGACTGTCGCACCTAGACCAGCAAAATTTTTCATTCCTAGGATGGTCGTTCCCTAGACACTAGACAAGGGTGACCTGGGTAACTCCTAATACACTAAAAAAGGGAGACCAAACACTAGCAGAGGGTGACCATAAGGACCTGGTCTCTTTGTCGCTTAAGGAAAGGAGCGAACACCTCTTAAAAGTGCCTCTTTTTGCAATGATTTCTCCCAAAATATTAACTAGTTCCTCACTGTTTTCTTAGAAAGGAAGCCAGAAGATTGCCTACTAAAATTGATACATATTTTCCATTTGATGTGGCCTTTAAGTAGTGATTTTTCAATTTTTTCACTTGTAGATTGAGAGTAAATTTTAGGGGTTCTTAGACATAATGGGAGAGATGGATACAACACCTATTATACATTCAAACTTGGTGGTAATCCTCACACCATACAATTATTTTGATTAGAATCCCAAGGTTGAATTCCAACTCAGAAGGAAAGTATTGTACAACTTGACGATGGGGACAGAAACATAACCTATACCATCAATTGAGAAGACCAGATGGGCAAACCGAAAGGATGATGCCACATGGATTCTTCTTGAATTGATTTCAATTGATTTATGGTTTCATGTTTTTGCACGCAATACTCCAAATGCGATTTGGACCACCTTGGAAAATATGTTTGGAAACCAGGATAAGATGAGAGGTTATATGCTTGAGGTAGAGTTGAATACCTTGGATCCTAAAAGTTTTGATAATTTGTAGGATTTCTTTACCAAGTTTAAATCTTTAATATTGATCTTGGTATCTTGTGGTGTTAATAAGTCTACACAAGTAGACCAAATTATTCTAACAATATTAGCTAAGCTAGGACCAAAATCTGTTGTCTATGTCTCCACTTCCTTTCTGGCAGGTATCTCATGGGAACAAATTGGAAGATGTCTACCATGGATCAATTCATTGATTATCTCACACATGAGCAGGAAAAACTTATTCATATGGGCCTAATCAAGGATCCCAAAGCACATGAACTTACCATGCATGATGGAAAAATATCATCCAACCAGAGCGGAAAGGAGAAACAGAACGAGAAGGAGGGATATTCCAAACCCTTCAACGATTCTACAGGTTCCAAAGACTCTTCATATTCCAAGAAGAAGAATAAGGGAAAACAATGCACTTACTACAATAGACCAAATCATCAAGAATCCACATGCATTAATAAGAAAATCGATCTTATGGCTCAGGTAATTCAACATAACAACCTTGGAAAATTCATTCCAGAAAGAGTCAAGAAGTAGAAGGAAGAAGATCCTACTCCTAAGAAAGGTAATCATCATGCTCTTGTTGTAATTAATTTCTCATTTGATTAATGTATAATAGATTCTGGCACATCACATCATCTGGCAGAAAAAGAAGAAGTTTTCCCTTGTTTGAGTTCATGCTCAAGACCCCCTATTCTCATGGGGGATGATACTCCAGTAGCAGTAGTAGGAGAGGGAAGAGTGGAACTCTATAATGGTGATTTTGAGAATGTTTTACATGTTCCAAATCTTTCTATGAATCTTCTCTTAGTTTATCACATCATTTAGAAAAGTAAAAAGGTTGAATTTACATCATATTCAGTTTTTGTACTTGACATGCATGACAATTCCATTATTGCAATTGGTGAGGTGGATCACAAATCAAGGTTGTATAAATTCACTAATTTTGTTTACCATGACTCCTCTTTAATACTTAAACATAAGGAGAGTAATTTGCATGCACCTCCAATGCAACATGCAAATACTCTTGTGCTTCCATTAGTTCCAGACATCAAAGATGATTCCATACATTCAGATTCTATACATGGAAATAAGAAGGTAGGATAGCCAGATAAGAAGCCAATGATGAAGCTTCAGCAGATGCCCAAGAGGGCACAGTTCAAACTTCAGGAAGAAGATTTCCTTGTAGAGAATCCATTGGATTCGAGGAGGACTCAATCTCATCACGAGGGGCCTTCTCATGTACTTTCAACTTCTAAATCAGTGGTACCCATGCATTGTTATATGGTTCAATATTCATATCCACATACCTATAGTGAGGCTGTGGGAAATACATTATTGGAAGTATTCATGCAGGAGGAGTATGACTCACTCCTAGAGAATCAGACTTGGGATCTAGTTCCACTTCCACTAGAAAGGAATATTTTCAGGTGCATATGGGTCCATAGGATCAAGAGGTACAAGACTAGATAGGTTTCCAAAGGACTTCATCAGATCCTTAAATATTTCTACATCTTCATGAAGACTTTCAATGAGCATAAGTTTCAGACTTTGCGATATCATCTTGGAGTGAATAACATAGTTGCCTAGCAGCTGCCTTTTTTTCTTTTGATGCATTGTCATTTGAGGGGGGGGTTTGTTCCCATGTGGTTTTTCCTCTTTCCTCATTTTTTATTCAGTGTTCATTAATTGCATTGTACATGAGTACCTAATATGACCTAATTTCCAGGACTCATTTTTACTCCATAGTGATGTTCAGGGGGGGTGTTGGCGAATTGCTATTTTCAACACACTAGTTCAGTGGGAGTTAACTAACTAGTTCTATTTTAGACTTTCTATTTAGACCATCACTATTATGCATGCATGCATTCCTAAGAAAAACTATCTTCTTGATTTCTTTTCTTAATTATGGAATGTTCTTTCCTATATATGAGTGTATTCCACTCATTCATTGTATCAATCATTCATTCATTGATCATCTCATTGGAGTAGTGTGGATATATTTTCTCATTCTTCCATATTGAATCTATATTCCTTTCTTGATAAGATTTGTTTGTATTTTATTTTTCTAGATCCCCTATGCAGGTTTCGATGAAACATTGACAATCATCAATGCACTGAAATATACAGTGAAAAAAAAAGCAAACATTTCGTTTTTCAAAATTTATTTTTTTATAAATGAAAACACTAATCATTGTTTAATTCTTTTGCCAATTTTTGGAGGAGATATTTGTGCAAGAAATATTTACTAGCAAAGACTTTGGGGTGGGTAGCATTTTTTAAAGAGACAAATTTGGAAGGGATCAACACAGACCACACACAAATATGTAGAGGATAAATTTCATTTATGTGATTTCATTCTATTGATCATCTCATTATTTCCCCTATTTGATTCAAACTATTTTCAATACATTCTAAAAACAATAAAAGGGTTTCATAGTTACCTTTGGTATTGGAAGCCCTAGATTTCTTGTTGTTTCTCTTGGTTCCCCTCTCTATATTTTAAAATAATATTTTTTTAATCAATATATTTTTACAGGGTTTATTTACTTGTATATGGCGTGTTTGGTATCCATTGCAATGGGACCACTCATTGCATTGGATCCCAAACCCTGTCGCTGTCAGGTTTTTTTTCAAAAATGTTTTTGCGGTACACAGTGCGCATTGTATAGAAATATCACACTGGTGTGCATATTTTTGTCAATAGCACTGATGGTTTTAAAATATAAACACCATTTGTTTTAGCACCGTAAACCTATGGGTTTGATGGTGCGTAATAAATAGTAATGAGCACTGGTGCTTCTATTAATTTATAGAGAACCAAATGAATACAATAGTTTGTAAACAAAACGTTTTCGATTTGTAACAACACGATAGTCATTTACCGGTGCATACACATATGTATAATGCATCGATTCTTATACATATGTTTAATGCATCAAGGTGTACTATTTTATTACACGCACCACAATCTTAGTTTGTAAAAAATATTTCATACTTTATATATCAAATTATTCATGTTTTTATTTTTTGATAGAAGATGGCCGATAGAAGTTCAAGGAAAACAATTTATTGTAGTGAGCACGATGGTAGCTCATCCCAACAAGAAAACAAGACAAGCTCTTTAAGTTCTATTAAAAAATTAATATATTTGAATTATTTGTAGGTTTAAATTAATGATTTGTGTTGGTTAACATGTTTCATGAAGAGTAAAAACTTGAATAAACTCGATGATGTAGGAGCATCATCAGCGAGCACACATGGAAAGACAACTCAGCACCTGAGAATCATTTCGGGATCTTAAAATGCTGGCAGTTACTGCGAACTTCCAGAGTTGATGGAAAAATGGAAGAAGATCAAATGCTTGAGAGTGAATGATCACGAGTGAGCTGGGATTTTCACTCCTAGTCTTGAATGTAGTTGAGCTTAGGTAACAGTTAGGTTTTCATTTTTCAATTAGATGAGTAGTTGGGGGGAACCCTAAGAACCCTCGGAGATAAATAGAGGTTTTGCACACCCAAATGAGGTTGTTGCGAGTTAGTAGGAATTTACTGAGTTTTTAGTTACTGATTTGATATTATTTGTAGCCATTTACTTTCGAATGAATATAACAGAGGAAAATTGATCCAAATGCATAGTGTTGTTACTGTTTGCAATTCGTTTTTATTATTGTTTTCATGAATGTATGATTTTCGTTAAGAGTATATGAATTTATAAGATGCTGGGATAAGTTTCAATTGTTTCTCTTCTATAATTTATGCACGGAGTGCCTACTGAACGCAAGGAGTGTAATAGAGTCTTTTTTTGACTCAAATCTCAGAAGAGATAGGGTAAATTTCCTTTGCAAGGAGTGCAAAGAGACTGATGCAAGGCGTGCACAGTCGCCCACAAGAAATCAAACCTTCTGTAAGAATCTGTTGCAAGGAGTGCATGGATTAGAAACTCAACTAAGTGTCAAAGTGACCCTTTAGGAAGTCAAAGGAACATAAGGTACGGAATCTCAAAAGAGATAATTCTTCTGGAGGTGTAGACGAGGACCAAGAAGTGGAATCGTAGAAGAATCAATGGTCGGAGCCTTTGAAATGTTCAAAATATTCTAAGTTGGGATAAAGTGATAGCTGAGAAGGAGGAGCGACAGTGATTGTTGGATCGATCATCGAGAAATATCTGGACCGTCGGATCATAGTCCAGACAGGAGGAACGCGCAGAGGAGGAAATTAGATCTCAGTCGTTGGATCTAAACACAAGAACCAACAGGCATTGGATTCATGTAAGGTGAGGGAACCTTAATCCTTTCGAAAGCTTAGGAGAGATAGTGAGTCGTTGATCTAAGGGAATATCAAATCGTTGATGCCTTTCGTGGGAAGGAGATCTCGGGAAATTGGCAATCGGGATTCTGGAGCACGGAGGAAGTTGTCTTCCAAAGTCATGAAACACGAAATTGCGAGTTGATCTGAGTCATTAGATCGTGGGGAGTTGTGAGTCATTGATCTGATGCTCGCAAATATCGGGAAGTCGGGAGTTATAAGGAAGAAGAAAGCCCTCTTCCAAAGTCACGAAACTCAAAATCATGAGTTGATCTGAGTCGTTAGATCGTGGGGAGTCATGAGTCATTGATCTGAGTCGTTAGATCGTGGGGAGTCATGAGTCGTTGATCTGATGCTCGCAAATATCAGGAAGTCAGGATTTGGAAGGAAGAAGAAAGCCCTCTTCCAAAGTTGCGAAATGTGAATTCGTGAGTTGATCTAAGCCATTGTATCAAGAGAGGCTGTGAGTTGTGGATCTGATCCAAGTGAAGTTTGGGGGTTCATACTTCAGGAGAAAGGAGGTGAGTTCTTTCCAACTTCGTGAGTCACAAAGTCCCGACACACCTAGAAGTTAGGCCCCAGGTTATAGTTGGAGGTCACACCAGTGGAAGTTAGGGGAGGAGCTAGCACGCGCTAAACTCTAACTTGGAGTTCGGGGATTCGGGAGTTGGATGAGTCAAGGTTGATTCATAATAGAATACCCAAGGACGTGAGTTACAAAGTTCCTTTTGGTTAGGCGCATGATCGCAACCAGTAGAGAGTTAGCATAACACAGTATGTGAAGAAGTGTTACATATTGCAGAACAGATTTTGAGTTGAATTTTAATAAAAGGATGTCATTTATTTCCAGGTCTTGATCATTTATGAATGAATGTGAATTGAGTTGTTAGCATAGTTTAATTCTATGTTTTGAAATTTGAGTAAGAGGAATGCGTGGATTGAAAGAAATCTTATTGTAGACTCCAGCCGCTAACCTGTTGAAGCGGCAAGGGCCCACTGCCCAACAAAATTCAACATCCTTATAGGTTAGTGTTATTAGTTGATTTCAATAGTATAAATGTTAGACTAGTTGAAGCTTTGACCATTTTAGAGGATAGCAATATAGTTCAGTTTAGGTTTCGATTGTTTAAAGATCTTTACTTACTCTATTTTGCATATGCTCTGTTTCTGTTTTTATGAATTTGGTTTCGTTTCATGGACATAAATGTTGGCAGCATTAGTTAGACATATTTGAAGGAGAACTAGTGAAGTTCACAACAACACATTGTGAACCACAACATACCCAGTATATTGACTATTGAACTACCCATGCTATGTCTTGATGATTGATGTGTGACTTCCCTTTCAAAAGTGTGATTGCATAGTAAGTTTTCTGGGTCAGATAGTAGAGTTTATTTGAAAAATAACTTCATCTCATACTTGCATGTGCCTTAATGGAGTAGATAGCCTCTCTATGAAAGAGAACCAAAGTGTGTTTTCATTTTCTAGTTTGCCTTATTTCCAACATGCATAGTCTAGAATAGTTCTATACTTATGACATTAGAATTACCTTTCTTACTGGTGTCTTGCAAATCTGTTTATTACGAATCCCATATTGATAATTAATGAGTGCATTATATCACACATATAAGTAGCACAACATTTTGGTGTCGTTGTCGTGGAGTTGCAAATGGTAGGAAGTGATTTTTAGCTTAGATTGTTTGCATAGTTTTTGAATGATTTTAAAGGTTGCTTGAGGGAGGATGATAAAATCTTTAAGACGTGAGTGAAGAGCCATGCGGTCACTAGAGTGGCATTCTCTAAAGCCAGGTTGCCTTCTTACCTTCTAGATAGAATTAGTATTTCAATTCAATTAAGAATCAAATTTCCATTTTATGCATAGATATAGAGATAATAAGGGTAGATTTGTAAGCTCTAAAGATTCAAAAACAACCCCCCCCCACTAATCCAACTGTTACTGGTGCAGGAAAAATTCCACCAAGAGAAATTTCAAGGGGAGCCAGTGAGGCTCCAGAAAAAGAACCTAAAACGAAAGAATTAGCATTGGGGCGGGCAGAACGTGAATCCGTTGAACGTTTAGGAGACACACAAAATCTAGTTTCTAAACCATCTATCGGTGGAATGGCAGAAGAAGAAGGAAATGCAGCCACTGAGACTGAGACCTTTGTGTTTCCAATCTTGGATATTTCCAGAAACATCAGCATGAAAACATCCCACTATCATCGTTACCCACTTTTAGAGGTATGCCAACTGAAGATCCAGACTTATTCTTATTCGAGTTTGACATATTATGTAGAATCTATAACTACTCAGATGATGCCCAAAAACTTAAGCTCTTTCCTGCTACAATGAAGGATTCAGTCTTACGATGGTTCATGAGCTTAGGAGAAATTACAATCCTCTCTTGGGATCAGATGAAAGACACATTTTTACGGAAATACCAAGACTATTGAAGGATAATGCTAAAAATGAAAATTTTAAAATGCAGTAAACAGAAGATGAAAGCACTGAAGATTACTTGGAAAGGTTCTAATACAACTACAAGAAATCAAAATTATTCACCATAGACCCAGCTGTAGTAAGATCGTATTTTTGAAGGGTATTAGAGATGACTGGATAGAAGTTTTAAATTTGTTAATTTCAGGAGATGTGCACCAAAATCCTTTTGTAGAGATTGCAGATTACTATAGAAGATACTCAAGAGTACAAGCTAAACAAGCAAAGCACCAAGAGATTCTTTTAGCAGAAACACAAGACAAAGCTCAGGAATTGTCACCAGAATTGAGTTAGGAAACTTGTTAGAGAACTTTAAAACATACATCTTGAGCACAATTAGTAACCAGTTACATATCCTAAAACTAAAAAAGAAACAAGAAGAAGAGATTGTCTTAGCAATCTTTTGTCCTATATGCCGAAAGAAGCATGGTGAGAAATAATGTCCATTAAATGTCATATAAATTTGCGGCATGTGTACACTAGAGCACCCCACATCTGAGTGTCCAACTTTGCTTGAACTACAAGCCATGTATAGGGGAGGAGGAGTCTCACAAGAACAATCATACCCTTCCAAAAGACCTTGGAGAGCACAAAACCTCAATGCATTTTATGACCCTAATGAACAGTATCAACAACAACAATGGGGTCCTCCCCCAATGACCTATCCACAATGGACACCTCAGCAAGCTCAAACTCAACCTTGGAAACAAGGTTGGAGGGGGCATGTGTATGGGAATCCATCTTACCTTACATATCCATAGTATCCTACAAACATTTCCCAATTACTACCTAGATTTAACCCACCACAGATGCAAGTTTTACTCCCACCTCCTATACAACAACAATTTACAACCCCCTTGAACCCTAACCAGCAACAACAAGTACCTATAAATGCCAATCAACAACCACAAAACCAAGCTACCCACAACCCTCCGAGACCAACAACAATCCCTTCCCAGCCAATCCCTAACCCCAATAATCGACCCACCCACCTTGTGCAGAATACAAAAGTTCAAACCTTTCCCACCTATGAAATTCAACTATGATCAAGGAAAGCTGTAAATCAATCAAATCCTGCAGTAATAATTCAGGAAGAAAATGATAATCATTTTGAGGAAGAAAACACTCAAACCACCCCTACAGAAGAAGAGACTTCCCCTCCTATTCCAATCACTTCTCAGTCTGTACAAGTATCTCAACAAGTTAATCTTCCACTGATCCAGGGGATCAAATTTTGCTCAAAATTCAAAGTGCTCGGAATCGCTTCAAATCGAAAGGTAGCATAGGCCTTGTTGTTATGAACCCAACACAACTCGTTTGGGTTCAAACGGACATTGGGAGCGAGAGATATCACTTTCTGTTCAAAATGACAAATAGGTAAAAAAAAAGGGATGCTGACTGTACAGTCCATACAGTCGGTACGGATGCTGACGTGGCATGTCCGTACGACACATGGAAGAGATGGATTGGTAGGATCATACGACATGTGGCATTCATTGGTTGATAGATGTGGATGAATGATATTGCAACACGTGGCAGATTCGGATTGGTTGTACGGTGCCACGTGGCCCAGTTGTGGGCTACCACATGGCACCTTGTTATTGGATGATGGTTTAAAATTTATGGAAGTCCATGGGGATCGAACCCCGAACCTCCCCACCAGTCCAAACCTTTGCAAAGTCCATGCTGCCAACATACCACACTATATTTCTTATTATATATATGGTTTTGAATATATAAAAGTTCAAGTTGGTGTATGGTTCATGCGGGGGTCCAGGATGGGGCTTAGCCCTAGCCCCCAGTCATGTATACTATATCATATGACCTGTGGTCACACCATTGGCATGCATAATTTGGTTTTGGTTTTGTATATGGTTTAAACGGTTATAACGCCCACCACTTGTCCCTTTTCTATTCGCCTTTGGGATGGAGCCCCGTTTGCATTTGTGCGTGGTCACATGGGCCACATGACCTCGGCCTTGGCAGTTAGGGGCTAGGTGTGCCTATAACCATCCTACAGTTTGCACCGTTTGTGCGGTTGCACCCGGTGCTAAGTTTTAATGCTTAAATATGCATGGGGGCTAGGTTGAGCCAACAAGGGTGCAATTTGTCGATGTAGAGACAACAAGTTTGAAGGGGAACTTCCAGGAAGCCTATCTTCTTCAATTTTTGGCCAAACGCGGTGCTGAAAAAGCCCAGATAGGGGTTTTTGGACGTTCTAGAGCCATTGGAGCCATCTATTTGGAATTTTGAGTATTGTAAAACACATTTTTTTAGCACTTTTATCAAATAATACAAAAGATCCATTGGAAGCTGGACCAGGAGATGTAGCCCAAGAGAGGGGTGAACTCCTTTATCATTTGTTGTGTTATGTGTTTTATATTAATTGTTTATATGAATCTTGAATGAGTAATTTATATAAAGTTGTGTTGCAAAGTTGATCCATTTGCATTTTAACAGATAAAATTAAATCTTGCAAATAATATCAAGAATACAAGTCTTCTTCATTTTTAGATCAAGTTGGTATCAGAGCATAGGTTTTTGAAGACTTGATTATTTGCAAGTGTTTTGTTTTCTGATGCTCACAATGTTGAAACTCACAAGAGGAGAAGGTCAACTTGTAGAGCCAAGTTCTCATCCTTCAAGGAGGAAGTTTATATCATCACCGCAAGTTTCAAGGAGGCATTCACCAAGTATGGCTCATGAAGAGAGTCATGAACATATTCCTGCAGAAGATGAAGATCTCAGAAAGGCTGTCATGGAAATGAGAGTAATGATGAAAATCTTGATGGAAAGGAATACAAGGTTGCAAGGTGAAGGCTCCAACCCTTCAAAGAACAAGGGAGGAAGTGGTGATAAAACTCCAAATGGAAATGGAGGGAATGGTGCTTCTCCACCACCCTCACCTCCATCTTCTTCTTCTTGTACCAATTCAAGACCTCTTTCGAATTCTCCAAAAGGACATGGTAAAACTCCTTCATAAATTCCTTCAGTAAAGCTTGATATTAAATTCGAATTGCCAATATACAATGGAGAAGTAAATGCTGAGAAATTAGATAATTGGGTTCGTTAGATTGAGGTGTATTGTAGGATACAAAAAATTCAAGATGATGAAACTAAGATTCAACTTGCCTCTTTAAGATTGGATAGTGCAACACTCATTTGGTGGGAATCCATGACTCAGGAGGACATGAAGAAACATGGTAAAATTTTAACCTCTTGGAATGATTTTATTGTTGCAATTAAAAGACAATTTTACCCATTGGCATATATGCA
>ML779264.1:325868-413224 GCA_009831015.1 Picea engelmannii
AAATGTTTTTTCAAAATGTTTGGGTGCATTTTGGATTGCCTAAATCCATTATTTTTTATCGGGATTCTCGATTTGTTGGAAGTTTTTGGTCGAGTTTATGGGCACTCATGGACACCAAACTGAAAAAGAGCACAACTTTTCATTCGCAAACCGATGGTCAGACAGAAGTGGTAAATAGAATAGTGGTACATCTTCTTCGTTGTTATTGCAGCAAGCATCCTAAACTTTTGGATGAGCATTTACCCTACATTCAACATGCTTACAATCGAGCTAAGCACTCTTCAACTCAAACATCACCATTTGAAGCATGTTTTGGCTATTTGCCCAAATCTCCTTTAGATTTTATCTTTGGGAAGGATATTTCTATTGATGGTCAATATGACATTAATAGGGCAAAAAAGTTCATTGAACAAATTCAGTCGATACATCAAATGGTGCAAGAGCAATTGGGAAAGAGTCAAGCCAAGTACAAGATGAGACATGACAAGCATCAAGTTGATCATAGTTTCCAAGTTGGAGATGAATTTTGGCTTTACATTAGTAAGGAGAGGCTTAAAGGAGAAGGTAAAAAATTAAAACCAATTCGATATGGTCCTTTCAAGATTATTGACAAGATTGGTAACAATGCCTTCCGTTTAGATTTGCCTCCTTATATGCAAATGTATGCAGTTGTTAATGTTGAGAATTTGAAATTGTATGAGCCTCCTTTGATTGATGATCAAGGAGAGCATGTTCATATTCCTTCTATAGATGATTTCTCCCCAGAATATCTTACAGAACTGCATGAAGACACAATCCTTGACAAGAGAATGCGAACATCAAAACGAGGAAATGTGGAGTATCTTCGAGTTGGTTTTAAAGGTACAAATCCAAGCAAAGCCAAGTGGATTGAGGTTGGAAAGGTGAGGGAACTATACCCTCATCTTTAGATAGACTGAAAATAGTCTTTTGGAGGTCCAAAAGCTTTCCAATGGAGAGGTGTGATCCAGGGGATCAAATTTTGCTCAAAATTCAAAGTGCTCGGAATCTCTTCAAATCGAACGGGAGCATAGGCCTCATCATTACGAACCCAACGCAACTCATTTGGGTTCAAACAGACATTAGGAGCGAGAGATATCACGTTCTATTCAAAATGACAAACAGGCAAAAAAAAAGGGATGCTGACTGTACAGTCCGTACGGATGCTGATGTGGCATGTCCGTACGACATGTGGCAGAGATGGACTGGAAGGACCATACAACATGTGGCATTCATTGGTTGACAGATGTGGATGAATGATATTGCTACACGTGGCAGATTCTGATTGGTTGTACGGTGCCACGTGGCCCAGTCGTGGGCTGCCACGTGGCACCTTGTTATTGGATGATGGTTTAAAATTTATGGAAGTCTGTGGGGATCAAACCCCGAACCTCCCCACCGGTCCAAACCTTTGCAAAGTCTGTGCTACCAACATACCACACTATATTGCTTATTATATATATGGTTTTGAATTTATTAAAGTTTGAGTTGGTGTATGGTTCGCGCGGGGGTTCGGGTTGGGGCTTAGCCCCAGCCCCCAGTCTTGTATACTATATCATATGACCCGTGGTCACACCATTGGCGCGCGTGATTTGGTTTTGGTTTTGTATATGGTTTAAATGCTTATAACGCCCGCCACTTGTCCCTTTTCTATTTGCCTTTGGGATGGAGCCCCGTTTGCATTTGCGCATGGTCACATGGGCCACATGACCTCGGCCTTGGCAGTTAGGGGCTAGGTGTGCCCATAACCATCCTACAGTTCACATCGTTTGTGTGGTTGCACCCGGTGCTGAGTTTTAATGCTTAAATATGCGTGGGGGCTAGGTTGAGCCAACAAGGGTGCAATTTGTCAATGTAGAGACAACAAGTTTGAAGGGGAACTTCCAGGAAGCCTATCTTCTTCAATTTTTGGCCAAACGAGGTGCCGAAAAGGCCTAGCTAGGGGTTTTTGGATATTCTGGAGCCATTGGAGCCATCTATTTGGCATTTTGAGCATTGTAAAACACATTTTTGAGCACTTTGAGCAAATAATACAAAAGATCCATTGGAAGTTGGACCAGGAGATGTAGCCCAAGAGAGGGGTGAACTCCTTTATCATTTGCTGTGTTATGTGTTTTCTGTTCAGTGTTTATTGCTGCTGTTTATATGCATCTTGAATGAGTAATTTATATAAAGTTGTGTTACAAAGTTGATCCATTTGCATTTTAACACATAAAATTAAATCTTGCAAATAATATCAAGAATACAAGTCTTCTTCATTTTTAGATCATCCACCCTACCCCAAAATACTATTAGTGAAGAAACCCGACCCACCCTTGCACAAAGATATAGAGGATGAATTATGAAATGTATGTATAAAAATACCTCTGTTGCAAGCCATTAAGGATATCCCCATATATGCCAAAATCATAAGGGATATGTGCCTTAAGAAACCAGGAAGGAAGAAGAAGGAACCTCCCCTTGTTCAGGTGGTGGGGCAATTATCTGAATTTATTTCTGAAATTCCATACAAATATAATGACCCTCGGAACCCAATAGTCATTGTTGAAATTAATGGTATTTATTTACCAAACACACTCATTGATTTGGGTGCGGCAATTAATGTAATTATTTTTGACACTATGAAAAAGCTCCAAATCAACCAGTTAAGACCAACCCAAACCATGATAGAGTTGGCAGACAAGTCAGTCGTTAGCCCTGCAGGAAGTCTAGATGATGTCACAGTCACTCTAGCTTCTTGGGAATATCCAGTAGAATTTTTAGTCATCTATTATAAATCATCATCCAAACCAGGACACCCTCTGGTTCTTGGCCGTCCTTGGCTGGCCACAACATATGCCTTTATCATTTTTCAGTCTGGTGAGATGACTATATCCAATGGCACACATAGCCAAAATCTTGTCCTCTTTCCTCCTGCCCAACCGGAACAGGAGATACCTATCTGGTTAGAAAACCCTTATGGAGAAGAAGATTACATCAAACCCCTATTAACACTTGAACAGGTAAGAGGAATGCATGAACAATCGGATGAACAAGTCTTAAGTTTATTTTTGGCTAATAAAAATTGTATTGAATACCCGAGGTCTTTTGCAGAGTTGTCACACATTTTCGGTTCCGAATTTCAACAAACTAGGCACCCTGATATCACTCAATTATATACTTTATCACTAGCTCCCTCAGAGAAGGAAGAAAGTACTAAACTTGTGGATATTAGCCCAGGAAAACCTTTGTATATCAACTCTAGTTTGGAACCAGAACAAAAGACACAAGTAATTGAAATGCTCCAAAGACAATTTGATGCCTTTGCATGGGATTATGCAGACATGAAAGGCAATCACCCTGACACATGCACACATCATATCTACACTAATGACCAAATCAAACTAGCTATATAGCCTGAACGAAGGATGAATCGAGCCCTTAAATATATTGTAAAAGAGGAATTGCAAAAGCTCCTTCAAGCCAATCTCATATACCTCATTTCAGATAGTCAATGGGTGTCTCCACTTGTCATAGTTCCCAAGAAAAATGGTAAGTGGAGAATATGTGTAGACTTCAGGGAGTTGAACAAAGCCACCCATAAGGATTATTTTCCCTTACCATTTATTGATCAGGTGTTGGATACCTTGTCCGGAAAGAAGTATTTTTCGTTCCTAGATGGGTTTAGTGGTTATAAACAAATACAAATAGCACCCGAAGACCAGGAGAAGACCACTTTCACCTGCCCATGGGGAACCTATGCTTATAGGGTTCTTCCTTTTGGACTTTTCAATGCCCCAGCCACTTTTCAAAGGGATTTCCTAGCCATTTTCTCTGACTTGACCAATGATTGCGTGGAAGTCTACATGGATGACTTTACAGCCCATGGAAAAGACTTCCAGGAAGCTTTGACCAGTCTAGAAAAAGTCTTGATTAGGTGTAAGGAAACTAATATTTCCCTAAGTAATGAAAAGTCAAAGATGATGCTCACTGAAGGTATTGTTTTGGGACATCACATCTCTGGTTATGGAATGAGAGTTGATCTAGCAAAGATTCATATTATCACACAAATCAGAATACCTTCCTCACAAAAGGAAGTTCGCAGCTTTTTAGGGCATGCTAGATACTATAGAAGATTCATTCCGAATTTTACAAGCCTAGCTACCCATTTATTCAAATTATTATCTAAAGAAGCTGAATTTAATTGGGATGATGAATGCCAAATATCTTTTGAGATTCTAAAACAGAAATTGCCAATTACCCCTATATTAAGAGGACCAAATTGGTCCCTTCCTTTTCATATATGTACCGATGCCTCAGACATAGCCCTTGGGGAAGTTCTTGGACAAAGGGAAAATCAAATTCCTTATGCTATTTACTTTGTCAGTAAAAATCTGTCTCTAGCTGAAGTTAATTATACGGTCACAGAAAAAGAATTGCTAGTTGTGGTCCATGCTATCAATAAATTTAAACACTATATTACAGGATATCAAGATTTTGTACACACTGATCATTCAGCCATCAAATTCTTAATGAACAAACCTGTAACAAATCCTAGAGTTACAAGATGGCTATTATTATTACAAGAGTTCAATATCAACATTATTGATAGACCTGGTAAGGATAATCTTGTGGCTTATTTCTTATCTAGAAAGATTCATCTCGGAGATAACGCACCAGTAGAAGATAACTTTCCTGATGAATTTTTTTTTTCTATTTCTACATTCACTCCTTGGTATGTAGATGTAGCTACCTATCTTGTGACAGGGAAGATGCCTCAGAAATTGTCTCCTAGAGAAAAACATAAAGTAATTTAGCTAAGTGAAAACTACATGTGGCACGATGATTGTCTCTACAAAACAGGACCAGATCTGGTAATCAGGAGATGTGTAAGGGAAGATGAAATTAATGATATTTTGCAAGCCTGCCAGAATGGTCCTTGTGGAGGACACTTCGCGGACAAGAGGATCACTTATAAAGTTCTGCAATCTGGTTATTATTGGCCTCATATTTTCAAAGATGCTAAAACCTATGTATCCAATTGTGATGAATGAAAATGAATGGGTAAGCCTACTACATGAGACCAAATGCCACTTCAAGCCCAAGTAGTCATTGATCCTTTCGAGAAATGGGCATTACATTTTGTAGGGCCCATTAACCCTGCATCTAAAAAGAAAAAGTACATACTTGTATGTACTGACTATGTGACTAAGTGGGTTGAAGCAAAATCTTTACCAGTTGCAAGTGAAAAATCAGTGGTAGATTTCCTTTTTAATGACATATTTACTAGATTTGGTGTACCTCGAGAAATTGTGGCTGATCAGGGAACTCAATTTACCTCTAATCTAGTCAAAGCTATTACAGAACAGTACCAAATTAAACACAGGAAATCTACACCCTACCATCCACAGGAAAATGGACAAGTAGAATCTACCAACAAAGTTATTGAGTCCATTCTTACCAAAATAGTACAGCTACACCACAAGGACTGGGCTGACAGATTACTAGAAGCGTTATTGGCTTATAGAATCTCCTAGAGGAATACAACAGGACATACACCCTATGAGTTGGTGTATGGGAAGCAGGTACTTCTCCCCATAGTATTCCAGATCAAAACCTTCAGGACTGCAGTACAAGTTGAAATGAACTTGGATGAATCCCAACAACAAATACTCTTGCAGCTTAATGAGTTGGATGAAATCAGGCAGGAAGCACTTCAAAGAACCACCTTCATTCAAGAGCAGAGAACAAAATGGCATGACAACTATCTCAAAAAGAAAAAATTTCAACAAGGAGATTGGGCATTGTTGTATGACAACATATTCAAGAATTTCAAAGGTAAGTTAAATACTCGTTGGATGGGACCTTATGAAATTGACATTGTCTATGATAATGGTTCAATCAGGATAAAGACAATCGATGAACATCAAACACCACTACTTGTGAATGGTCACCAGTTGAGAATTTATAATAATCCCCTGTCAAAAGAGGAATTTCTGACATGTGTACTATAGAATTCAAATATGCAGATGATCAGTAGGGAAGGAAACCTTCCTACTGATCCACATTGATTGATTGATTTACTTTAAAAAAAAAACCTTTATACATAGGTGTGGATTGTGTTTTGTTAATAAGTTGAAGGTAACTTACCTCCTATTTTTACTTTTGCATTTTATCTTTGTAAGTAGATTTCTATAATTTATTTGATCCTTCATGAACTTGCTAAAACATCAGTTGGTAGGCATCAACAATAATCTGTTCTAGTATGGTACCAGCTGTGCTGATCCGGTACTAGAAATCTTGTTCTGGTCCGGTACCAGCAGTCCCATGCTAGTCCAGTACCAGAAATCTATCCTTATACAGTACTATCAGGACACATCACCTGATTGACAAGGAATGCTACGCATATTTCAAAATCTTATGTCAATTAATATGAAGTATGAAGCCATGCAACAACCACTTAAGCTGGAACCAAGAAGCTGAATGCAGCATCAAATGGAAGCCCTTATGAAGCAATAATTTCTTTTGGTTTCGTTGTTGACTAAAGGAAGTATCTTTAATTTCTTTTGGTTCTGTTGCTAGCTAAAAGGAAGAATTTATTTTGGTTATGTTGCTAGCTAAAAGGAAGAATTTTTAATTTCTTTTGGTTCTGTTGCTAGCAAAAAGGAAGAATTTCTTTTGGTTCTGTTGCTAGCTAAAAGGAAGAATTTTTAATTTCTTTTGGTTCTGTTGCTAGCTAAAATGAAGTATTTTAATTTTTTTTGGTTGACAAAGAAGACATAATCTTTACCTATGATTGTTAAAAGAACCATGCTTAATGTGCTTCAAAGTCTATAGGTTTCCTTTATCCAGTATTTTAGCATGACTAAAGGGATATTAGCCTACAAGTAACTATCTCACCCTAACTAGACTTCAATAGTATTCATTGGATTATTTTTTCTAAAGAGTAACATATGAGTATATGAACACTCTCTGTCATGGGCACACTAGGAAATTTTTTATGGAAGAGGATGTATCAGTACCCTAAGGTAACTTTAGGTCATTCTCTTATGGACAAACTCAGATAAAATTATACATCTTGATCTAATGTGCAATAAATAAGTTTATTTTTCCTTCAGACAAATCTTTAAAGACATCCAAATAAGAGAATATACCTTCCAACCCAATACCATCCCAGCCCGTAAAAAGGTTTTCAGAGGAGCCTCCCCTGTTACCATGAAAAAGAAATCTTTAATAAAAATCGAAATAGGTGACTATGGACAAGAAATCTCTGATGGAAAAAGGTTTTAAGAGACTAACCCGCTGGGATACTGAACAGGTCTTCTAGCAATGGGTATTGGTCTATGGTATGACTAGGCAAGCCCATCAGGGTACTGAACAAGCCTGTTGGCAATGGGGCATTCTTCCTGGGGAAGGGATGATTCTCACTAATTATCACAACTACCCTACCGGAGTACTGAACAGGCTTGCTGGCAGTTGGTTCTGGTTGAGAAATGTCTCATCTATACTTGTCTAGTTGAAAAATTCACTTTTTTCATCTAAAAGATGAACACTACAAGCAAAGCTCATTGTTAACATTTATGAGATACAACTCCACATTAATAAACACATATAATTATTACAAGAAAATGTCCATTTGAGAATTACCCTAAGTCAACTTTATCGGTCTAACATCTAAAGCCTACATTACCTAAGAAGGAAACTTCTTAAGAGTGGAGCCCTAACTAGGGAGTCTAATCTACTTATACTATGAAATTTATCCATAACATCTAATGATAGTAAATCTCTGAAGCAAGTTAGGTTGGATCTGTTCTTCTGGAAAAAATATAAACACCTCCCTGTCTTCACTGTTGAATGCTACCCTTGTCAATAAGTCATCAAAAGAAAGGCAATTTCAAAATTTTAAGGAATGCGATCATATGATAGGTGATAAATGTACTTTTGGAATTTGTTTTGGTTTCTTTTCTTTTCTCTTATCATTTTTCTTCCATTATGATACAGGATGTTAGATCTTCTTGCATAAGGATATGCAACATCCTCAGCATGGGGGAGGGTCAAAGAGCTCTTTTCAGAACTCTTTTTCAGAATCACACCTCATCCTCAGAAACCAACATGTTCACCCTACAACATTATAGAACCAGACACAAAAGAAGACAAGCATAGAATAAAGAAGTTTCATGAAGTACGGGAAATTCCAGTACCAAGCTTCCAGAAAACTCTAGCCTAAAATTATGAACTATGAAAATCTGCAACTTCAAATACAAAGGCAATCACATATGCTATGGGTATTGATTATACAATGGTAAAACAAAGGCAACATGGTATTATTTATTTTCCTTTGCTTATAAAACTACAAGAGGTATGAAAACGTATACTAGATCATATGACCTTAATATTAAAATCATGCACCTAACTATCACTTCCCTCATACCCATATGCTTAACCTTAATCAATCCTCTCATCACATAAGCGCTTGAAAATGATTGAAGGCAAAATCACATCAAAAGTGTGAATATGGATCATGTCTAGTAATGATGAGCCACAAACGTGCTTTGTCCTTAAGAAATCACGAACGTATCTCATGTCATGAGCCACGATTCAACATCAAATTCACCACTCAGAAGTCCAATCACCTATTGCAAACAACAATGATGCTTTGACACCCAACGTTTCATCCCCATCATTGCACTAACGGGCAGAAATGAAATGGATTATCTGGGTGGCAAAGCCATCCAGATGAGCCTCATCTTGTCTTAATTTTCATTTATGACATATTTACTTAGACTCACCATCCGAATTAGCGACGCCATCACCATAATTGTTTTTCCATTACCAAATTTTCTCTAGTTCCGAGCTTACTCCTCCCTGTGATCTCCGGTACCAAACCCTTACCCTCATCAGCTGACTAAATCCTTGCGCTACAACCTGATTTTTTTTCTCACAATTTATAAAGATGGTTGTAAGTAGACATGAACCGATCTTCTAGATTTATAGAGAGACCGAGGAGTTCCAACTGTGTAGAGAGAAGTATGCTAGAGCGGGATGGATGCCATTTTTGGATAAATTCACAGGATTTCATGAGAACGTATCTCACACATTTATTCAGGGTTACGATGGAGAGATTGCGCACATAGGAAATCTGCAACTAACAATCAATGAAGCAACCTTAAGGGAAGCCACTGGATTACCTAACAGAGGAGCCAAGTATTTCAAAGGAGTAGGAATCAACAAGGAAATGTGCCAACGATTTTTGAAAGAAGACCATCAACACCCTGATTGGAAAAAGGGGACTCCTAGGAACTATATCAAGGAAGAATATCATCCAATGCTTGCTAGTCTTCAATGATTCCTCACTTGTGAGGGTAGGTATGTTGTAACCTTCATATATCATCTTAGGCATCTATTACACTTTGAAGGAGGCCCTGAAATTGATTTCCCATATTTTTTATGGATGAGTCTGAACAAGATGGTAAGAGGTGTCAAATCCCTATCCAAAACTGAGAAGACTAGCATTTACCATCAAGGTCTTATTAAAATGTTAGTTTTACATGAAATCAGGAACCAAAGGATTAGCTGGAAAATCCTCATCACTCAACACCTTCCCACAAAAAACAAACTTGTAGAGGAATCCCAGCTTGCTCCAGAGAAAGATAAGAAACCTCAAAATAAAAAGGGCAAGAAAGATAAGGTAACTCCATCATCATCCATAACAGTGAGCCAAAAAGATAAAGCTAGTAAACAAGCAGGGCCCTCTTCCACAGTCAATAAGATTTTTAAAAGTCAAGAATCAAAAGGTAAAACCAAATTAGTAGAGGAGACTTCAATAGTAGCACTTGAGGAGAAGGGTCATAAGACAAAAACTGTGAGGAAAGAGAAGAATATCTAAGAAAATAAAAGTGAACAGTCTATAGAACAATCCCCTGTAACCATTCCACAAATAGAAAAGAAGAAAAGGAAGCCTGTGAGCACCCTTGATCCAGTACCCCCTTGTAAAAGAACCACAAGGAGAAATGAAAAGAAAGGAAAAGAAGTTGTCAGTCCTCATACACATGAATATCCAATAGATCTTACCTCCCCTTCTGAAGACATATCAGTCCAGGATGACATCCCTAGCTTAACCGAGGAACAAGTCACTATTACTTTATGTGGGATGAGGGAGGAAGTGGAGGAAAGAGAATACATCCAGCCAGAAACAATGGAGACAACAAGGACCTTAAAAAAAACACAGATGAAGAAAAATATTGGGGAGCTGCAAAAACAAAACCAGAAACTCCAACAAGAAGTGAAGGAATACCAACTATTGGACAGGTATATCAAAAAGGAAAACGAGCAACTGAAGGCAACCAGCCAACAACTTCAAGATGACCATGAAGAGACTACTAATAATCTCAAGAAGGTACTAAGACTCTTACAATACATTAGGGTCATAAAAAGGGAGCTGAAAGCAAAAGCCTCAGCCATCAACATCATTGATCCACAGAAGTAAAGAAAGGAGTCTCAAATTTTGAAAAAATTTGGGTTTGTTTCAGTTGCATGAGGACATGCAATGGTTTTGGCATGGGGGAATGTTGAGCCTCTAAATTGACATCCCCACTACCCTATTATACTCCTCATCTATATGTTTTTGGCTTACCTAAGCTTGGATAAATGACAAAGAACACTACCATTAGCCATTGATGAGGTCATAAGGTAAAGTATAATTAATTCATGCATTTTTGTGGTTTATTGAGCTAGGAGACTAAATGTTTCATGTACTAATTTTTTAATTTTCCACGTGTAACCTTTGACCTCTAGATGAGTCTAGCCTTTCTGTACCAGCTCAGCCATCTGGTACTTATGCACCAGATTTCCACTATCTGAATCCGGTACCAAGCACACCTTCCATTCAGATCCATTAGCAAACCATTCACTGTCGCGATCCGGTACCAATGGCCGCAGACTGTTCTAGTCTGGTACCAACCACTTGCATACTATTCGGATCCACTACCATTTACCGAATCTCACCTGTCACGATCCGGTACCAATATAGGAAGAAAAATATACCAAGTTTAGCTCCAGATCGTACCAAAGATAATTGTTGGATGTTTGTTGAATCATCAAAGCTATAGAAAGGTTATGTTAAGCTAGTTTGTTTATTTCTTCATCCTCATACACTTCATGTCATGAGGATGAATCTTAAAATATGTAACCGAATATATAAATTTGACAATTGACTGATTTGATAAAGATTTCACCTCCTTGTGTTTCACGACTAAGACTGTTTAAATAGTCATGACAAGGATGGTGGAGGTAGTAGAGAGTTAGCATAACCTAGTATGTGAAGCAGTGTTACATATTGCAGAACAAATTTTGAGTTGATGTTTAATAGAAGGATGTCATTTATTTCCAGGTCTTGATCATTTATGAATGAAGGTGAGTTGAGTTGTTAGCATAGTTTAATTCTATGTTTTGAAATTTGAGTAAAAGGAATGCGTGGATTGAAAGAAATCTTACTGTAGACTCCAGTCGCTGACCTGTTGAAGCAGTAAGGGCCCACCACCCAACAAAGGTTAGCATCCTTATAGGTTAGTGTTAGTAGTTGATTTCAATAGTATAAATGTTAGACTAGCTGAAGATTTGACCCTTTCAGAGGATAGCAGTATAGTTCTGTTTAGGTTTCGATTGTTTAGAGATCTTTACTTACTTTGTTTTGCATATGCTCTGTTTCTGTTTTTATGAATTTGATTTCATTTCATGGACATAAATGTTGGCAGCATTAGTCAGACATATTTGAAGGAGAACTAGTGAAGTTCACAACAACACATTGTGAACCACAACATACTCAGTATATTGACTATTGAACTACCCATGCTATGTCTTGATGATTGATGTGTGATTTCCCTTTCAAAAGTGTGATTGCATAGTTAGTTTTCTGGGTCAGATAGCAAAGTTGATCTGTCAAAGAACTCCATCTCATACTTGCATGTGCCTTAATGGAGTAGATAGCCTCTCTATGAAAGACAACCAAAGTGTGTTTTCATTTACTAGTTTGCTTTATTTCCAACATGCATAGTCTAGAATAGTTATATACTCATGACATTAGAATTACCTTTCTTACTGGTGTCTTGCAACTCTATTGTTTAAGAATCCTGGATTGATAATTAATGAGTGCATTATATCACACATTTAAGTAGAACAACAAGGGGCACTGCATCAAGTGGTATCAAAGCTGAAATTTTTCTTGCAGACAGCAGGCAAAGGAGAGGAAACGAGAGAACTCGAAGTTTTACTCTGTGTATATGAGAAAATCAACACAATTCCACCGAGGAGACGAGTGGAGCCACCTTTAGCCAATCGGGTTGTGGAAAGAGAAATGTGAGAGCTTTGTGAAAGGTTGGAGGCGATGGAGGTAGCACAGAGGAGGAAACTTGATGCTGGAGACATCAGCGATGTGGAGAGAGAAGAAGGAGAAGTCGAAGAAGATGAAAGAGAAAATTTTGTTGAAGAATGCCTACTGAGAGCAGTTGTCAGATTGGGAGCTAGAGCCAAAATAGAGGTCCCAACGTATGAAGGTAATTTGGATGTTGAAGAGTTGTTGGATTGGATAAGAGCCATGGAAAAATATTTCGACTATGAAGATGTCGATGAGGAGAAAAGGGTGAGACATTTTGTCACCAGACTAAAAGGGCATGCAACACTATGGTAGGATGAACTGCAGGCTGAGAGGAGAAGCAAAGGAAAACAAAAGATAAATAATTGGTATAGAATGGTAGCCAAGATGAAGGCTAAATTCATGCCCAAAGATTATCAGATAAATCTATTCAATAAATTGTAGAACCTGAGACAGAAGGGTATGACAGTTAAAGAGTACACAGAGGATTTCTACAAGATTAATATCATGAATGGAAAAAGAGAGAAAGATGAAGAAAAATTTTCTAGGTATATAAATGGCATGAGGTTTGAAATCGAGGAAGAGATCAGCATGATGTCAGTAAGGAATGTGGAGGATGCTTATCAGTTCACACTGAAAGCAGAGGATAAGTTGACTAGGAAACAAAGTCAGCGAGGTAGAGGTAGAAGCCCAGCCCCAGAAAAAGGCAAGGGAGCTGCCCATGACAAGGCACATAAATCCAAAGATGAGGCTGAGAAACCACATAGTCACTCGGAAAGAGGAGGAAGTTCCCGAAGAAGACAAGGTGGTGGAAGAAGTTCTTCTAGAGGAAGAGGAAGAAGCAGAGGAGGAGAAGTAAGGTGCTATGCCTATGGAAAGACAGGGAACATGTCTTGAGAATGTCTCGAGAGGAAAAAGAAAGAATAAGGAGGTGAAGCTCACATTTTGGAAGCATGGAGAAGAAATGTTGAAGCAGAAGGAGAAGAGGATGGAACATTCCTGATGTTGAGAAAGGTTCTCTTAAAACTAGAGGCAGAAGTTGAAAAGCCAGTGTAGAGGAATAGTCTCTTCAAGACAACTTGTAAGAATAAATACAGAGTGTGCAAGGTGATAATAGATAGTGGGAGCACTGATAACCTAGTATCCACAGATATGGTGGAGAAATTGGAGCTGGATACAACTGCGCACCCGAAGCCATACAAAGTCTCATACTTGCAAAACGAACACTAGGTAATGGTTACTAAACAATGCCTGGTTGAATTTAAAATAGGAGGATATAGAGATGAAATTCTATGTGATGTAATTCCCATGGATGTATGCCATATTTTGTTCGGAAGACCATGGCAGTTTGACAGGAATTTCTTTCATGATGGAAGGAAAAACACATACACCTTGGAGAAGAATGGTAGGACACACATGTTTCTTCCAATAGAGGAGAAGAAAGTGAAAGAGGAAGCCAACACATGCATACTTCTCATGAGTGGGAAGGAACTTCTGAAAGAAGTTAAGAAAGGACACGAGATGCAGTTTGATGTGGTGAAGAAACCTAGAGTTTTCCTTACAAGTACTTCAATGGATGATTTGCCTGAAGAAGTTCAGGAATTGTTGGATAATTTTGCTGACATAGTGGTGGATGAACTACCTAACTCATTTCCACCCATCAGAAGTATCAGCCATCATAGTGATCTGATACCAAGAGCAAGTTTTCCAAACAAAGCAGCATGCATGCTGACACCTCGAGAGAATGAAGAAGTAAAGAACCAAGTCCAAGAATTGTTAGACAAGGGTTTGGTCAGAGAGAGCTTGAGTCCATGTACAATGCCAACTGTGTTGAGCCCAAAGAAATATGGAGGATGGAGAATGTGTACAGACTCAAGAGCCATTAATAAGATCACTATCAGGTATAGATTCCCTTTTCCAATAATGGATGATTTAATGGATTGTTTAAGTGGACAAAACTTCTTTTCTAAGATAGATTTGAAGAGTGGATATCACTAGATAAGGATGAGAGAGGGTGATGAATGGAAGACAACCTTTAAGACAAATGAAGGTTTGTATGAGTGGCTTGTTATGCCATTTGGCTTTAAAAATTCCTTGAGTACTTTTATGAGGTTAATGAATGAAATACTGAAAGACTTCATTGGCAAGTTTGTGGTTGTATATATGGCTGATATACTAATCTTTAGAAGGACTAAAGAGGAGCATTTGAGGCACCTGACACTAGTGATGAGGAGACTACAACAGGAGAAGTTGTTGATAAACCTTAAGAAGTCCTCTTTTATGAAGACATAACTCATTTACTTTGGTTTTGTGATCTCTTCAAATGAACTGAAGATGGATCCAGAAAAGGTGAAAGCAATCAAAGAATGGCCATCACCAAGAAGCATGTTTGAGTTAAGAATCTTCCATGGATTAGAAAGTTTCTATAGGAAGTTCATCAGAGATTTCAGTGGAATTTGTGCACCAATGATGGATATAGTGAAAAAGAGGAACAATTATTTTAAATGGACAGAGGAGGCCGAGAGGAGATTCAATATACTGAAGGAGAAAATAACAGAAATACCAATTCTGGTCTTACCTAATTTTGGAAATACATTTCAAGTGAGATGAGATGCAAGTGGAGTTGCAATTAAAGCAATTTTGAGACAAGATAATAGGCATGTTGCCTATTTCAGTGAAAAGCTGAATGAGACTAAGAAAAAATACTCAACATATGATAAGGAGTTCTATGCCATAATTCAAGCCCTGAAGAAGTAGAGACATTACCTTGTCCCACAAGAATTTGTCTTGTATAGCGATAACCAAGCTTTACAATTCATAACTAGGCAGGAAAAATTGAATCAGAAGAATGCAAAGTGGATTGAGTTTATGCAGAATTTTACTTTTGTCATAAAACATATTGTTGGGAGTGCTAACAAAGTTGTTGATGCATTGAGCAGGAGATGTTTGATTCTGCAGGAATTTCAGGTGAAGACCTTGGGGTTTGAACACCTTAAGGATATGTATTATGATGATACAGATTTCAAGGAAGCATGTGAAAATCCTGTGCTAAGAGACAAGAGCCAGTGGGAAGAGTACATGATTCAAGAGGGATTGATGTTCAAGGGCAATCAGTTATGCATACCAAAATGTTCAATGAGGGACAACCTTTTGAAGGAGAAGCATGGTGGAAGATTAGTTGGACATTTTGGCCATGATAAAACATTTGCACAGTTGAGAAGTTCATACTATTGGCCAGGTATGAGAACAAAAGTGATAAAGTTTGTGAATAGATGTAGAATCTACCAACTTGCAAAAGGAAAAAGATAGAACACTGGATTGTATCAACCATTGCCCATACTAGAGAGGCCTTGGGATGCAATAAGCATGGATTTTGTGTTGGGACTGCCAAGGATGCAAAGAGGATTTGATTCCATATTCGTGGTGGTGGATAGGTTTTCAAAGATGGCACACTTTATCCCATGCTAGAAGACCAGTGATGAAACCTATGTTGCAAATCTATTTTTCAAGGAAGTTGTGAGACTTCACGGCCTACTTAGGAGCATTGTCTCGGACAGAGACACAAAATTTGTTGGTCAGTTTTGAAGAACACTGTGGAATAATTTGGGGATGGATCTGTCCTTCATCTCATCTTATCACCCTCAGACAGATGGACAAACTGAGGTGGTAAACAGAATTTTGGGAAACTTGTTGAGGAGTCTGGTCACTGAGCATCATAATAAGTGGGATCAAATTTTTCCACAAGAAGAATTTGCATACAACAACTCACCAAACAGGAGCACCAGAAAGAGTCCATTCCAAATATTGTATGGAATGCAACCCAGGGGAGTATCTGAGTTGAGAGACTTAGAACAGAGTGAGATCAGAAGCGTTGGAGCAAAAGGTTTTGCTGTAGAAATGTAGAAACTCCATAGCCAGATCAGAGGAGAGCTGCAGAGCTATAGCCAAGAATACTGTAAGTTTTAAACCTGTGAAGTAAAGCAATGCATATAGATTCTTAAGCAAAACATAAATTAATCAATGGCTCATTCACATAGTACACAGAGATATGTACCGGAAACCCTCAACCGGGAAAACTTTTCTTATATTCATTATATCGAATTTCACCATTCACTATACAATATATATACAATGTTTTTAGGTATTTCGTAGATACCAAAACCCTAATCCTTTAATCCAGGATTAATTTACAAAACCGCTAAAAATAGCAAAAACTGCCCAAAAAAAAATTTTGGGGCGCTGCCCCGGCCTACCGCACGTTGTCGAATGCTACGCGTAACCAAGGGGGGAATACCTGCCCCCCCCTGAGACCCCCTAGGAAATCACCCGGTGCACACAGTACAAACAAAGAACTAGTATGAGGGATCGTCAGATGCAGTTGTCATATCTGACGCGTCCACACACACACATGCAAAGAATATAACACATACCCAACATTCTCCCACTTGTTGTTTTCTTTGCATCCAGGGGTCCAGGGGATTATATAGTCAACAATCCAAGGAAGCAATGATCATTGTGAATCTACACCAGGAGAACTTTCTGTGCTCATAGACTTTTTCAATGAATCTACAACATTCTTTAAAGTGTCAACCTTTTCCAGCAAGACCTTCTTTTCCTCAACCATGTCTCTCACAAAGTGATACTGAACATCAATATGCTTTGTCTTCGAATGATAAGTTGGGTTCTTTGCCAGGAAGATTGAACTCTGGCTATCACAATCTAATCTCACTGCTTGTTGTACCAACCCAATACCTGAACACAATATTTGTAACCATACTGCTTCCTTGCTTGCATGAGTGGCTGCCATGTATTCAGATTCCGTAGTTGAGAGTGACACTACAGCCTATATTTTGCTCATCTAACGGATTTATCCTCTAAATAGGTTAAAAACATACCCACTTGTAGATCTTCTGCGATCCATATCTCCAACCTAGTCTGCATCAACAAAGCCATGTATGTACAACACTCTATCCAATCCTAGTCTTCCTTGGTAGCACAATCCATAACTAGTAGTGCCACGAAGATACCTAAAGACCCTCTTTACTGTTGTCCAATGCTCCTTCCCTGGTTTTGACATATACCTGCTCAAAACTCCCACTACATGTGCAATGTCTGGTCTAGTACAGACCATTGCATACATCAAACTGCCAACTGCACTAGCATACGGAACATGGGGCATGTCCTCTTCTTCTTCCTGTGTCTTGGGACACTAATCTACAGATAACTTTACACCTATAGGAATAGGAACCTTGACCGGTTTACTTCCATGCATATTAAACCTCTGCAATATTGTCTCAACATATTTTCTCTGATTCAAACAGAGTTTCCTGTTTGCATGATCTCTTTTAATCTCCATTCCCAGAATGAAGTTAGCAGCACCGAGATCCTTCATGTAAAATTTGGAGGATAGCTGTGATTTCACCTCCTTGATAGCATCCATGTTATTTCCTACCAACAACATGTCATCAACATACAACACTACATAAATGAAGTGATTACCAACCTTCTTTGAATATACATAGTGATCAACCCTGCTTCTTACAAATCCCAATCCAAGGATGTATGTGTCAAACTTTTGGTACCACATCCTAGGTGATTTCTTCAGACCATATAGTGAATTCTTTAGCTTACAGACCAACTCTTTCTTTCCCTTCACTACAAAGCCTTCTGGCTGCTTCATGTAGATTTCTTCTTCTAGATCCCCATGTAGGAATGGTGTCTTCACAACCATCTGTTCCACTTCAAGATCAAAAGAAACAACAATAGATAAAATAAATCTAATAGATGTTAACTTGGCAACGGGAGAAAAAATCTCACCAAATTCAATTCCCTCTACCTGGGAATAACCTTTTGCTACTAACCGAGCTTTGTATTTCTCCACTTTACCTTCTACATTAAACTTCTTCTTAAACAACCATTTTCTACCAACAAATTTTCTTCCAGCTGAAAAATCAACTATATCCCATGCCTCATTCTTATCCAAGTCTTCCATTTCTTCAACCATGGCCTTCTTCCATAGTTTACTATCCTCTGAATTCACTGCTTCCCTAACAGTTCTGGGATCATCATCAGTAACAAATAAAGCAAAATTGGAATGGAAATTAGGTGGACTATACCTTTCTGGTTTCCTTCTTTCTCTCATCGATCTCCTCAATACTGGGGTATGAGGTTCTTCTTCTTCTTCTTCTTCTTCTGCTTCCTCTTCTTCAGATGATTCATATTTTGCATCATCCAACTCAAGATTTATTTTCTCAGGTTCGTCTTGCATTGGTAGGAATTCCTGTTTGGACACATCTTTTACCTCTCTAAAAATAACATCTCAACTGTAAACAGTTTTCTTGGTTTCTAGGTTCCAAAGATTATAACCTTTCACACCATCTTTATAACCAATAAAGATACACTTTTCAACCTTTTTATCCAGCTTACTTCTATTTTCCTTTGGAAAATGTACATAAGCATCACAACCAAACACTCTAATATGTTGAAGAGAGGGTTTCTTTCCAGACCATACCTCGTGTGGAGTTTTATCATCCAACACTGATGAAGGCGATTGATTGACCAGGTAACATGTTGTACCCACTGCCTCTGCCCAGAATTCTTGTCCTAACCTAGCACCGCTGAGCATGCTCCTTGATTTTTCCATCAGTGTCCTGTTCATCCTTTCTGCAACTCCATTCTATTGAGGAGTGTATGGAGTAGTGTTTTTCCTTTCTATACCACACTTCTTACAGAATTCTTCGAATTCATTTCCACAGAATTCTCCAGCATTATCTATTCTCAATACCTTTATTTTCTTCTCTGTCTAATTTTCTACCAGAGCCTTAAACTCTTTAAATTTATCAAATACCTTAGATTTATTTCTAAAAAAATAAATCCATGTGTTCCTTGAAAAATCATCTATGAATGAAACATAATACACAGATTTACCTAGGGATGGAATAGGAATAGGTCCAAACACATCACTGTGTATCAACTCTAAGATCCCCTTTGCTCTTGTAGCACTAGATGAGAATCTTACTCGATTCTCTTTACCATATATGCAATGTTCACAGAAATCAAAATCCATAATGCAATTAGACATACCTTCAACCATACGTTTACTGTGTAGTGTTTGAAGGCCCTTTTCTCCAATATGTCCCAGTCTTTGATGCCACAGCATGGTCTTCTTTCCAGGGACAATATTGTTCTTGTATTCTTTATTTATCTGTTCAGGGACAACATAACTGTTACACCCATTAGTATAAGTGCTTCCCAGCAACTTGTATAGAGTTCCACACTGAACTCCCCTCATCAACACCATTGCTCCTCATTCCGTCTTCCAAGTGTTCTTTCCAAATACAGTATCCAATCCTGCATCATCCATATTGCTTATAGATATTAGGCTCTTGGCTAGTTTTGGAATGTGCAGAACCCCAGGAAGTGTTCTAATCCTTCCATCTTTTAGAAAAAACTTAACCCTTCCACGTCCCAAGATTTTTGTTGTCGATTCATCTCCTAGGAATACATCACCACCATCATATTTTTCATATTCAGAGAACCACTCCTTGTGAGGAGTCATATGGTATGATGCACCTGATTCGATCAACCATACATCACAGTCTGCATGTGTACTTGTATATGCCAGGTAAACATCGCCTCCTTCTTCAGTGGAGGTTTCCGCCTCTGTGGAAGAGGTACTATCAGATCCCTTTGGTTTTTCAACCTTCTTAGACTTGCAATCTTTCTTATAATGCCCTGTTTTACCACAATTCCAGCGTTTCCTCAAATATTTTCCTGGAGACTTAGATCTACCTGTAGATTTAGATATCCACCCTGAAGGCTTACCAGGGTTCCTGTCTTGGGTACGCCCTCTTACAAATAAATCATCTGTGTTGTGACCATCCATGATTTTTCACCTCATCTCTTTAGATAACAAGGATGAAACTATTCCTCATACTTCAATGTAGATTGAGTGGTACTACAAATTGCTACAACCAGATTATCCCAAGAGTATGGCAAAGAACATAACAAAGCAATACACTTATCTTCTTCTGCAATCGTAATATTAATAGAGACAATTTGACTTACCAGAGTATTAAAGGCATTTAGATGTTCTGTCATAGAATCTCCATCTTCCATCCTAATATGATATAACTTATTTCAAAGAAACAACTTGTTTACCAGGGAATTTGATTGATACAAATTCCCCAACTTATCCCATAGTTCCTTGGCTGTAGATTCTCCCGAGACATTCAACAAAACCGAATCTACTAGGCAGAGTCGAATAGTACTCCTTTCTCTTCTATCCAACTTCTCACAATCTTCCTTCGACATACCAGTAGCTGGTGTACTAGTAGTTTGTGTACTGGTAGGTTGTGTACCAATAGCCTGTGTGTTAGTAGATGGTGTACTAGTAGGTTGTATACCAGGATCCACAACGATCCATTGTTCTTTGTCTACAAGAAGGTCTTCCATCTTCAACTTCCATAGCTCAAAGTTTTTACCATTGAACTTCTCTATCTTGATTCTAGAAGAGATTTTCATTCCTCTTTCTGCACTCAAATCACCACTGCAAAGCTCCCACTAAACCCAAGTTTATCACAGACCCAAGATAAACTTGATCTATCAAGACCGAGCCAAACCCTCAACAACAAAGGTGTCCCTTTGAATCCAAAAACGAGCTCTGATACCACATGTAATTTTTAAACCTGTGAATTAAAGAAATGCATATAGATTCTTAAGAAAAATAGAAATTAATCAATGGCTCATTCACATAGTACACAGATATTTGTACCGGAAACCCTCAACCGGGAAAACCTTTCTTATATTCATTATATTGAATTTCACCATTCACTATACAATATATATACAAGTTTTTTAGGTATTTCGTAGATACCAAAACCCTAATCCCTTAATCCAGGATTAATTTACAAAACCGCTAAAAATAGCAAAAAACGCCCAAAAAAAAAATTCGGGGTGCTACCCCAAACACTGCGCATAACTAGGGGGGCATACCTGCCCCCCCTAGGACCCCCCTAGGAAAGCACCCGGTGCACATGGAAAAAATAGAGCACTAGTACGAGGGATCGTCAGATGCAGTTGTCATATTTGATGCGCCCACACACACACATGCAAAGAATATAACACATACCCAACAAATACAAGCATAGAGTTTATCAACATCGCAGAGAGCTTCAATTTGAACTAGGAGATCAGGTTCTAGAAAATATCAGGAAGGAAATATTCCCTAGGGGAACATATAACAAATTAAAAATGAAGAAGATAGGGCCATGTAAGATCTTAAGTAAACTTAATGCAAATGCCTATGAGATCGAGTTTCCAGATGATGTGGGAATATCACCCATATTCAACATTTCAGACCTATATCCTTACAAGAAAGATGACACAGAGGAAGAAGAAAATCAAGAGAAGGTTCAGTGGGAGAAAAAAATGCCTATAGCATAAATACCATAGATGGAGAAGATCGTTGATCAGAGAATTGGCAAGAAGACCAAGAGGAAAACCTATTTTGGATATCTGGTCAAGTGAAAAGGACACCCAATAGAAGATGCCAGTTGGGAGAATGAAGTCGATATCTAGAAGCATGGAAAGACGGTGTAGGAGCTCATGGATAGGAGTCCCTGAATTTTTTTCCAGGGGGAGTATGATGCAGGAACATTGTCAGCGAGCGGACGTGGAAGGAAAAATCAACGCCTGAGAATCATTTTGGGATCTTAAAACGCTAACAGTTCCTGCAAACTTTCAGAGTTGATGGAAAAATGGAAAAAGATCAAACGCTTGAGGGAGAATGATCATGAGTGAGATGGGAGTTTCATTCCTAGTCTTGAATGTAACTAAGCTTAGGTATCAGTTAGGTTTTCATTTTTTGAGTAGATGAGTAGTCGGGGGAACCCTAAGAAACCTCGGAGATAAATAGAGGTTTTGTACACCCAAATGAGGTTGCTACGAGTTAGTAGGGATTTTGTGAGTTTTTAGTTATTGATTTGATATTAGTTGTAGCCATTTACTTTTGAATGAATATAACATAGGAAAATTGATCCAAATGCATAGTGTTGTTACTATTTGCAATTCCCTGTTATTATTGATTTCATGAATGAATGAGTTTTTTAAAGAGTATATGAATTTGTGAGATGTTGGGATGAGTTTCAATTGTTTCTCTTCTGTAAGTTATGCAAGGAGTGTGTGCAATAGAGTCTTTTTTTGACACAAAGCTCAGAAGAGATAGCGTAAAGTTTCCTTTGCAATGAGTGCAAAGAGACTATTGCAAGGCGTGCACAGTTGCACGCAAGAAATCAAACCTTGCGTAAGAATATGTTACAAGGAGTGTATAGATCAGAAACTCGACTAAGTGTCGAAGTGACCCTTTAGGAAGTCAAAGGAACAGAAGGTGAGGAATCTCAGAAGAGATAATGATTCCAGAGGTGTAGACGAGGCCCAAGAAGTGGACTTGTGGAAGAATCAAAGGTCGAAGCCTTTGAAATGTTCTAAATATTCTAAGTTGGGAGAAAGTGATAGCTCAAGAGGAGGAGTGACATTGATCATTGGATCGATCATCGAGAAAGATCTGGATCATCAGATCATACTCCAAACAACAGGAACGCATAGAGGAGGATATTAGATCTCAGCCGTCATATATGAACACGAGAACCAATAGCTGTTGGATTCAGGTAAGGTACAGGAACCTTAATCCTTTCGAAAGATCAGGAGAGATAATGAGTCGTCGATCTAAGGAATGATCGAACTGTTGATTCCTTTCATGGGAATGACATCTTGGTAAATCGACAATCAGGAGTTTGGATCACAGAGGAAGTTGTCTTCCAAAATCGCAAAACGCGAAATCACAAGTTGATCTGAGTTGTTAGATTGTGGGGAGTTGTGAGTCATTGATATGACACTCACAAATATCAGGAAGTCGGGAATTGGAAGGAAGAATAAAGCCCTCTTCAAAATTCTTGAAATGTGAAATCGCGAGTTTATCTGAGCCATTAGATTGTGGAGAGTTGTGAGTCATTGATCTAACGCTCGCAAATATAGGGAAGTCGGGAGTTGGAAGGATGAAGAAATCCATCTTCCAAAGTCGCAAAACTGAGAACTCATGAGTTGATCTGAGCCATTTGATCACGAGAGGCTCTGAGTCGTGGATCTGACCCAAGTGAATTTCGGGGGTTCAGACTTTGAGAGAAATGAGGTGAGTTCTTTCCAACTTCGTGAGTCATGAAGTCTTGACGTGCCTAGAAGTTAGGCCCCAGGTTCTAGCTAGAGGTTAGACCAATGGAAGTTAGGGGAGGAGATAGCACGCGCTAAGATCTAACTTGAAGTTCAGGGATTCGAAATTTGGTTGAGTAAAGGTTGATTCATAACAGAATACCTGAGGATGTGAGTTCTGAAGCACCTTTTCGTTAGGCGCGTGATCAAAGCCAGTGGTCACGTGGAGGAGGCTTGCATCCAGTGCTTGTTTGGGTGGGAGGAGTCACATAGTAGGACCTATGGATTGTTTTGTGGAGGTTCTAGTAGGGACCTGAAGAGCTATTCCAGATCCGAGTTTGAAGATCGATAGACTAGGAGGTCAGCAGACCCTGCTGAGGTAGGGGCACTGCATCACTCGATAAGATTGTTCTCAATCTGAGTGCAAAAGAGTGTAAAATATTTATGGAAATGTTTCAAAGAGAGGAATTAGGTGGATGAAAAGGAAAGCAACATGAAGTTTTTCTTTGACTTCTTACTAAAAATCAATTTCTTAACATTAATCACTAATAAGTTTTAAACATTCAATTTCACATTTTTTAATGTTATAAAGGGATCAATGGCGAGGGAGAAAAATATCATCCTAAGAAGACAAAAATTATGAAGGATATAAATGATGATGACTTGGTCCTCTTTTAATCTGGAGTGGTGATAGAAGTTAATGAGAGGGGGAAATTATTTTACAAAACTATGAGGGATATAGTGGAAAGGATGTATAGACATACTTTCCACTTACAATACAAAAATCAACCAAATGACTCCAAGAATCAGGTTATATATAAACTTCAAGAATCGTTTCCGGAGCAATGGTCAATAATACCTGTGAGACTTACAATAACAAAAAAGAATCATTTAAAAAACATCATTACTAAACATGTTTTTCTATAATATGTCCCAAAAATTACCAAATTATTTTTTTTGGCTATATTTACTTTCATGTCGATTTAAAAAAATATTATTATTCTTTTCATTTTTCAAGAAGATTATGCAAATTCCAAGAGAAAAATGAGGGGAAAACCAATACATTCCGGTAGATATGTTCAAAAAAGTGTACAAGGAGATGGTAAAATAAATGAACATAATTGCATCACAGGAGGAGCGATTTGAACAATAACATGCATTAGAGGTATATAATCATTGATGTATTCTTTTATGTATATAGAATTTAATTATTGCATGAAATACTAATTTTCAATTGTTTTGTTGCAGAAAAGAAAAAAATGGAATCCATTCAACACATAAGACTTGACGAAAAGGAAGAAAAGGGTTGATCGCAATTTTTTTGAGTACTTACGTTTGTGGGCTTACTTAAGATTTCATATTTGTTGTGATCTTTATATTTAAATAATTGATTTACACTCATCCATGGATTTCCTCTAATAGGTGTTAACATACAAAGAATATCCAATCAAATAATTGATCAACATTGGGTTAAGTAAGGGTTGTGAGTATATGTTGAAGTATCAAGGTTTAATTGAACAATTTGTAAGTAGCCATGTTGTTTAACTTCCCTTGTTTTATAATTAATGGAATTAATGGAACAATAATAAACATTTGTATTAATTATATCGACTATGCTTTGTCACAACATATTAAACATGCAGGAAACAAAATATGGAGTGCAACCAACATAAGATATCTTGAGACACAACATGCAACATGGCCTCAATATCATGTGTATTGTTTATGAATCACTCGATGCTATAATACACTTTTTTATTTATGTAATAATGTATATTCTACTACATAAATGTAGATTTACTTATTACACTTTATTTATATGTTTGTATTCGGAACATGAAGAGGCAGAACATCAAAAACAAGTTGATCAAGAAAACAATAGGTTAAATAAAAAAAGTAAAATATCACCTAAAAGTGATGAAGAAATGAGGCACGCATACAACTCAAGTGATGAAAACAACTCAAGTGATGAATGAAAATCAATATAATTGAATGTTACTACAAGTTGTATGTTTTGGAATATTTTTTTGTGAAAAGCAGGGATTGTGTTTATTGTACTCGACATAATGTCCCAATTGCATGAGGACATGTTACCAATAAGTGTAACAATTACATATTGGTTGCATTTTGATTATTGTGGACATTTACATTGTCCCATTTTGTATGATGATGGGTCTCTTATTCATATATAATAAAATGGCTTTTTTATTTTATTGCATTGTCGAATGTTGTAAAATGTTGCATTGTCAATTAATTAATATATGGATTACATTGTTACAAATAACAAAGGTGTAATCCATTGGATAACTCATCAATGCAATCATTACATGAAAATACAATAAAAAATATAAAAAACAATAATATTATAAAAATTATTTTATTTTGAAATGATTAATTGAAAATTTGTAAGAAAAACAATTAATTAAAATATATACATATCAGTGCATTGTATTCTTTTAAACTCACTAGACGGTGCATGCCATAAAATAGACACTGGTGCATTTTTATTAGTCATACACACTGATGGTTATTAATTACATTGAAGCACTAGTGCTAAAAATTGTGAAAAAGTATTTTTACTTTAAACGACATAACATGCAATTATATTTATTGTTTCAAAATATTATGGTGCGCATGATTACATTCTACATCGGTTCTTTAAATAAAATATATGCCCTGAGATTTCAAATATAATATATGCATTGGTTCTTTACTAATAATATATGCATTGATTCTTAAAATAAAATATATGCATTGGGGCTTGGTAACAAAGAATGGCACGAATCTCACCTTAAATGTTTGAAATTTCACTTCCCTCTGATGCACATGGTAATATAGGCATTGATGCCTAAAAAATATATGAGCACTCATGTTCCATAAAAGAGAAAAGAATAACCTAGTGCATAATGTTTATACAAGCATTGATGTGGCATATAATAAAAAAATGGAGCCGGTGTGTAATAATTATTAAATCATCGATGCTCTTTTTTATTATGAAATTGAGCTACAGAAACCCTAGGGATCCCTACCTCAGTCTAAATCCAGCGATGGTAGCTGATTTCTAGCCATGAAGAGGATCCTCCCAAATGTTGATGCCCAGAAAGTGAAAGTGTGGTGAGGTTTACCGGTTATGGATGAGGACAAGGATTTGGTGGACTACACGCCAGAAAATCTCAGTAGTGTGTATATTTCGGTGGATCTAGTTGTCAGGACTATGGATCACCATACCAAATAGGGGCCCAATTTTAATGTTTAAGAGGAATGAGGATGGTTTGGTAAAGTATTCAAACAATATCCTCACACCGAAGCAAAATTTTTGCAGGGTCCTGGGACCTCTTTATCGCTTACAACACCTTAGGGACTAGGGTCAATGATACGATGGGAATTATGGCAATAGTCATTGGACCCTTCCCTAGGAAAACCTTTTCGAAGAACCACAAAGTATACCTCTTTTGTTCCTATGCATGTATGTTTGTCTCAGGGTTTCACTCATCCTGACTCTTTATAGTATGATATCCCCTCTCATTTACTAGATGTCCATGGTTCTTTGGACAGAGTAGTGTTTACTAGTAGGGGAATTCCTTGGCCAATAAACCTTGAGTTGAATTGGCCCTCGTATATCCACATCCCACCAGTAAAAATGATTCAATTTCCTTTTACATCCATAGTCAGATATTTCAGCTCTATGGTAGTCTCATGTTTCTTAGAATCATCTCTGACCGAAAAAAACCTAAATGAAAAAAACGGGCCAGAGGGGGATGGTGCTTGGGACATTGTTGTAATGAATTCAGGTGCTCAATCTATAAGAGGAGGCACAAGCACAAGAAAATGCACACATCCAAGTCCCAAGCACAAGAAAATCAAACTACTAAATACTAATGGAAAAATCGGTCGGCTAGTGTTGGGGGAAGACATACAACTCTCCCAGGAGGTAGAGATGGTAGAATTGACAGTGGTGGGAAGATTCAGAGGCTACAGATTCAGTGCGGAAACCATATTCGACTGGGTGGGATAAAATTGAAGCTCCTTTTTTTACCCCCTCCCTTATGTGAAAATGTTGACAAGAGGTTGGTTCCTTTTTAAATTTCGATCGATAGAGGAGGTCAATAAATCCCTCTCAAGGGTTTGGAATATTGATTCATCGTTAGTCCTCCTTAAGAAATGGATGCCAATTTTTTATGCCAACAAGGAATGGATAGATGTGGCATCGATTTGGGTTCGACTTCTAGGGCTTCCTATAGAATACTAAATGGTATAGGTTTTCAAAATATTTTGAAATATGCTAGGTTATTTTTTGGAAGCAGACATGTTTTTTCATAAGACCGGTGAATTACGTGTTTCCCATATAATGGTATATTTAAATCTCAGGGAAGGCCTGGCAGAGGAAGTAGATATTTTCATTGGAGAGAAAGTGTTCAAAAAAAAACTAGACTATGAGGGCTTACCTTTATGATGTAGATGATGCCAAAAATATATACATGTAGTCAAGGAATGTGATATACCCCTTAGAAGAAAGATTGTGGTTGGTTGTTCACCCAAATTGAACAATTTTCCAGCATCACAGGTTGAGGTGACTTATTCAGAGGTAGGAGACACTATACAAGAAACAAAAGAGAGGGGATAAAATTGTATGGATTTGGTCATGAGAAGCAATGACCTTGTATCCACTTCACAACTATCACCTCATCAACCTTTAGACTTTGCAGATGGATTCGAGTTCAGAGACATTCAGAGCAATGAGGTCTTGGTAAGGGTTCTACCGTCCCACTCAAGTATGATTTTATCCCCATCACTCTCCATCAATTTCTTAATTAATTATTTGACATTGTTAGGTAGGGACTAGTCAGGTGCTATGTCCAATTTGTCATCCCTCAATCTCTTTCCTAGATCCCCTATTTTCTTTGTGCCTAGTCCTTATTTATTACAATGTTCCTTTCTTCATGGATCTCCCTGTGATACCACTACTCTCTTATATTCTATATTGATGCAGGAGCATCGCTCCACCTCAACACGCGCCAACTAATTAACACATGTGGTGCACATTCAAGGAAGGAGAGGTGTCACCACCTCATTTTTCCTCGAGAATCAAAAGGTGTGATTAAGGAATTTAATGAGGACATGCTGGAAGAGCCAAGTTGTGCTTTCACACAAGATATAGATAAGGTCACCATTAAGTGGTTGATGACAGAAGGAATCTGCATCCGATTTGGAGAAGATTTCCATCATTGTAATTTGTCCATTAGGCAAGCGTTTTAAATGATGATTTGATGCCACTATTTTAGCTTGTGAGGGAAGCTCGTAGAAGCCCCTATTGTATAAATATTTGTATTATTTCCAGGTAGAGGGGGACTGTAGTAGTGGTTGTTATAGGGAGAGAAATGTAGAGAGTTGAGACTTAGTTGTAGCTCGAACTCCACCATTGTAATTTGGAATTCTCCCATTAATAGAAAATGACAATTTTTCATGTTTTCAATTTTTGTGTAATGGATGTTATGTTATGAATGTCATTTGTAAGCATTTGAATTGTAGATGAATGTTAGAAATCATTTACAGGGATAAAGGTGTATTTTTCTATCCATAAGCGTGTTGAATTAAGTTTGGTTCTCTAGGCTAAGTGGAAGGAGTGTGCGACAGAGGGTGGAAACTTTGTGAGCCAATGCAATGAGTGTGTATATGAAGTCAGTGGAGTCAGAAGAGAAGTTGCCAACAGATCACACCAGGATAATTCATAGACTTTGGGAGAAATTTTAAGGTGGTTAAGTACCTTGGAAAGAAAGACTGTGAGAGGGGAATCACAGTTCAAAGTTACTGGACACTCTGAAACACTCTACTAGGAGGGCATCGAGATAGTGTGAGAATGCACAGAAGAAACACTGTTGGAAGTGATGGAATTATTAAGAGAATCCAAGGGTTTTTGAACACTTTGGTGAAGGAAGGCTTTGCGAGAGCGCATCAACAAAGGAAAGGAGATTCCTTAAGATGCTCATATAGGCTAAGGGAGAAGTCGTCGAGAAGCTTAGCTGAGCACAAGGAGTGCATCGAGGAACTTGTAATTCCATATTAAAAATATCAGGAGGAAGAGAAAGAAGTTTACAGGAGGTCATGAAGGAGTTCACAAAGGAATCGTGAACTTTAAAAGGTTTTTCAAGCTAAGCAAAGTCGCAAAAGAGTCTACGTAGAATTTTGCAAGGGGTGAAAAAGGAGCTCGAGAACAGCCTAAGTCTCGAAAGGTGGAATTGTGCTAAGTGTGAAAAGGGACTTGAGGGCTTACCGAAGTCTCGAAGACAGAGAAATCATCCATCATTGAAGGAGACAGGTGGCAAAAGATCGAGAAGTTCGGGAGCAGGAACTTTGGAAGGTTTTTCGAGATCAAACAAGGATCTTCGCGAAGTCACAAAGAGCGATCTGAATCTAGACCGTTGGATCTAGAAGGGCACATGGTAGAGATCCGTGTATTTCATAGGAGTAACCCTTTAGAGAACATACAAGAGGAGGATACCTGAAGAGCTGAGAGTTGAAGTAATCTTAGTCGTCCGTGTGAGAGAGGACACATGGAGTTGGATTGAAACTTCGTTGATTCGCAAATTTGGTAGGAGTAGAGTCGGGAGGAGAGAGGAATCGCGAATTCCAAACTCACGAAGTGGATCACATTCGTTGATTGTGAGAGGAACGTGGACCGAATATATGGTCCTGAAGAATTCGTCAATTTAGGAATCGGGAAAAAGGGAGGAAGCAGCTCGCGAAAGTCCCAAAGCGTGGGGTCGTGAAAGGAGTTGGCCCACAATCATAGTCTATGGTCACATCAAGGAGGGATCCTAGCATCGAGAGCTAGCGCTCATTGGTACAAGAGTTAAAAGTGCAAGGAGAGGGTTCATGGGTGCAAAATAGTGGGTGCCGAGAAAGTAAAAGGGCATGTGTCAAGTTAGATTGGTTCCCATTTGGATCCTGATGAACCATTTGGTTTGGTGACTTGAACAATCCTAGACTGGGAGTTTGAGTAGCCCTTCAGAGGGAAGGAGTGGGATCTATGTCGTCATATATCATATCACTTGATGGATTTATAAGAGGATGTTATCCTCTACCAGCTTAGAAACAGGGTTATACCGACGCCTTCTGCACTAGTCAAACAGGGGAAAGGATTTGGCCTTAACCCCGGGGAGACCACAAGGTGAAAAGGAAGAGGGAGGAAATATTTCTTTTCAAAATCCCAGAAATGGGTGTTAGTTGATGTAGCAGCAGGAAGAAAGAAATCAATATTTGGGGCCCTTAGAGTATGAACATCACTAGAAGGGGATGAATCATGAAAGTGTTCCCCTTCAATTGCATAGTTGTGGCGAGCCCTTCTAAGAAATTTTCCTTTAAAGAAAAATTTGGGGAAAGTGAAGTTGTGGTAAAGGTTTTGGAGAATATTATGAAGTAATGTAATTTCATGGGGTTGGATGCCAAAGGAATATCAGGGGTATTGGAAGTTGTATGGAATCCCCAAACTATCAAAGCCAAAAAATCCTGGGGGATTAAATCTAGGATGGGTGTGGATTTTTTTTCTGAAGAATTAGGGATGGATTTAATGCTTTTGAACATATACGAGCCAAATTCATAGTGTATTCCTTTCTAAGAGAATATTTCAAAACACTCCTTTATGAAACATGATGGACTCATCATTGGAGGTGATCTCAATTTCTCTATAGGCTCATTGGAAGCTTGGGGTCCCAGAGCTAAAGCAGATCCCTTGTCTATTTTTTTCTCACATTTCTTGGGGGAACAAGGCCTCATCAACATAGATCCAATTAAACTCAAGCCCACTTGGAGGAATAAGCGTACATGAAAGGAACGAATTGTGAAGAGACTCAACATGTTCTTGCTAGAGACAAACCTCCTGGATATGCCCATCTAGGTGAGGCAATGGGTAGATAGCACAGGAGAATTAGATCACTCTCCTATTTTCTTGGAGATGGCTAGAGGAATGAGTAAACTTGTTATCCCTTTCAAATTCAACTTAGCATGGATTTCAGATGAAAGATTCCATAAATTAGTAAAAACAATTGGACTAGATATGATCCATAATCTGGGCTTGTAGCAACGGTCCAATTTGTTGTAAATATGAAGAAGGTAATTAAGGAAACCTAAGAGTGGGCTCAAGAAAAAAGACAAAGAGACGAAAAATCCCTCTCCGAGATTGAGAAATAACTTCAAGGTATCTAATACTCAGAAGGAAGGGGTTAAAAAACTAATGAAACAAAGGAGCATATGATTTATTTGGAAAAGAAAAGGAGATAAATCTAGGAGGAATGTGAAGCAACGCGAATATTGAAAAGAAGAGCTTTGTGGCTGAAGAGTGGGGATGAGAACAAAAAAAAAATTCCAAGCCTATGCAAAGGGGAGGAAACTCACAAACACCATATGGAGCCTAAAGGATCACTCAGAAAGAGACATCTACTCTTTTGACAGTTTGGACAAACTTTAAAAAAACTATTTTAAGGATGTTTTCAAAGCATACACAAGGGTTTCCGTGGATGATATTGTGAGGATAACACTTTATTTCCCTATTTTTATGGATGAATAAGGGAAAAGGTCACTTATGTGGGAAGTCATTGAATAAGAGATAAAGTATTTCTCCACATATTCCAGAAGGACAAGAGCCCTAGCTTGGATGGTTGGTCAATTGAATTTTTCCTGGGTCTTTACAAGGATATTGTCTCAAACATTCTGAAAGTTGTGGAAGATTCAAGATCCCAGGGCTACATGCATGCACCGATCAACTCTACCTTCATCACCCTCATTCCTAAAACTTATCACCCCATCTCTTTTGATGATTTCAGACCAATTTCACCATGGAATTTTATCTATAAAGTTGTGGCAAAATTCATCTCCCAAAGAATCAAAGAAATATTTTCTGATACAATCTCTAGTGAACAATTTGGGTTTTTAGAAGGCAGAAAAATCCATGGAGCTATAGGAGTGGCTCATTAAGTAATGCATAGTTTCAAAACAAGGAATTACAAAGGTGCAGTGTTGAATATTGATCTCTCAAAGGAATATGATCATGTCATCTGGATATATCTCAGACTTCTCCTTACCCATTTAGGTTTTGAAGTACCCTTTATAAAATGGGTTATGTGTTGCATCACAACTGCTTCTTTTGAAGTGATAATCAATGGGGTAGCCTCTCCTTTATTTTGTGCGATGTGTGGTCTCTGGAAAGGATTCCCTATGTCCCCTCTACTCTTTTTTCTAGTAAATTAAGGCCTTAACAAAATGCTAGAAAATGCAAAAGTTTGGGGATATTTCCATGGGATATCAATTACACTAGATCTTCATATCACACATATTTTGTTTGTGGATGATTTTTTGATTTTTTTTGATGGCTGTCATAGGGACGTGGAAAAGTTACGGGATATTTTGGGGTTGTTTGGGGGTGGAACAGGGCATGCTAATCAATGATAGAAAATATTATTTATCTATAATAAATTTGGAGGTGGAGGAGATAAATGATTATGTTTCTCTCTTCCCCTATGATGTGAAGTTTTTAGATGAAGGGATCAAATATATTGGATTTCAGGTAAAACCAAATTGCTACAAGAAGGAGGATTGGTCATGGCTCATAAAAAAGATGGAAAAAGGATTGAAAATATGGAGTTACCAATGGCTCTCTTGGGTGGGGCGTCTGGTGTTGGTAAAGTGTGTTCTGGAATTTATCCCGATGTATTGGATTTCCTTGGCTTGGATTCCAAAAGAGATATTGGAGAAATATCTAAGTTTATGCTTCAATTTCATGTGGGACAACAACCAAGGAAAATTTGAACTACCTTGGGTAAAATGGAAACAATTGGTGGTAACCAAATTGTTAGGGGGTTGGGGACTCAAGAACATATTTTATTCTCTAAAGTATTGGAAACAAAGTAATGTTGGAGGATTATCTAATGTGAAAATATCTAGACAACCATTGTGATTCATAAACATATACTCCCTGAGACAGTAGAAGAATGGATTCGAAACCCTTCAAAATAGAAACATGGTTTCTCTATTATTTGGAAAGAAATTTTAAACTCCTTTCCTGTTATAGGTGAAGGAATGACATAGCTTATTGGAAAATGAACAAAGTTTCATATCAACTTTGATCCCTGGACAGGAAGTGGGGACATACACCTTCTCTCACCAGAGTTGATCCATTTACTCCACAACCAAGAATTTTTCCATTTGAACTAGATTGCAAACCAAACCCTCTCTACCATTTGGAACCAAGGATGGAAGTTGACCCAATTGTTGGGGCTAGGGTTAGAGCATGAGGTAATTTAGGTAAATTATATAATATCCATGTACACATCTCACATCCACATCATTGATAGGGATGATGAACTGGCTTGGATACATGCCTAGCATGGGGCATATACTCCAAAGATAGGATATATTCAACTCAATATAGAAAAACATATCATGGAACCCGTGTGGTGGTGGAAAAGGATCGGGAAGCAAAAATTCCCACTGAAATATCACATTTTCATGTGGTGTTTAATAAAAAATAAGGTACCACATGGAACACCATGAAGAAAAGAAAACTAGAGGGATCGAGATGGTGCTCTTTGTGAAAGAATAATGAAGAATATGTGGAATACCTTTTTATTCAATGTCCTTTTATCAGTCATGTATGTTATGATAAAATCATCTAGCTTAGGACTATGTATGGAACGACCAGTCAATAGAAGAGGCTTGGAGGACATGGTCCTCTACGACTGCCTACAAGAGAATAAAGGCCCTACCTCTAATTGTAAGGTGNGGGGGGGGGGGGTGGTTGGCAAGGAAATCAACCATATTTAAGGAAAAACCTTCCATTTTGGAGCTAATATATTCCCAGGGACTAAGAATTCTCGCTCATTTTCCACAAGAAAAAGGGAGACCCTCAATTCGAGTAATTGAAGCCGAGCAAATTGACACCTCTTGGATTTGGTTATTTTTTGATGGGGCCTCCGAGGACCAAAATCAACATTGTGGGGGAGATGCTCTCCTATGTCTGTTCGAAAGGCATTTATTTAAAATAAAAATGGGCCTTGGACCAAGAACTAATAATTATGTGGAAGTAATGGCCTTAAATATCATACTTATTTTTTCTAGGGAAAAGGGTGTAAAAACTCTTCAGATTTTTAGGGACTCTTTGCTTGTCATTAATTGGATTTGAAATACTCAACACTGTCATAATATTTTATTGCACTCTCTACTCGAAGAAGTATTTAGAATCCTGACTTCTTTATATTCTTTCACAATTCGATATATTTATAGGGAATAGAACTAGGAGGCAGATAAGCTCTCTAAGGAAGGCATTTTGATGGTTTTTGGGACCTGGTTGATCTCAGAAAAAAATATGGGGATGCTTTTGAATATTACCAAAAGCCTTTCATTGATGACTTGGAGACTCCTTTCAGGCATCCTTAACTTTCAACACTAGTTTTTTTTCATTGTTTACTGATACTTTTAATCATCTCTAGCCATATAGTTTTTTGGTTTTCACAGGTTGCTCCTTATTAAAACAACTTTATGTTCACAATATATTTATCTGACTCCCGTGGGAGAAATATGCATATTTTTTTGGTCACCTTTCGAACAACACTTGATACAATTACAGGAAACTCTTATGTACATAACTGACCCATATTTACAAAAGGAAAGTTGGGTTTTCCTTGATTAGACTTGATCAATTTTTTTTTATTTTTTTTTTGTACCAGCATATAATCTTTTTATATAGATGAAAAACACATGTTTTACACATGTATTTCTACATAATGTAAATTTTATCCTATTATGAATAAAATTTACTCTTTTTTATATCAATTTTTTTTATACAAGCATCAATTCTTGTTAGGTTTAAGTACTCACTTATCTGTAAATATTATAAGAGCATTGATGCTTTTCATGTTTATGCACTCACCGACCTGTGTTTTGTAAACATTCACCGGTGCGATTTTACCAATACGAGCACAAAAAAAAAGTTCGCAAGAACCTCCACCTACCCAATTTTTTTTAATTACATGGAACATCCATTAAAAGTGTCACTAAAACCTTTTCTACGAATAACAAAGGTTGTAGTGGATGTTTTTTTGAAATTTTTTCCCAATCTTGTGACACTAAAAACCTCTGCTACAATGTGTTTTCCTTGTAGTAAATTGTGGATAATGGTAGTCAAATACCGTTGTCTTGTTATTGCTCCACATCCACAATGTTACAATGTAGGTTGGATGAAAGAAGGATGCGAACCTATAATCATACGATAGTGCAATCTGTCCTACTTTATCAATCCTTTTAAGGATGAAATGCTTTGTGACATAGCACCACTCTCAGTATTTGATATACTATTTGGAAAACCATGATTTTGGGTTATAAATGATAGTTATTAGTCTAGACCGTAGAAATTGATTGCCAATATAAATAATCAATAGTATGGCATTCTTGAATGTTGATCTATGTTGTTAATCTCTTTAGTTTCATGAAACAAGCTAAAAAATCAATCAACAATGCTCAAAATTTCATGTTTTTTGGTGATTAAATATAGATGTTCCAATAACATCACAACAACTATCGACACTCCACTAACCACAACTATCGATAGTAGAAACACGTTAAAAAATACTAGAAGATTACAAATACATGTTGAAAGATCCATCTAGAGTACCACTATATTCCTAAGTAAAAAACTACATAGATATTGTTCTTCGTTCTTCATTACTCAATGCATATGTTTATAGAAGATTAATTTTAAAGAATAAATCAATCCATAGATACATTCAAGAAATAATCGACAAAATGCATATTTGACCTAGTTCCTTTCCTTGTGGAAGTCCAATAATCTTAGTTCCTAAGAAACATGGAACATGGCACATGTGCATAAACTACATGGCTCACAATAAACTTTTAGTAAAGAACTAGCATCCTCTTCCTAGTCTGGAGGATCTACTTGATTATTTTAAAGATGCAAAATTAGTTAGCAAACTCGACCTCAAGTTGGGATATCAACAAATCCTGATAAAGTCCTTAGATGTGTGGAAAAATACTTTCAAAACAAAGGAATGTTTGTTTGAATGTTTATTCATTCCCTTTGGTCTAAGTAATGCACCTAATACTTTCATGAGATATATGGATGATGTTCTTAAACCTTTTGAAAGCAAGTGCTTCATTGTTTATCTACATGACATCCTGATTTTCAATAGATCATGGGAAGTGGCTTCAACAAGTGCTTGACACTCTTAGACAACATAAACTCTACATAAACTTGGAGAAGTGCGCTTTTGTAATGAATAACATCAAATAATTGGGATATGTGATCAAATATTAAGGCATTCGAGTAGACCTAGAAAAGATTCAAGTCAACAAGGTTTGGTTTGCTTTGAGAAACATTCATGAACTAAGGATTTTCCCTGGTTTAGCAAATTTTATTGTAGATTTTTGTCAAGATTTAGTCACAAAATGGCCAATGAATTGATTAACTATGAGAGGTGGAGAGGAAACATTCAAATGGAAAAAACAATAAAAATAAGATTTTGAACAACTTAAGAACAAGCTTTGTACAACCACACTACTCATGCTACCTAATTTAGTTCAGTTGTTTGAAATTGAGAATGATGCTTCAAATTTTTGTATGGGTGCAGTAATTACCCAAAAAGGTCACCCAGTATAATTCCATTCATAAAGTTTCAATGATATTATTTGTAAGTACTTGACTTATAAAAGGGAACAATATTCCATTGCATAAGCACTTAAGCAATGTAGGCATTACATTCTAGGAAAATAAATTCATTTATATAGACCACATGCCTATAAATTTCACTCCTTCACAATTGAAGTTGTATAGAATAAGGCAACTCAAGTGGATTAGCTACCTACAAAAATTTAAGTTGCTAATTAAGCATAGGAAAGACAAAAATAATGTAGTGTTTTATTTCCTTAGACAACCACTAGTCACTTTAATTCTTACAGTGATAAGTATGCATGGGCATATGATCCAGGATGATATTTTTGGCCATCCACCTTGTCCAACTAGCTCAAAACATTTTTTTGGCAACTTACTATTTTTAGCATTTTTTCGGTTCCTGAACTTCCGAGGCCATTTTGAGGGCCTAAACGATGTTTTTTTCATGCTTGGGAACCCCAATGACTGCCTACAGCTTTGATTGAGCCCCTAAATGAATATCCTCATAAATACCTTTCCAAAGAGCTATCATATGCCCTAAACAAAGATCATATGAAAAATTTACGACCCCGAGAATTCGATGTACTAACTTAACCCAACGGGGCCCACATGACTTTTGGCGCTTCATCACCTAGGGTTAGGTTTCTGGATGTCTAGGGTTTTGGAATTCATGTTTATTATTAAAATGCCTTCAAATCCTTATTGTACTCATCTTATTGCGAATGATCGTAGCCATCACATCTCTTCTCAGAGATAAGTTACCACCATTCTAGCAACCTTGTTTTCAGTCTACATTTTACAATTTTTAGCATATTTCTTATTTAATAGAAGTCAAATTTTATTGTATCTCTTTTATTGTTCATTGTGTCTCTGTGTTAAATTTATAAATCTATGGTTTCATTTTGTTCCGATCATAAATCTGGATCAGTGGTATCAAAGAGGTTTGCTTCTTGTCGTTTTTTTTAATGCATGTCTCCGACACAGATAGGGTATAGAGAGTTGGGTCTCAAGCTTGTTTCTCTTGAGGAAAACTACTCTTGCATGCCCAAGAAACCTTCCATGGAGGGAGAAAATAAATACAATAGGAAAATATATCCTTTCAAAATGTTGCTTGAAGAATCCCTTGAGCGACATAGGAATGAGATGATGGACAACTTTGCACAAATCCTTCAACGACTGCCAACAAGCAACACATCCACCTCAAGCGGAGGTGCCACCCCATTAAAGGTACATATCAATTTTTTTGTTCCTATATTTGAAGGTCAAATATATGCGAATATCGTAGATAAATGGATAAACCTTATAGAAGGGTATTTTTTGTCCACAACTTTTCTGATAGATAGAACATTACATTTGCACTCCTCAAGGTCATCCCCCATGTCAAATATTGGTGGGAGACTTTCTCTGAGAAAAAGGAAATAGAGGGTTACACATTATTTGTAGTTGCACCCACTTTGGGTTCCTTCAGGGATGTTATTAAGGAACAGTACTACCCTATTGGAAGTTATGACGACTTGTATACAAGATGGACCACACTGCGACAGGAAATAGACCAAACAGTGCCAAAGTTCACCAATTTCTTCCATACCTTGCGCACCAAGATGGGTATAAAATATTTTGACTGACATATGGTGCTCAAGTACTTTTGCAGTATACATAGATACATCTAGAAAGAAATGGATATTTTTTACATCCTTATGCCATCAAAATCGAGCAGAAGCTTAAACAAAAGACATGACATTTTGGGTCTGGGAACTCCTCACAGTAGAAGTAGGGATAGGGCATCCCCAACCCATAGAAGAAAGGATAGAGAAATTATGGGAAACCTCAGGACAACCAGTCCAATTTGCAAGAAAAAAATGATAATGGGAAGACGAAGAAAGATATCGGGAAGTGGTGCAACTTCCATAAGAGACCCTAGCATAACACTATTGATTGGTGCTCAAAGCAGTCATTGGCGGATAAGGTAAAAGAATATGAATCAGATGTTATGTCATATCAACCATCTATGTGTTCCATCAAGCAAGAAAGTGAAGATTATTTGGGAAGCCCACTACAGTCGGGTGGCAGGACACTTTGGCGTGGAAAAAACAATGGCAGTGTGACAATGACATTTCTACTGGCTGAAACTTCGATAGGATGTCAGCAAGTATATTCGTTCCTACACTACCTTGGATATTTCCAAACCAAACACTAAGAAATAAGGCATGTACACTCCTCTTCCTACTACTGACGATCCTTGGGAATCCATCTCAATGGACTACATATCGGGCCTTTCATCCACTAAGTGGAGAAATGACTGTGTTTTTGTGGTAGTTGATCGCTTTTCCAAGATGGTGATTTTGGTCATTTGTAAGAAGAAAATCATAGCAGAGGCCATTGCTAATATCTTCTTTGAACGAGTGTGGGTACACTTTGGGATCCCACAAACCATTATCTTATATCGATACAGTTGACTCATCAGTACATTCTGGTCGAACCTCTAGTCACTACTAGACACCAAGCTCACAAAGTCCACTTCCTTCCACCCCCAGACGGATGGCCAAACCAAGGTTCTCAACCGTATGATCGTGCACATCCTGCACATGTACAATTCCAAGCACTGATGCGCTTGGGACGAGATTCTTCCCTATGTTCAATAAATCCATACATAGCTCAACTGGCCATAGCCCCTTTCAGGTGAGGTTGGGATTTCAACCGTTAGGTCTCATGGATGTTTCAGTACCCCTTGTGGCCACCCATGAAGACTCATCGCATGCTCCAAATGAAGCTGAAAAATCTACCTGGTTCATTGATAAGATCGAACAAATCCGCTAATAGGTTCAGGATATTTTAAATAAGTCCAATGCCAAGTACAAGTAGCTCCATGATCAATACTGGATGCCACACCAGTTTTGGCTGAGCAACAAAGTTTGGTTGCACTTGCATAAATGAAGCCTTAAAGGGCCTCATCAGAAGATTTTTCCACTCTTTTATGGACCTTACACCATCACTAAGGTTATGGGTGACAATTCTTTGAGCTCAACCTTCCCCCCTTTCTTGCCTTACACCCAGTGTTCAATGTGGTCCTCTTTCGGCCTTATTTTCCACCATTATTGGACACCTCAGAGATAGCAAAAAAATTGACACCAATAGGGATCGATATTGACTACATGGAACAAGCATCCAATGATCATATCATGGACACACAGGTCAAGGGAACTCTCTAGCAGAGGATCCAACTTTATCAGGTTGTTAAAGCAGGGCAGCTCCTGCACCAAGGAAAGTGGCACACCCAGGGCCAAATTCAGCATAACTTTCCTCATCTGATAGGGGAACTCAATGAAATGGAGACCATTTATTCCTAAGGGGGAAGTATTGATCCAGGAGGATCTTAGTGGCCATCCACCTTGTCCAACTGGCTCAAAACAAGTTTTTGGCAACTTACTATTTTTAGGAGTTTTTCAGTTCCTGAACTTCCAAGGCCATTTTGAGGGCCTAAACGATGTTTTTTCACGATCAGGAACCTCACTCATAGCCATAGGCTCTCATTGATCACCCTAAATGAATCTCCTTGTCAATACCTTTCCAAGGAGCTATCGTTCTCTGTAAACGAAGATCGTATGCAAATGTTACAACCCCGAGAAGTTGATGTACTAACTTACCCCAACGAGGCCCACATGACTTTTGGAGCTTCATCTCCTAGGTTTAGGCTTTTGGATGTCTAGGGTTTTGTGTTCATGTTTATTGTAAAAATTCCTTTAGAGCCTCATTTTACTCATCTTCTTATGAATGATCGTAGTTGTCACATCTCTTTTCAGAGATAAAATGCCACCATTCTAGCAAGTTTGTTTTCAGACTACATTTTACAGTTTTCAGCATATTTCTTCTTTAATAGAAGTCAATTTTTACTTTATCTCTATTATTGTTCACTATGTCTCTATGTTAACATTATGAATCAATGGTTTCATTTCGTTCCGCTCATAAATCTGGATTAGTATGACATCGTTACTTGGCCTTGATTGTATAAATAAGACATTGATTTATCCTCATTGTATTGGAAAATCCAAATAGTTTAGTTGAATTCTCTCAAGTTCCACTTGGAAGACAATTATGTTTACAAGCTAGGACAACTTTGGATGCACACTACAAAAAAAACAACATGCCAGTTTGGAGTAGTAAAGACTCTTATAGTACCACATAAGTATTTCTATTGGTATTCACTAAAGTTAGATGCCAATATATATATATATATATATATATATATATCAATTCATGTGTGGTTTGTGCCATCACTAAGACAACAAATGGTTGATAGGGTTTGTACACACCCTTTCCTATCCCAGATCAATCATGTGATTCTATCTTTGTGGGTTATTTGATTGGATATCTTGTCACCAAACATGAACATGATGCAATCTTGGTAGTGATTGATAGATTCTCTAAGACGACCATCCTCATACCTTGCAATAAGACTACAAATACTCAACTATTATTCAAGCATGTTTGGAAATACTATTTCCTGCTAACTATAATTGTCACTGGTCGTTATTCCATATTTGTCATCATCTTTTGGAAAATTATTTGGTAGCAACTTGACACACAAGTATCCATGTCAACAACATTCCATCCTTATATCAATGGGAAAATCAAATTTATTAATCACATGGTGGTATAGTTTCTTCACATGCACAACCACAAAAATAAGTAGACATGGGATGAGAGACTCCCATATATTCAACATATCTATAATTGAGTTCAACATAGTTCAATAGGAAGGAGTCTATTTGAAGTTTGTTATGGATTTCATCCCTAAGTTCCTATTGAATTGCTTAAATTACTAAATTTTTCTACCAACTCTAACCCAAAACAAAAAGAAATCAATGGATCACTCAAGGTCAAAGACAAGGTTTGTGCAATTCAAAATCAAGCACATGAAATGTTGCAGCGAGCTAGTGAAAAGCCAAGGCTTGTCATGACAAGCATCATATTCCTTATTCAATCCAAAATTTGGATTAATTCTATGTTCATATTAATAAAGAAATATTTATTACCCCATAAAGGAATCTAAATCCTTTGATATATGGTCCTTACACAATACTTGAGAAAATTGGGGAAAATGTTTTTAATCTTTACATTCCATCATACCTGGGTTTACATCTAATATTTAATGTGGATTTTCTTTGACCCCATTTTCTACAATTTCTAGAATAGTTTGAATTGCATATTGAAGATCTAGAAGATATCCACCTAAATGTTCTATATCCACTTGTATTCTACACCATTGTTGGACAACAAACATGCCATACAAGGACATAGGCAATTCCCTTATTCCAGGTGACCAAAGTAGGACAACTACTAACACATGGAAAGTGGATCAAGAATGGAAAATTTGTGCACATGTTTCCTCATCTACACAATTAGACAATGAATTGGACCACTTTTAATTAAGGGGAAACGTTTGATCCATCACAATACTCAATCGACAGCCATGAACTAGTGCATAGTCATAGTCGTCTCCTTGGTCGGATTCAATTATCTCTTTAGTAGAATGCATTATTTTACAAGAATTGATTATGAATACATGTCACGTGACATTTTATGACTCAATACATGTTAGACAACATTATGAACAGTCGATAGAAACTAGGTAAATTCCATCAACATGGAAACACATGTATCTTCACCTGCTTCTAGATGATAGTTAGAAAGAATACATTTAGTCTTCCTTAATAAGTTTTGTAACCCACTACAATTGAAACATGGTGGGTTGGCACCCAAGAATTCTTTAGAAAATGTATAAATATATGTAAGCATGAATAGAAAGGGGTTCAATCTAGATGCCCTTATTTCTATGTCATTTTAAATGATTCTATCAACTTAATACACCTCCATTCAATCTTTTCTTATAGACTTTGAAGACTAGCATCCTATAGATCACTACTTAATAATTTATAGTTTTCACCTTTGGGTTTCTCTATTATCAATTCCTAGATTACATCTACATGTGATTGGTATTGATATTTATTTTGAGTCAATTTCTATTTGATTGTTTATGTATTGGTTTTCTATTTCAATATAGCTTATATAAGATTTATTATAATAGGGATTAATTGATTGAGTTGATTCCATTTTCCACCTGTCCTCACTTGGGAAACAAAAATAATTTTGATAATTATTTTTGTGCTTTATTGTTATGAGTATGCATGATAATCGTTAGAATCCACACTGACAATTTCAAATGATGGGAGAACAATGAACCTTAAATATATAGTTATACGTGGTTAAAACTAAGGGTATATAAGCCAAAAGAGTTATGTGGGGGAGTGTGTCCTTAGTTTCTTGTCACCCTTTATTTTTATAGTCTTTGATATTGAAAGGAGGTGATAAAAGAATGTATCATCTAAAATTAAGGGATGTAGTGATAAATGGATGTAGCATATAAAGTTTTCATCCCAATAGTGCTCTATTTTCTTAGGCCTCTAGGTCCAAGTTCACATGATAGGATCAAATTTTCTCACAACCCTAATTTATTCACCATTTAGATATTGCATGGCCTTCCTTGCAACTAAAAATATCAATAAGAATTACTTCCTACCTAGAAATGTTGAATTTAATACACTCGCCATAACCTATGCTTGGAATCTTGGAATCTCTACTAATAATGTAGTTGAAACATATTCACCATTGTAAGTCTTGAATTTAGCCAAAAACCTCTACATCGTGAACCTATGAGTAGTAGGGGATTCAATTTAGTCATAAGGCACTTGTTCTCTAGCTTAAACCCATTAGATTCTCGTGTAGCATTGATGATTGATAGGATTATATATGTTAAAGAATCATTCAAAAATGTGAACAATTTCCACATATTGTGGGAAAATAATATGGTGGTGGATCATTAAGTGAACCTAGACACTCATAAAAAGGTTGGGAAAATCATTATTAATGGTAAGAAGTACTTTCAATCAGTCTCTGATAAAGTAATGATGAGCCCATGTATCAAACACTTAAACCATCACATGGTGCACCACATGATACTCATCTCCCATGGAGAGAGGATATATGCAAGGACACCTTTCCCCTCTTGTCACATGCTTGTATCTAACCTCTCATCATTTAACGAATACCCTACTTAAGTGAAAAACAAACAAGGTTGGAATATGGATTGGAGTTTGGTTTTTCAAGGGCATTGATGTTGGTGATCCATGTTTGATTAGGTGTATGCAGGCTTTGTACAGACATTGATACCACTCTATATTTTCCCTATGGATCTTGTGGTTGTCACTGTGGAAGAGATTCAATGGATTTCATTTGGCCTTCTTGTTTTGAGGTGCATTTCCCTACTCTTTGAACCTGTATCAACAATCACAAATATACTTGTGGCAAGATTTTTATTTTATTATTAATTTTGGTTGGCTCTCTATTGATCCTCAATCAAAATCATAGATTTTTTTTGGTTTGAATCGAGGAATGTAGGCCATCATATCATTGGTCTCAACTTCGTTTCATACTTATTATATATTTTTTCGTGTTTTCACCGCAAGCCATGTAATTTTTGAAATAGAGGTTTCTTCTCCCTGTCATTGTTAGGATATTAGAGGTAGGCAAATGCACTACAAGGAACTCAAAATTACTAGGAAATATTTGCAATGTCATGAGGAATATACAATGGATCATGAAAACACTATTCATTCAATTTAAAAGAATATTTCAGTTTAGGAATCGAATTCCACCTCACTGGTTGAGGTCATCATGGGTATTTTTTGCAATAGAAGAAAAGAATCAATGCATTGGAGAATGAAATAAAGGAATTGTGCCACCTGATGGTTCAACTATCTAATGAGACATTTTGTATCTCACAACTTGGTACATTTTGAAAATTCAATAATTGGCTTATCGGAGAAATAAAATGCAATTTGTTACCGCTCAAATGGGAGAGACTAGAGGAAACTACTAGGAAATCCACCCATTGTCGCCTTAGTGGCCTTGCCTTTCACTTTAGACTAAGGAGAAGGGTTCCTGGTCTAGGGGGCTATGCCTAAAATCAACCTATCTAATGTATTATATCATGGGAGTATTATTAGCTTAGGCTGATATGATTAACCTAATTGATCAATTTACCCTTAATAGATATGAATGAAATGTGAAGTAAAGGGTGTAAATCAATTATTTAAGTCAATCCAAAGTGTGCAAAATCATAATGTGCCACGATTCCAAAAATGTTACCAACAATTAACCATGAAAGGAAATGAAAACAAGTGTATAATCATCCATAGAACATGTTGGAAGTGTAAATGAGTTATTGCAACCTTTAGAGTGCAATCCATTCACAATATGGTTCTTAATTCTTGATTCTAGAACTATGATTCCAAGAACATGCAAACAATTTATACACCAATGTTGTGAATGATAGTTTTAGTGTGAGCTTTAACAACAAAAACGTGCTCAAAGTAAGTTAACAATGTAGATTCATCCACATGACTTATAGATTCCAAATTTTTTAGTAACAACATTCACAAGTGTGTTGTATAAAATGTTATTTCTAGATTTACAAACAAAATTGTGATGTTTGCTTATGAATTGAGTGTAACTAGAATCATATATGAGATTGATTTTTTAATGGAGTGATGACATATACATATATGAGAGTTATTTCCATATTATAATTCAAAGCATGTGATGGTATATCCAATAGCATAGGAAATTCTCATAAACCCATATCAATACAACAAGAGGAATATTGCTAAACATATAATATTGTAGTGATATTATACCAAGTTCATTGAAATGTGAAGCCAATAGTAGAATCAAAATGGCAACTCCAACTATTAATTCAATATTTAGAGATCATTCATCACCCATCATAATATTCATAGTGTTACTCTTTGATCCATAAAACATTATGCCATAGATTTATAATGTGCATAAATGTATGAATCAAACATCAAAATAACCAATTCTTAGAGCTATCAAACAATGTTAGCATATGAGCATGTTCTTTAAGATTATATTATTCCATAAACCATTATTACAACAAGAGTGTGCCCATATGTTCAATTTAGACTTTGTGTCTATGAATTCATCCTAGAAAGGGACAATAAGTGTCATTTCATAAGCATATTTTAAACATTTGATATCCAATCTTAGCATGAGAATTGAATCACAGTCTAAAAATACCTAAGTATGAATTATTTGCAGTGTCATAATATGTTCCATATATGTTTTAATCCTTCATTAAGCATAGATGTTATCAACCAGCATGAAAATCCAAAATATTACATTTATTGAAGTGCCTATTAGGTATTAGTGGCATTTTAGTTCACATTTTAAGAATGATGAATTTAACCCAAGAAAACCCTTCTAACATAGAAATAAATCCAACTAACAAAAAATAAAAAATATCACTTGTCGATCCACAACTTATAGCATCGATGTAATTCACGAGGATGTAGAATGTCAGATCTTTTTCATATTTATAGTTTAAGCATGCCGAATCTAATTAAAACCCTCTATCTCAAAAATCATTCTATGCACCAAGACACTAATGAAAAGACTTAATCATCAAATCATTAATTAAGATAGGGCATCAATTTAGTCCTTTATGAAGTCTAGATGCTAGATCAATCAACTCATGTAAATTTAAACCCGTAAGATATAGATCAATCCTCTTTTAATGATGTTATCAAGATAAAATGTAGAAAAACAACTTTAGAAATGAACCATGAGAGTAGTGATTTGCAATGAAAACAAGTTCAACTAGCTAAAATATGCAAATCGTTAGCCTAATGAAATTGAAAATTTGTAGTCTAATCTAAATATGAACTCACTTAAGCCCTAAATTGCAAGAATTAAACAAAAGGAAATATATTTTAAAAGTTTTTTGTTGTTGGGAAAGGATAAATAAGGTCATTGTCTAAATTCCACTTTGGTTTTGGGGGAGAAGAGTCTTGGATGTTTCAAGTTTCTATAGGGGAGAAGAGTCCTAAATTAAAACCTTTTATAAGTAGCAACACAGTAGTCTCTATTTCTATCCTAAAACAAGAATTTGAAATCAATGATTTGTTAGATTCAATGTTAAGGACCTAGAAAAATAGACAACTAAAGACTTGTTGATCTCTTTTTCCTGACAAGGGAAAATAACCAACATTGAGAGAAAGTCTTGTGGGAAACAAGAAATTTTCTCCTCTGTTTTTATAGAGGTGGTACTTCTCTCTTGATATATGGAAGATTCTTCTTATGACCTTATATGCATGCAATGGGTGAGCGATAAATAGAAAACCCCAATGAACCTTAGAAAAACTATTATATATTGTATTTACTTGTAAAGCACATCATCTCATTCAGGAAAAATAAATAACTATGTTGCAAAAGATTTTTATTTGCAGGATTTTCTTTCAAGATATATTTTTCCTTCCTTTTAAAATAATGTGAATCTAGAATCAACTATAAATTTACAAGTTGAAATAAATAAAATGGAAAGGTCGTCAAATAACTTTAAAGGACCGCTTCATTAATATCAAAGAGTTTTAAAAGAATCATGTGCTAAAGAATCCATTAATATCATCACCACATAGATTCATAAAAACAAAATGACACTTGAATAGTTCTTTGTGGGAGAAATTCATAATAATATTCCAAATGTAAAAATTTTAACAATGTCTAAAACAAGAGGGCTAGAACAACCTCAACAAGATCTCAATCACAATTAGATAAACTGAAATAAACTGTATTTTATTTCTACAAACAAGGATTTCTTTCCTCTGGACGTGGAATATCATGGGGAATGCCTAGATTAGGGAGAAATTCAAACAGGCTAATTCACAAAATTTAGAAAGGAGAAACACACTTCTAACAAAAAATCGAATTGCCTCTTGAATATGCTTCTCATCTTCTTTTATAATCTTATCTTCATCCCCTTGGAATTGCTTTAGAGTTAAGGTTTCTTTTGCCCCTTTTTGCAATAAAATATCAATAATTACTAAAATCCATTTGTAAATGTGAAGTTATATATTTGTTCCCCCAACTGGGACCCACTTTAGAAGTTCATAAATTTAGTTTAATAAACCATCTTCAAAAATAATTTGTTGTCAAGCCAGAAATAGTCACAACTTTGTTTTGATTTTTAGGGAGTTTTAACTATTATTCCAATCATGGAAACCATTCCCAAGTTATTCTTCATGGATCTATATTTCCAACGAGCTCTTGTTTTCTCAATTTGTACATCAGGATATCAAGTTATGGCCTCTGTGATATACAAACTCAACAACCATTGATTTATTCTTCACATGAATTATTGGCCCTTGATTTGTAAATCCACCCTATTTATCCCACATGCATTGTGGGGGGGTACTCATATTATGTTTATAAACAAATGACATCCCCATATTATTTTTGTGTGAAATAGATAGAACCATGGAACCTTACTTAGCTTGTGCATAGTGTAGTTTTTGTTTGCCACCTCAATGCCTAGTCATCTGTGTCCAACCCATGCCTTCCAAGCATTACTTATAGGTCCACTTCACTACCACGTGTCAAAATGTCAAGTGGTTTCCACATTGTCACATGTCCAAATGTCAAGGGGCTTCCATGTGTCATGTTTTTATAGGTTGGAGTGTGTATTGAGAGGCGTGTCAAAGGAGAGGGGAGGGGTAATAGGGAGAGAAAGAAAATGATTAATTATCTGCATACAAATGTAGGAAAATAAATTAAGTGTCTGGTCAATGCAGAGAAATAGGTATAGGGAAATGTGGAGAAAAAAACATGATTAATTCTCCTAATGCGGAGAAAAAAGAAAATGATTAATTCTTTGCATGTAGAACTTAGTAATGTGGAGAAATATGAGAGGGGGAAATTATATATTAATTCTTCGCATGCAAAACTTAGTAATGAAAAGAAATAAGAGAGGGGGAAATGATTAATTCTCCACATGCAAAACATAAATGATTAAAAGAACATGATTAATTCTTCTCATGTAAAACTTAAATGATTAAAAGAACATGAATAATTCTTCGCATGTAGAACTTAGTAATGTGGAGAAATAGGAGAGGGGGCTCAGTGAAACTCAGTAAAAATAGCTTATGGATAAATAAGGAAATGCAGAGGAATAGGGTAGTGTGGAGGTGGAGGAAGCTCCAAATTCCACATTGGAGGACTTAGCATGAAAATAGTAAAATGTGGTAAATCATTTACATTGGAGGACTTAGCATGAAAATAGTAAAACATGGTAAATCATGAAAATGATAAAGTTATGGAAGTACAGAATGTGGGAGTGCAGAGTATGAAAATTACTAAGTATGGATAGTTAAGGGGTACAACTTGAGGAATGTAGAGGGAAAAATGGAGGTTGCATAAATGTGGAGGATGTCATAAAATTGGCAATATCTTGGGCATATGACCTCTATTTTTTATTTCCTAAAATGATAGACATATTTTCCTCATAGGGATGTCCAATGAGAGGATGAACACAATAATTTTCCTTATTTTTGATACCCTTTTATTTTCTTCTCTTTTGTTCAAAAGAGAAACCATCCATGTTGGCCTTGTGTGAAGAAGAACTACAACACTGAAACTGATTATGAATTCTTAAAACTTGTAGGGTCTTCATGATCTATAGGTGAGGGTTATATAGCACTTTATAGATTTCAAATTTTGGTCTTCATTTGAGAGAAACATATGTTCAAGTATGCACCAAAATCACCTAGTTTATGGGTGTCATGAAAACACATCAACAAGACTACAAGGAATGAGTAAACAATACCTTGTAAGATCCTCCATATGTAGCAAGATGCTTCTCATGTGTCCTTATGCTATCTCTTTCATCCAAGAAACTTGTAACAATACAAATGATCCTAGTCACCCTACACAATAAAAACCCTCAAGACAATACCAAATAAACACAAATTTAGAAAAATGTGAGACAAGAGTGTTTCCTATTATTCTCCAACAATTTTACAAGTGAATGAGGAGCTCTTTATATAATAATATAGCCCAACAACCTTATGAATAAAAAAACATTAGATTTATGACCTCATGGCCCAAAAATAGTAACTCTTCTAAATACGATAAAAAAATGTGGGTTAGTTAATACAACTCCTCAAAAATGTGGGTTTCCTCCAAAACCATGGTTAAAAACCATAATGACTAACTAAAATGGTATAGGAAGAGGTGCACCCTCCATAGAATTCTCTAACCACCAACAAAAGGTCACACATGTAGTCAAAAGAGGCTCATGAATAACTGCACCATCACAAATGTGTGCAAACCACCTCATCCAACTCCATGATGTGAGAACGCTAGTCAACAAGGTGAGTGTGCTCCATAAGAGAATTTCAACCAACTAGCACATGTGGCACAAGGGATGGGGAACTCCAACAAACAATGGCATGTGTGGCACTAGAGGTGAGGTGTTCCAATGCATGTGTGGTCCAATAAAGTCATAAATAACTCAATAACCTCATAACCACCTCAATAAATAGTCCAAGCGAGTGTAACGACCTCAAAACCAAATCCAACCACCATAACTAACTCACACACATAGGAAAAAGGTACAAAAGTGCTCAACAAATCTATGTGTGTAGGAATATTCCTCCAAGAAGACAAGTGCACCCTCAAGAAGTGATTTAGGTGTCATGCATGATGACATAGAGTCCCTGTCACACAATCCAATGCACTATCATGGATCCCAATGTGGCAACATGTATCCCAATGCAAGTACATGGATACCAATGTAGTGTCATGGATCCCAAGAAAATGACATGGATCCCAATGTAGATATATATGTCTATATGTTGGTACATGAATCCCAAGGTAGTATCATGGATCCCAATGTAATGTCATGGATACAAAAGAAAGTACAAAATTATCAAGGAATAATTCATATATCCCAAGGCATAGATTCCACCCTTGATGCATGTACATATATCCCAATGCAAAGCATCCACTTATAATAGTGAGTCATTCATTGATATACATGTCATTGGCAAACAAAATTATAAGTGATTTCTTCTAAATTCTCAATAACTCATTTAACTTTGACCCTTTAAGTTAAGTTCAACCATGGTGGGGAAAAAATCAACTTCAATTACATCTGACACCCCCAAGACCAAGAATTACATCCTATATTTCTAAGTTAGAAGTAGGTAATGTGATGAACAATTTGTAGAAGGGGAAAAAAAAAACTTCATGAATTAACCTTCATAGTCATGATGATGAATAGGTCTTCTTTGGATAGCTTTCAATAGATAGGAGTATTCATTTCTTCCATGATGTTCTTCTTGAGGGTGTGCTAGGGTTATATTTACAACCTCAACTCTTTGTTTTACTACCCCTTTTCTTATTTTTCCTTTTTTCTTTGTATTTTCTTTCTTTCTTGGATTTCTTAGTACTTTCTTTGGATATGCATTATTAAGTATAGGACTTAGGGTTAAATTCATTTTAATGAGGTGGCATAGATCAAGCATTATTATTTTTTGGGTTTTGACTTTTTTATGTTTCTACTTCCTCGAGCACTTTTTCTCTTTTGAATTTGAAGGATCTTACACATGGGTCTTCATTTCTTTTCTTAGGACCTTGATCAATGACTTATGATAAGTTAACCATGAGCAAGGAAATATGATGGATGGAATGGAAGTGAAAGGGAAATATAGAAAGTGTTAAGTACGGTTGGGATATGAAGTAAGAGGCATTCCACCTATTTCTCTAGTAGTATAACTGACTCAAGAGGTGAATACACTTATCTAGAAGCAAACTATGACCCACCATGGTATCCCCTAACACAAAAAGAAAATTTTTAGATTGTTATGATACATTATTATATCACATTGGTGCCAACCACGTTCACAACTTGAATAGGAAACATTAATATTATTTCTAAGAAAGAAACCCATACAAAAAATCATAGCACAAAAACTAAAGTAAACAAGCTAAACTAGGTGTTGTGCCCCCACAACTACCCACTAAATTTCTCTAATTTATAGGATATCAGTGGGTACCCCCTGTCAAAATTTTTGCAATGAATTTAATCACTACTAACTTGATTTGTTACTGATACATGAAACTAACATTTTTTCTATGCAATCCCAAACCTAGCCTAATAACACCTATGATGATCAAAGGTTTTGTGAATTATCACCCTACATTTCTTAACTTACTCTCTCCATAATTGAGCTGCAAATCCTGTTAATTCCCGAAAGCATATCTCATGTCATGTAACCTTGTCCTATGGCTATCAGATTGTTATATGTTGGAACAATGATCCTCAGAGTGAATTAACATGTAACCTTAGTTTCCTTTCCAATGGACCCTTTCGACAGTACTGTCATAAAGAGTTTTGTCAGAGTCCTCTTCCTTGGAAAGGATTGTGTTTATGCATGCTAACAACTCTGACGGATCCTCTCCGATAGACGAATTATGATGCATGTAATTCCACTACACAATAAAGTGTTTTCCTTGTGTTAACGTGTGAAGAAATTACTTGTCTCCAAAACCTAGTCTGCGTAGTAAGAAATGAGCATGTGGGAGTGGGTCCTTCAAGAAAAAAAAGGGCCCTCTGTAATAAACTTGCAAACAAGACTCCTTTGCAAAGGTGTAACAAAAACAGAACTAAAGACAACGGTGATTATGCATTGTATAGTCCCACATCCACACCTCTCACATGGTCATATGACCTGTATGTGCAAGAGTTATTAAATTCCAAGAGTAGATTGGAGGTTTTGGAAGTCAAAGGGCACGAGAGAGACCTTCAAATCCAACTATTGACAGTAGAAAATCGGGACTTAACAGAAAACAATAATGTTTTAACAGAGTGAGTGACCATGTTGCAAGAAGCCCTTTTGGAAGCAAAGGTTGAATGGTAAGGCTTGAAGGATGTCGGGAAAATCAGGGAAGATTCTACGGTGGAAATTAGAGAGTTGATGAACTCTAAAACATCCAAATATGAAGAGAAAACAGGTGAACAAGCATACATCCATGGAGTGAAAGCAAGGGAGGAAGAGAAAAGATATTTTACGAAAAATTCCAAAACTCAGGCACAAGTCATTAGAAATTATGATCATATGGAAAAATAAACACATAGCCAGGGGGGAGACATGCAAAGTAGATAAAACAAGGAAAGACAAGGTAGAGCAGCAAACATAATTGTCAAAGGTGTGAGAGAAAGTGGAAAAAATGAATGTACTCTCGATCTTACAAGTGGATTTTTGAAGGACAAGTTGATTTGTCAAGGACAAATTTTCCAAGCATGGAGGGTGGGTAAGCCTGGTGGCGAGAGAGCTAGGTGCATAAAATTCATCATGTCAAGCATGCGTGACAAGAAAATTATCCTAGGAAAGAAGCAACTCTTGAGAGGCTCTCGCTTTTTTCTAGATGAAGATTTAACTATTAGACAGCAAGAGGGAAGAAGGGAAGAGTTTTTAAAGGTTATGGAAGCAAGGGATGAAGGCAAAATGGCATGGTTGTTCAAAGGAAAAGTTTTTATTTCCTTTTTCGGTCCTCATTCTAAAACAGGACAGCAAGTTGGTAGCTGAAGAGAAAACAGGTGAACAAGCATACATCCATGGAGTGAAAGCAAGGGAGGAAGAGAAAAAAGATTTTACAAAAAATTCCAAAACTTAAGCACAATTCATTAGAAATTATGATCATATGGAAAAAGAAACACACAGCCAGGGGGACGACATGCAAAGTAGAGAAAACAAGGAAACTCAAGGTAGAGCAGCAAACATAATTGTCAAAGGTGTGAGAGAAAATGGAAAAAATGAACGCACTCTCGATCTTACAAGTGGGTTTTTGAAGGACAAGTTGATTTGGCAAGGAAAAATTTTCCAAGCATGGAGGGTGGGTAAGCCGGGTGGCAAGAGAACTAGGCCCATAAAATTCATCATGTCAAGCATGTGTGACAAGAAAATTATCCTAGGCAAGAAGCAACTCTTGAGAGGCTCTCGCTTTTTTCTAGATGAAGATTTAACTATTAGATAGCAAGAGGAAAGAAGGGAAGAGTTGTTAAAGGTTAGGGAAACAAGGGATGAAGGAAAAAGGGCATGGTTGTTCAAAGGAAAATTTTTTATTTCCTTTTTCGGTCCTCATTCTAAAACATGACAGCAAGTTCGTAGCCAAGAAGAGACAACAATTTCACTAGAAGGAAAATATGCAACAAGGCTAGTTTGGACAAATAGGGGTGAAGAATCAACTTTGAGTCTTGTAGACCAAAACAAATAGCAATCAAATTATTCCCAGGTTTCCCTAAATTTAGTTTGTTGGAATTGCAGAGGCTATCCTTAGAGACGAGGACCTGGGTTAGGACCTATCGCGGAAAATAGGGACATAATTTTTCTATTGGAAACACATGAGCATGAAGGGTGCAAGACACCTATGTTTGAAGAGTATGTGAAGATGGAAGTGTGGAACAAAGCAGCTGAGAATGGTAAAGGACATGGGGGTATCATGGTCTTAGTGAAGAAAAAAAAAGGTTGTCTCATTCAGTTAGAAAGAGAAGACTCAAATAAACAATTCATTTGGTTTAAAATATCAAAAAATGGTAACATCATCAGGATTGGAGCATGTTATTTTGCTCCACAAGTTTCAAAAACTTACAAAAGTAGGGGGATTGATCACAAAGACCCCTTTGCAGCCTTAAAAAATGATATTGCAGCATACTCCCAACTAAGAAAAGTCCTTATAGTGGGTGATTTCAATGCTAGGACAACATGTGAACAAGCTAATATTCTTCGTTGTAAGGAAGACTACAACCCCATTTGGCTTACAGAAGAGAGAAATCATCAGTGGACAAGAGTTTCAAAGGAAAAAAAAAGATCCAACTTTTTTTGGGAACAATTGCTTACTTTATGTGGGGCATTTGACTTATTCATTTGTAATGGGGTGGCTCTATGGGCGAATTCTAGCAATTTCACCTGCAATACCTACATTGGAGCAAGTGTAGTAGACTATGCAATTTTCTCACATGGATTGTGTGAGAAAATGGAGGAAGTTTTGATTGGTGAACAACTGTGGGATTTGAAATCTGATCATAAACCGATCTATTTAAGTCTAACTTGGGCTGAACAACAGCATGAGACAAAAAATCAGCACATCCGACAACCTCCTTCAAAGGGTAGAATTATGTTGACTCAAAAAAATTGTAACACCTTCAAGATAGCACTAAAGAATTTGGTTAACAAGGAGAAAATTCCATCTCAGGGCATTCATAGCCATGAGTTAACAAATTTAATCCAAAGCGCACTTACAGAATGCAAAAGAGCAAAAACTAGGAAATCTAAAACAAACTGCTTTCTGGTTAATGTTTGGTTTGATGAGGAATGAAAAACAGCAAGGAAAACTTTGAAAGAGTCAAGACATAAAGAAATAAGCATAAAATCTTACAAGCAAACTGTAAAAAAGAAGAAAGCTGATTTCATGATCTCAAGGAGGGAGGAATTAATCTTCTTGGGGAAAAATAACCCCAAGTTATTTTGGAAGGAGCTTCAAACGAGAAAGAAACAAACTGAAAATAATATCACAGCATATCAATGGTTCGAGTATGCAAAGAAGCTTTATGAGCAAGATCCTAAGGTAGAACCCCCCCCCACCCCCTTGGTCAACACTACTACTAAGCTCTTCACCGTGCAAGAAATTGAGGTGGGTATCAAAAAGTTGGGTGTTGGAAAAGCAAAGGATTTAGCTGAACTCTAGGCAGAATATCTAAAGTGGGGTTCAAAAACTCTTTTACCTCACATTATGAAAATTTTCAACAACATCATTCAATAGGGATTTCCTATAGATTGGACAACAATCCTAGCAATACCACTTTTCAAGAGTGGGGATGTCAACAATCCCTCCAACTATAGGACCATAATGATAAACCCCTTATTTGCGAAGTTATTTGGAAGTATGCTAGAAAATAGAATCAGCAAGTGGGCGGAAGAAGGGGATAAGCATGCTAAAGGGCAAGTAGGTTTTAGACCTAAACACTCAACGATTGACCACGGTACAACTCTAAGGCACATCATTGAAAAAGTGTGGGAGAAAAAAGAGGAAGCCTTATGTTGCTTTGTCTATTTCAAAAAAGATTTTGACACGGTCCCTAGAGATAAGATTTGGCATAGAATGGGGGAACTTGGGGTTCCTATACATCTTAGAGAAACCATCCATAGGCTATATGAGGAGGTTAAAGTCAAAATCAGAACATCAGCTGGTATCTCTGAAAGTTTTAGGAGTGATATGGGGGTCAAGCAAGGGTGCCCATTGTCCCCTACCCTCTTTGGCTTATATATTGACAAACTTGAAGAGTGGTTAAACTCACAGGAGGTTAATGGTGCTCTTTTGGGTGAATTTTTGATACGTCTTTTTTTGTATGCAGATGGCCTTATTCTTATTGCTAAATCTGCTATTGGGTTGCAAGAACACTTAATTTCCCTTGAGCGCTTTTGTAGTACAGTGGGAATTCAAGTCAATACTAGCAAGACAAAAGTGGTATTTTTTCTAGCAAAAGAAAACATAAGAAACATAATTTCTACTTTGAAGGCAACACTCTTGAAGAAGTGGCAGATTACAAATACCTTGGAATTGACTTCAACAAAAATCTAAGTTGGAAAGGCTGCAAAAAGAAAAAAAACTATGGGAGGTTGGAAAGCATTCTATACTTTTCAAAATAGATGCAGAGAAGCAGAGCTATGGGATTGGAAGACTATGCAAAATCTCTTTGGGATTTTAGTGATCCTGGTGATTCTATATGGTAGTGAAGTGTGGGCCAGCAACACATCTGACTTACAGTGGAAACAAATTGAGAAGATTAAAAAACGCTTGATCACAAACAAGTTTAAAATTAAAAGTTTAGTCCCTTATGATATCATGCTGAGTGAAATGGGGGCTGATCCTATTGAAGAAATTGCTATGGTGCGTCTCATAAGATATCTAAAAACAATTGAGAAAATGGAAGACATTCGGTGGCCTAAGGTCGTCTTCAATGACATATTGTGAAAAAGGAAGAAGAAGTGGATGAGACAAAATATTAAATGGCTTAGTAAATGGGATATCCACTTGAACAAGTGACCTACGAACAATAAATAGATAAAGGCTTTTGTTATTGATAGGTTCCACAAGAGAACTTGGGATAAAGGGCTCGGGAGAAAGAAAGAGTACTATATTGAAGATTTTAACCCCATATACAATCATCATAAAAATGCGTACATCAGGGCCAATATATCTTGGAGACCCAAAATGCTTATTTCCAAATTAAGAACTAATTCCCATCAACTCCGTTGTGAAACTAGGCCCTAGAAAATACCAAAAGAAGCTTGGGACGAAAGGGTGTGTGTGTTCTGCACCTCCAGAAAAGTGGAAACAGAAAAGCATTTCATTTTAGAGTGTGAAGCTTTCAAAGACAGCAGGGACAACTATATAAATATCTTGACAGCTATCTCTTGGAATGAATTATTCAGTGAGGGGACTATGCATAAATTAGGGGAGTTCATCATCAAGTTGAACAGGAAAAGGGATGCACTGTTGAAATCAGTGTGTGAGGCGGTCTGTCCCATAGGCTATTGTTAGCCTTGTGGATGTTAAAATTACTTCTTCTTCTTCTAACAAACATCATTAAGTGGAAGCCAACAATTGGTTGGTTAATCCCACCTTATCTAAGATCTTTTTTGTCCATACGAATGAAGTATTCCTTATAAGAATGATTTTCGATGTTCGAATATTCCTTTGATATTGTTCTCATTAGAAAAAGAACTAAAAACCACCCTTCCTCTCCGATGGTGATCCTCTCTGATAGCACCATCGAAAGTTCATCTATTGGAGTTAGATTTTGAATCTTAACTCTCCTCTCTTATGGCCACCCTTTTCGATAGCACATTGATAAACAACATAGCACAAACAATCTTGGCATGATTTATAGAATCTCTTCCTTGTCACATTCACCAATGAAAAAATAAATATTCCTTCGATACCTTCCCATCATAATGATTATTAAGCATGTACATTCTATCTCTAATGGAATCTCCTCTTGGTAGCATTATCATAGAAAATTTTTAGGTTTTATATCCTGATCATTACACATCTGATACACGAACCTAAGGAAATTTGTAACTCCAATAACATTAATGACAATGTAGTATTCGACCTAGGAATGAGTTGTCTTCCATATGGGAATTAATTATAGAATGTTTTGGGAAAGTTATGAATACATAAAACTTATTTCACCCTAAATGATTTTCCTTATTGGTATTGTTTTATTAATCTAGTAGACTTATGTGGATTTTCCTTTATTCCATAAAGCAACAATAACACCATGTCTCATCCGCAGACTAGGAGAGGAAATAACCTTGTGGATAATATACCAACACTCATAGTCGATCCAGGTGACATCCTGACAATAGACACCAATTACCATAATGGAATGAATCATTGTCCCTGATATGATAAAATTTACATAATTTTCATTGTTGGAAAGTTCCTGCAAGAGGATGAAAACTTGGAAGCCTACCAAAAGATTCAGAAAATTTGCATTCACCTTATAATTTCCTTCCCAATGTTATTCCCTTCTAATGGCGCAATCAGATGGTGCCTACCACATCTTGGCAAAGATACAGTTGCAATCATGAGAAGAAAACTACAGATAGCCTCTCTAAGGTCGGAGGACATAAGACTCCGATACCACCTCCCAAGACCTATGGTTTCCTTAAATGATCCATTTTTGAAGAAATTTGGCAAGGAAAACAATGATTTTGTGGGGTTGATGGAGGATAGGTGGTGTGATTAAGAAAGAAAGGTCAAGCCTCAGGAACAATTGATCCCTTCCCAAGAACTCAAGAACCCATACATAATGTTGAATACCATGATCTGTATATTATATGATGAGGAAAAGAGCACCCACTTTCAGATGGAATGGATGTCAATGGCGTACATAGTAGTCAAGACTGGGAAAGTTTTCAACCAAGTAGACATACTAGTCTTTAAAATCTTCTAGAAAGTCCAAGAAGCCTCAAGTATGAAAAAACCTATCTTCTACATATTTGCATACCTAATAGATGCCATTTTTTTTGAAACACACTTTCTTGCTTTTGGATGGAACCGGGACCCTATTCAGCCACATATCCATGTCTATTTTTTTCAATAGTGGGATGTCAATTATAAAAAGTACATTTACGATATCTGTGACTATTTCCTTGCCCCCATACACACCATGATTTTTGGGTATACATCATATAGAATATCAAAGGAAGCCATGGCCACCTTGAAAGATATTGCATACGGGTACATGGGAAAGTATTATACATATATCAATGTCTATAGGAACTTTGAATACCACATCTCCTACCTAAACATTTTCTTGGCAGGCTATTGATTTGGTAGATTTCTTACCAAATGATAGAAACTGGCAGAACCTATTTCTTTTCAGGTAGAAGAAAGAAATGCTAGCCCACATTCCATGTAAATATAGATATGTACACATTATTAAATGTCCCTCATGCTAGGAAAGAATATGAATACCTGCAAGAGACGTGTTTGTGTATAGGAGAACCTAGAGGGCATGACCCAAAAGACATAACACTCCATCATGTCAAAGTTGTTGGCCTTACTCACCCTGTAATCCATGTAGTGAACTATGCATAGGACGTATTCAAGGGGGGTATTATTATTGAAGAAGTACTACATAGGTTGCCAGATGATGTGGCCAGAGAAAATATTTTGATGGAATAAGAATAAAAGAGGAAAATAAATCCAGAACAATTCTTATTTCTTCTAGAAATAGACCAAGAAAAACTAGAAGCAGAGGAGCAAGAGGAAAAAAGAAAGGTAGAGGAGAGACACTAGAAGGAAATGGAAGAATAAGAGGAATATTGTTGGCGTAGGATATTTTGGGGAATAATGCAATAATTAATGAAGCAATTGAGAAAGGAACAAAAAAGGAGTGTGCCCCAGATATCAGGGAAAAACAACGCGAGGAAGCAGGAAAGTGACAAGGAAACAGTTGGATTGTGGACCAGCTGCTCACAGGAAGTTATAAAGTGGATAAATATAATCCAATTAGGGTTAGGGTTTTGGTCATTGATGTAAAGGGTTTAACCCATTTTTTTTATTAGAAATATGTATGGGAAGATCTAAGGAGATCATGTTGGTCTTGTGCTAGTGAGTAGTTTTTGGTTGAGAGTTGTGGAGCTAGTTGTTGATGTTTTGGTAGCTGCAGGAGGTATTAACCTCCAAGTGTAGCCTTTTTAATTAGATTATAATATTCCACAGGTAAGAGAACCATTAAACAGATGTGTCAAAACCCTAGAAGAGAAGTCGACCCTACCAGAAAAAATCAAAGTAAATTATACTTGCTAGAAAAGACAGGTCGGCCCTGTGGGAAAAGTTCACTGGCAGATTAAGTATAAATAAGGTGACGCCTTAGCTCATTTGTACACACTCACTTAGCCAGTGCGAAAGTATAAGGAGGAATTGCAGTGGTAGTTAGGGACCAAGTTTGGAGAGCTACAGTTGCAGCTGGAGAGGGTGCAAGTCTGGAGGAATAATGTAGCATCATTTTTGGTATCTCTCTTGTGCTTCTCCTATTGTAAGGTACACTATATTTGTATGGTTATTGTGTTGCTTCTCCAACAGTATTATGGATAGGGTTTATTTATTGGTTCTAGTGTCGACTTTCCAGAATAATTCTATCTAAGAAAAGGTTAGTGTGCTCAAGGGTGGCATAGTGAATGCCTATGGTTGGGTGACAATGATGTGACATTTTCTATGGTTAAATGAGCATACCAAAATTTTAACATGATATCAGAGTTGGTTTCCTTCATAAAATTCTAACCTCTGGAAGGAAAATCATCAGTTTCCCCCATTGTCAATCTCATTGAGCACTTACTGAACCCACTAAGAAGGTTGCCTAAGTAGGGTGCATCTTTTCCCCAGATCATATATACAAATTTATGAAGTTGAGAAATTAGGGTTTCCTCATAAAACCCTAGGTCTACAGTACCAGTTCCTTTGTGCTAGTTGCTTCATGAAAGTTCCTTCATGCCATTTCCTTCATGTCAGTTGCTTCATGCTAGTTGCTTCGTGTCATTTGCTTCGTTCCAGTTGCAACACTAGTTGTAGCACCAGTTGCACTTCCAGTTGCAACACCAGTTGTAGTTCCCGAGTGAAGTTTTTGTAAAATGTTGGGACTAATTTTTGGTTGTTCCAGTGCACCTTACCCTAAATCATCTCCAACTATCTTCAGATTTCAATTTGGAGTACTTTGATTTTTTTTTCCCTGCTACTGAATGGTGTTGCTGATGTCGTAGGTATGTACTTGTATATGTTTAAACTATATCACTACTTTGAGGGTGTTTTCGGGAGAAGGGATCTATTGTCTAAGAAACAATTGTAGATCCAAAAGGATCTCATATACATCACATTCAAAGGAAAAACTCACTCCAGGTTTGATTTTTTTGATATGCCTCTAGTTGTTATGGCATTATTGTGATCTTATGAACATCTAGGTTGCATTTTGATCTATTAAAGTTATGATTATTTCTAGTCAAAGATAAAGTTATAAGTTGACCTTAGTCAAAGTATTAGATTGATTAAGGTTGATATTTTTGAGTTTAGTTGCATGATATTCCCTAACTCAGATTCTTATCAAGAAAGCATATTGTCTTAGTAAAGGGGACAGTTTGGAGAGAACACTTGTCATCTTAAGTGAAGGAGACTCAGAAGAAAAGAAATAACACTCATTCTTGAAGATAAGACTCCAGGTTCCAGGTTTGATTGATTAAATTGATAAGTTTCCAATTTGCACATATCAAGTTTGATAATTGCTACATTACAAGTAAACACTATAGTTGTGACAACATTCCTTGAAAGGTTCTATTACTGCTAGATACAATGAATACTTGGTAGCATTTGAAGTACTATTGATATAAATTCTTATTGTAACTGTTTGCAAGATGAACTAACATCTCCTCTAGGAGATACTTCTTGTTTTTCTTCTAGGAAGGTCACCTTGGTAATGATATGTTGATTACCATGAAATTGTCGTTTATTCTTGCTAACAAAAATATGTTCTTATGAAAATTCTATTGGATTGGAAAATGTGTTTTCTCTTGTTTCTCTTGTCTCGGGAAGGCTATCTTGTAAATTCCATGGAGGTTACCATGGAAATATTGTTTTTCTTTTTTTCTTGTTCTGGGAAGGTTACCATAGAGGAATGATTGTTCATAACACTAGAAGAGTGTTGTTCATGTTTCTTATTATTGCATTATTATTTTGGCTCTTGTTCTAGGAAGGTCACAAGTGATATCTATGAGAAGGAGCTACTGTGACGATTGTTCTCGTTATTGTTTTTACTAATATTATAAGAGTATTATTCTTTTATATTATTTTCCCTTGTTGTTGGTTTTCTTCCAGCCATGTCACATGTGATAAGTTTGAGAGAAGCCATGGTGACACTTGCAGGAGAAAACATATTAGATGGTCTCTAGTTTGAGACATGGAGAAGACTATTGAGATAAGAAGTTGTATACATGACTATATACATCCATGTACCCAAGAAGATGAAGTTAAAACCTTATGGAAATAAGGGTACTTATGTGAGATACATAGTATCTCATATGGAAATTGATTGTATGGAGCAGAAGGCTCCAAAGATGAATGAACAAATCCCTCTAGTACAGTTGATCACTCTTTAGATCATAATGAAGAGTTAGTAGATATAGAAGGGCCTACCTAGAATCATTGTAGTAACCAAGAAGAGACCAACAAGGTCTCATGACACTTTGAAGGATGCAAAGGTATATAGAATTTATGAGATACATCATGAGGAGAAGATGGCTCCACTAGTGGTTGTGAGGCAGGAGACCCCACCAAGTACCATCTCATAAGGAGATAGAGTTCAGAGGGAGTCAACCATCATGATTCAGTAGGGAGGAGTAGCCTCCCTAGGACCATTCATAGGAGACTTTAGAGGAAATAATCACATATTGATGGAGAAGATGGCTCCAAAGATTATATAGAATCATAGTGAGCTTGATCTCAGGGAGAGTCTATGTCTTAGAGACTTTCATTCAGAAAGTATTCCTCCTCATATTCAGATGGGAGAGAAATATGTCTTCCAATATTGACAGACATGTCTCATGAGTTGAGGAGGCTACATATTAGCTTCAAAGACTTCTAGGAGATGTGATATCTCCTGGGAGGAATCCCTTGCTTTAGTAGACTTTGCTACAGTGATAGAGGAGGAAGCCAGTTAGAAGGACTGGGATATGGACCTTTTCCTTGGTTTCAAGAATAGAAGAGAATCAATGGTGACTTCCAAGTTGATCTACAAGATTAAGCATGTTGCAGATAACATCATAGAGATGTACAAAGCCTGATTTGTGTCCATAGGATTCTCCCAGCAAGAGGGAGAATATTATGACGAGACACTTTCTCCAGTAGTCAGAATAAGTGTACATAGAGAAACCACAAGATACATGAGAAGGAGTCTCATGTATGTAGATTGAAGAAGGATTTGTACGGACCTATGCATGCACCTAGGGCATGATATGCCAGATTATACAGTTTCTTGATGAGCTTGGGATTGACCAAGAGTCAATCATATTCCAACCTATACTACAAGGTTGTGAACAGTGTTCCAGTGATATTACGATTATATGTGGATGACCTATTTCTAACAAGAGATGAGAATCTCATCGCTGAATGAAAGAGAATGCTTGCATCAAATTTTGAGATGAAATACCTGGGTATGATGAATTATTTCTTGGGTCTACAGGTGTGGCAGAAACCAGATGATATTTTCCTATGCCAAGGAAAATATGTTGTAGAGATTCTAAAGAGATTCAGAATGATGGATTATAAAGCAATGCCTACACCCATGGTGACAAATATAAAGTTGTTGAGTGATACATATTCATAGACGGTGGATGCCACCATGTGCAAACATATAATTGGTTTGTTGATGTACTTAATGAACATGATACCAGATATATGTTTTGCGGTGAACACATTGAGTCAATGTATGGTTGAGTCAAGAGGTGTTCACTTGATTACAACAAAACATGTGATGAGGTGCCTGAAGGTTACAATTGATTATGGACTTAGATATGCTTTAGATCGTGAGATAAGCCTGCAAGGATTTACTGATTTAGATTGGGTCGATAGTGTTGTAGAATGTAATAGTACATCTTGATGTTGCTTCAGTTTGGGAGCAGCTATGATCTCATGGTTCAGAAGGAAGCAGATGAGTATGGAGCTCACTATAGATGAGGCAGAGGACATAGCAGAGTGTTCAACTAGCAACAAAGTAGTGTGGCTTCGGAAGCTGCTTAAAGGATTGTTTTGACCTCGAGTTAGAGGTGACTTGTATCTGGTGTGAAAACCATATTTGTGTGGAGTTTATAGAGAACCCATTGTTTTTCAAGAATACCAAGATCATGTACCATTATATCAGAGATATGGTGCAGAAGGGAACAATGAAGCTCCAGTATGTCACTAAAGATGAGTAGATAGCAGATGTGTTTATCAAGCCTCTATCAAGGGTGAAGTTTGAGTACTTCAGGGACAAGATTGGAGTGGTCCAAGAGGACTTCCCCAAATAATGGGAAGTGTTGTGTTCCCTAGATAGTGGGAAGTGTCTGCCATGTAGCAGGAAGTGTTGTTCTCCCCAAGTAGAGGGAAGTGTTGTGGAATTGTGATGGATTATAGATGCGAATCGAGTGGACAGTAGGTGGTTCATGATCAAGCACTGACTGTGGCACCAGTTAGGGTGATGTGTACTTCTATTCTGGTGAAATAGTCTGGTACACCAAGTTACTACTACTCCAGTGAAAAATTATGGTACACAGAGGGCTACTCCAGTGAAAAATTATGGTATGTCGAATTACTGCTACTCTAGTGAAAATGTATGAGGGCTACTCCAAAGAAAAATTATGGTACGTTGAGTTACTGTTACTCCAATGAAAAATTATGGTACACATAGGGATACTCAAGTGAAAAATTATGGTACGCCAAGTTATTGCTACTCCAGTGAAAAATTTTGGTATGCAAAGGGATACTCCAGTGAAAAATTTTGGTACGCCAAGTTACTACTAATCCAGTTAAAAAGTCTAGTACACATATTGCTACTCCAGTGAATTATCCTAGTACACTTTTTACTGACTATGGCACCAGTCATCATGACCTCGTACAAGGTCAACAAATGCCATGCCTTCGGGGATGGTTAGTTACCCAACGTTTTAAGCTGGTGGGACAACCTGTATGGTTGGAGGTGTTTCCTAGCCTTGGACTAGATGGTTAGTGTGTGTGCACTACATCACCTAATCCTTATGATTAGATGTCTGGTCACTGTGGACCAGTTTCCTGGTGTGCCAACCAAAGGTTACTAATTCTTTATGAACTAGATGCCAGATTCTATGTGAGCTGGTGAGTTACTAGCTCTTTATGAACTAGATGTCAGATTTTGAGTGATCTGGTGAGTTGCAGTTTCCCAAACTCCGCTTGGATTGGGTAGTAGTGTAGTTCTGTGTAAACTAGCTCAACTGCATATTCCATAGCCTATGCAACTATGATGGTGATACTTGTGACATGATCTGTTTGATCATGAGATAGCCTATGTGGCTATGCTACTTGTTACATGATATGTTTGATCATGAGATGGCCATGTGGCCATGCTAATTGAGACATGATCTATTTGATCATGAGATAGCTTATGTGGCTATGGCGATGCTACCTGTAGACTTGTCTGCAAGGCTATGTGAGTATTTCCCATGCTATGTGATATGGATGGATGATTTTGATACCACTACATGAAGAACATCTTAGTTAATACCTCCCTATCTAAGAGGGAGTATTGATGTTTTGGTAGCAGCGGGAGGTATTAACCTCCAAGTGTAACCTTTGAACTTATATTAGAATATTCCATAAGTAAGAGAACCATTAAAAATATGTGTGGAAACCATAGAAGAGAAGTTAACCCAGGGAGATTAATAATAAAGAAATAAGAAACCCAGCAAGAGAAGTCGACCTTGCTAGAAAAAGTCAAAGTAAATTATACTTTCCAAAAAGGACAGGTCATCCTTGTGGGGAAAGTTTACTGCCAGATTAAGTATAAATAAGGTGACACCTTAGCTCATTTGTACACACTCACTTAGCCAGTGTGAAAGTGTAAGGAGGAACTGTAGTGGAAATTAGGGCACAATTTTGGAGAGTTGTAGTTGCAGTTGGAGAGGGCGCAAGTCTGGATGAATATTGTATCAGTCTTTTTGGTATCTCTCTTATGATTATCTTGGTGTAAGTTACGTTATTTTTGTATGGTTATTGTGTTTCTACTGCAACAGTATTGTGTTTAGGGTTTATTTGTTGGTTCTAGTGTGGACTTGACGAAATCATTCTATCTAAGAAAAGGTTAGTGTGCTCGTGGGTGGCATAGTGAATGCCTATGGTTAGGTGACAATGATGTGACATTGTATATGGTTAAATGAGCATACAAAAATTTTAACACTAATGTAGAATCAATTTGGAGTCAGAGTTATGGAGTGTAACTAGGGTTTGGGTCGTAAGTTGTTGAGTTTGGTGCGACACTGGTCAGCCTCACCAAGTGTATCTTATCATATTAGATGTAATGCATGCAGAGTAATGAATTGATGAAGATGAATAAAGAATTAGATAATGTTAGATCTTTGTGGACGTAGCCTATGGGGGTGAACCACGATAAAAACATTATGTTCTTGTGTGGAATGTCTTTTTTATGTGTTGCAATTGTTTAATATGAATGAATGAATGAATCTAGTAGTATTAAAATGCGGCGCACACTAGAATAGTTATGATATTTACCTCATAATGAATTTTAATGAATGAATATGATTGTAGAATGGTAGATCTGTTATATTTGAGGTAGGAAGAATGTCTAAAACCCCCATGAACACCATCCCTTCCATGATTGTATAAATCTGGGTCTTGTAGTCACCCATAAGCCATCTCGGGTGAGACTTCATTGTGCCTTGACGTAGACCCCCAACCCTCGGGTCAAGGCCTGCTACATGATCGTTCTATTCCTGCCCTTGAGTCGGATTGACTCCTTAGGTTTCCCCTTGGGAAATACCTTACACACACACAACTGTGTATCCACAGGTCCTTATGAATTAAGCGTGATTAAACACGAAGCATCAACTCCAATCTCCTTCTGACCAAACAACCTGGTCCCACCTCTTGTGATTTTGGAACTTCGGAGTTCCCGACTTCTCCTTCCAAGTCTCTCAACTCTTCGACTTCTGAAACCCGAATTTTCGATGCGTTGAAATGCTCGCCACATCCTCTCCCACGATAGTATCGCGTTTCGCGACTTTGGGAATCTCAGAACCAAAATCCCAACTTCTTATCCTCTGAAATGTCAAATTCTAACATGCTTCACCAATAGTTTGCCCCACACGAATCTTCGCCCCTTTTTGGAGTTTTGGACTTCGCAATTTCGCGAATCTTGATGTTAAGATTTTGGTTCTTCAACCCACGAACTCCCGAAATGAAATTCCACGAGTTTGACTTTGCTTATTGAAAAATATGCCACATGTCACTCCTTCGATGTCCTCAATCCTTGACACAGATTCTCCTATTCCTTCAAAACTCCTGAACTCTGAAATGAGAGTTCACGAGAGATCCAACGACCCCATCTCTCCTGAGCTTATACTATGGAAAATAATCGTCGTAATTCTCCTTGCTCCTCTGCAAGATCTGACGGCTCTCGGGACTTCGTGAATTCTCCACGGAGAATTCCGACCATCCGTTTCCTCCTTGACAACTCCTGAAAATTGAACAAGTTATTCCTCCACCTGGACTTGACTCTTGTGAAACAAATTCACTCCGTCTTCCTTCGAAACAGTTTGATTTCTGCCTTCCTTCAAAATAGTTTGCAAGTGATAACTCTCTTGAGCTTTCCTTGCAACTTGAAGTCTTCACAGAAAGACTCCTGCATGCACTCCTTGCGGCAATCCTTCAAATACTTCTAAGTATTTGAATCCCTCGACTTTGTGCCCCTCCTGCAACAGTAGTCCTTCTCTTTTCAACCTCAGTTGATAACTTCTGAACCTTCAACCATCCTGTGCATGCCTTGCACGGCTCCTATGCTTACTTACACTTCTGCTGAAATGAGAACAGCGGTATCCCTCCTGAGATTCCAGAAACGTACTCTGAACTTTCGTCAATGCACTCCTTGCGGATGCTTCACTGCACTCCTTACAGTAACTCTCACTCAGTTTGAGAAACAATTGAAACTCATTTCCTTACTCGCTCAGACTTCATACATTAACATGGAATCATACATTCAAATCATAACAGCAAATGCATAACAGAGAGTAAATAACCATGAGCATAGCATTCAACACATTTAACAGATATACACAGAAAGCTTCATAACACCATGAGTCTGAATTAAGCTTCATATATTACTCATAACTTTTGTACATGGGTTCTTTTCTACACAGCTCTTCTGCTTCTTCTCTATGCTTTATGCTCTATCTTACAAATTGATAACAATGGTTGATAATAATAATACAAGTTGAGGGTGTCTATAGTCGGTTTTCCCTCCAGCTTCTAAAATTGTCTAATCTGCATTCAAACCTACATACTTCCATTAACTACGCATAAATGCTTTCTACCTACTACAGATGAGAGTGGATCGCTCATGATCTGTTCTACAATAGCAAGTGTGCCCCTTCTTAACTATTGCATTTAATATCGGTGCGTTTAAACTTTCAAAATCATTTCACCATGTGCAAAATAAAATGCGTTGGTGCTTTTCCCAGCTATCTTCCGCCTTCATGCTAGCGTGAATGCTGATGATGCTTGCGATGCTCCTGCATCATCCTCCCTCGCTGAAAATTGTCATGAACTCCTGTTCATGAGCTCTTGCATGGTCTGTCCATGCTTCTAAATTTCTGCCTCATCTTACCAGTTGGCATCTTCAACTGGATGTCCCTTCCACTTGACCAAGTATTCAAAATACTCTTTCCTTTTGGTCCTCCTGCTGACTCTCTTGTCAAGTATACTTTCCATCTGTGGTTTTTCAGCTATCGGCATTTGTTTAGCCCACTGAACCTCTATCTTCTCCTTGTCTACTCCTACTTCTCCAGCTTTATAAGGATACAAATCTAAGACATTGAATATTGGTGAAATTCCAATCCCCTCGGGTAATTCAATCTCATATGCATTTGCCCCAAATTTTCTTATGATCCTGCATGGTCCAATTTTCTTCATCTTTAGTTTGTTATACGTTCCCCTTGGGAACCTTTCCTTTCTCAAGTGTTCAAGAATCAAATCACCAACTTCAAACTGAAGTTGACGCCTGTGTTGATCTGCTCTCTGCTTATACTCTTGGCTTGAATTCTGCATTCGCTCCTTCACTTGGTTGTGAAGTTCCTTCATCACTTCTGAAAAATTTTCTGGACTAGTACTTCTTGTCTCATTTGATTCTGAATCCTTTAGTTCAGAAACTCCTCTTGGTTGCATGCCATAAACAATCTGAAATGGACTCTACCCTGTGCTTCTGTTGATCGAATCATTATAGGCAAATTCCACCTGTGGCAGAATGTGATCCCACTGACTGTGGTGTTCAGTCACTAGGCTCCTGAATAAATCTCCTAAACTCCTATTTACCACTTATTTTTGCCCATCTGTCTGAGGATGATAAGACAAGCTAAACAAAAAGTTTGTCCCCATCTTCTTCCATAAATTCCTCCATAAATGTCCCACGAACTTGGTGTCTCAATCTGAAACTATGCTCCTTGGCAAACCGTGAAGTCTAACAACTTCTTTGAAAAATAGGTTTGCAATGTGAGTCACGTCACTGGTTTTCTGACATGGTATAAAGTGTTCCATCTTAGAAAATATGTCCACTACCACAAAGATTGAATCAAACCCTCTTTGCATTCTTGGCAGCCCTAACACAAAATCCATGCTCACTACATCTCATGGCCTCTCAGGTATGGGTAACGACTGATACGACCTTGTATTTTGTCTTTTCCCTTTTGAGTGTTGACAAATTCTGCATCTGTCCACAAATATTTTGACATCGATTCTCATCCCCGTCCAAAAATATGAGTTGGTTAACTTTGAGAATGTTTTATCATGACCGAAATGTCCGGCTAATCCTCCGCTATGTTTTTCCTTCAACAGATTCTCCCTCATGGAGCATTTTGGAATGCACAGTTGATTACCTTTGAATAATAATCCATTCCAGATCATATATTCTACCCATTGACTGATGTCCCTGAGAATTGGATTCTCAGATGCCTCATACGCCTCTTTGAAATCTGGATCATCTCTGTACATGTCCTTGAGATTATCAAAACCCAACGTTATGACACTGAACTCCTGCATAAGCAAAGTTTTCCTGCTCAAAGCATTAGCAACCTTGTTAGAACTTCCAGAAATATGTTTAATTACAAAAGTAAAATTCTGCATATATTCAACCCATTTAGCATGCTCCTGGTTCAACTTATCCTGTTGAGTCATGAATTGCAAAGCGTGATTATCGTTGTACAACACAAACTCCTTCGGAACCAAATAGTGCCTCCACTTCTTCAATGCTTGTATGACTGCATAAAATTCCTGTCATATGTGGAATACTTCACCTTCGCCTCATTCAGTTTCTCACTGAAGTATGAGATTGGTCTGTCGTCTTGGCTCAAGACTACTCCAATTGCAAATCCGCTTGCATCACACTTGACCTGAAACGTCTTACTGAAATATGGCAACACCAGAATTGGTTGTTCTGTAATCTTCTTCTTCAGTGAATTAAATATTTTCTCTGCTTCTTCCATCCAATGAAAAGATTTATGTCTTTTCTTCACCGTGTCCATCATTGGTGCGCTAATTCCACTGAAATTTCTAATAAACTTCCTGTAGAAAATAGCTAATCCATGAAAACTTCTAACTTCAAATATACTCTTCGGCGATGGCCAATTCTCAATTGCATTCACCTTATCCGGATCCATCCTCAATTTATCTGCAGAGATAACAAACCCCAAATAAATGAGTTATGTCCTCATAAATGATGATTTCTTCATGTTTATCAGCAACTTCTCTTGCTGTAACCTCCTCATCACTATAGCCAAATGCTTCAAGTGATTTGTTTCTGTTCTGCTGAAAATCAGTATATTGTCAAGATACACAATGACGAATTTTCCGATGAATTCCTTCAGGACTTCATTCATCAGTCTCATGAAAGTACTAGGCACGTTTGTTAAGCCAAATGGCATAACAAGCCACTCATACAGCCCTTCATTTGTCTTGAATGTTGTCTTCCATTCATCACCTTCTCTCATACGAATCTGATGATATCCACTTTTCAAATCTATCTTTGAAAAAAATCTTGCTCCACTCAAGCAATCCATCAAATCATCCATCCTTGGCAATGGAAATCTATACCTGATGGTTATCTTGTTAATCTCTCTTGATTCTGTACACATCCTCCAGCATCCATCTTTCTTTGGGCTAAGTACTGTTGGAACAACACATAAACTCAAGCTTTCCTGAACCAATCCTTTGTCCATCAAATCCTGGACTTGTCTCTTGACTTCTTCATTCTCCTACGGTGTCAATCTGTACACTACTTTGTTCAGTAAACTAGCTCCAGGTATGAGATCAATGTGATGACTTATACTCCTAATCAGTGGACGAATGAGGTAGTTCGTCCACTACTATGTCAGTGAACTCTTCCAACAACTTCTGGATTTCTTCTGGTAAATCATCCACTCTTGTACTGGTCAAAACAATTCTAGGATTTCTCACCACAATGAATTGTGTATCTTTCTTTTTCTTAACCTCTGTAAGAAATTCCTTCCCACTCATGAGAAGTACAGTGTTACTTACTTCTGGTTTCGCTTCTTTATCCTTAATCGGAAGTAACATGTGACTTCTCCCATTATTCTCCAGGGTGTATGTGTTCATTCTCCCATCATGAATCACATTCCTATCATATTGCCATGGTCTACCCAGCAATAGATGACAAACATCCATCGAAATGACATCACATAATATTTCATCCTTATATCCACCTATTTTAAATTCAACTAAACATTGTTTAGTGACATTTACCTGATGTCCTTTTTGTAGCCATGAAACTCTGTATGGGCTTGGATGTTCAATTGTCTCCAGCTCCATCTTTTCTACCATCTCTGTAGAAACGAGATTGTCTGTGCTTCCACTGTCTACAATGACTTTGCATACCATGTCTTTGGTCTTACAAGTAGTCTGAAAAAGACTGTTCCTCTGAGCTGGGTTCTCTGCCTCTTTCTTTGGCGTTAAGAGAACTTTCCTCATCATCAAGGATCTTCCTCCTTCAACATATTCTGCCTCAACATTCCGTCTTTGTGCTTCAGCAATGTGAACTTCACCTCCTTATTTGTTCCTGTTTGGACACTCATAAGACTTATGCCCATTCTTTCCGCAGGTAAAACATTTTACTTCTCCCCCTCAGACTCTTCCTCTCCCTCTGGTACGAGGAAAAGTGTTTCCATCAGCATACTGACCTCTTTGTGAGCTTCCACCTCTCTCAGGTTGAGTTTGAGGTTTCTTCCACTCTTCTTTGGGTTTCTGAGTCCTATCTTGGACAACTGCTTTGCCGCTGGATTGGCTTCTGCCTCAGCCTCTTTGACCTTGCTTTCGGCTCAGCTTCTCTTCCACTTTCAGAGCCATCTAATAAGCATCTTCCACCATTCAGATGGTCATCATGCTCATCTCATCTTGAATGTCATATTGCAGACCATTCATGTATCTGGTAACCTTTTCATCATCACTCTCCCGATGGCCTGCCTTGATATTTATCCTGTAGAACTCTTCAATGTATTCTTTTACTGACATCAACTTTTGTCTCAAGTTCTGCATCCTTCGAAACAGAGTAATCTGATAATCTCTGGGTATGAATTTGGCCTTCATCTTTGCAACCATTCTATCCCAACTCTTGATTTTTTGCTTGCCTTTGCATCATCTGTCAGCTTGTAGTTCATCCCACCACAATGTTGCATGTCCTTTAAGTCTTGTGATAGCATGTTTGACCTTCTTGTCTTCCTCGACATCTTCATAGTCAAAATATGTGTCTACAGCTATAATCCAGTCTAGAAGCTCTTCAACATCCAAGTTTCCTTCATAGACTGGAATTTCCATTTTTTCTCTATCACCTATCCTCGCAACAGCCCTAACTAGACATTCTTCTGCTGCATCTTCTACTGCAAATTCTTCATTTCCAGCTTCACTTTCACTTTCAGCCTCGCTGATATATCCAACGTTAACTGTGTGCCTATGTGTTGTCTCCATGGCATCAAGCCTAGCATGTAAGTCATGCATTTCTCTCTCCACTGCTGGATTAGGTACTTGTTGCCTATCTCGTCTTCTTGGAATCTCTCTTTCCTCTTCCAGTTCTGGATTCTGCCTATCTCTTCTTCTCGACGGCATGGTAAATCCTTTCTCTTTTCTCTACTACAGAAAGAAAAAACTTGTTCTGGGCTCTGATACCAAACTTGATGCAGACCCCCAACCCTCAGGTCAAGGTCCGCTACAGGATCATTCTATTCCTGCACTTGAGTCGGATTGACTACTTAGGTTTCCCCTTGGGAAATACCTTACACACACACAACTGTGTATCCACAGGTCCTTATGAATTAATCCCACGTGATTAAACATGAAGCATCAACTCCAATATCCTTCTGACCAAACAACCTGGTTGCACCTCTAGCGATTTCGAAACTTCGGAGTTTGCGACTTCTCCTTCCAAGTCTCTCAACTCTTCGACTTCCGAAACCCAAATTTCCGATGCGCCGAAATGCTCGCCGCATCCTCTCCCATGACAGTATCACGTTTCGCGACTTCGAGAATCTCGAAACCAAAATCCCGACTTCCCTCCGAAATGCTGAATTCTGACATGCTTCACCAATAGATAGCCCCACACGAATCTTCGCCCCTTTTTGGAGTTTCGGACTTCGCAATTTCACGAATCCTGATGTTAAGATTTCGGTTCTTCAACCCATGAACTCCCGAAATGAAAGTCCATGAGTTTGACTTTTCTTATTGACAAGTATGCCACTTGTCACTCCTTCGCTGTCCTCAATCCTTGACACGGATTCTCCTATTCCTTCAAAACTCCCGAACTCGGAAATGAGAGTTCACGAGAGATCCAATAGCCCCATCTCTCCTAAGCTTACACTATGGAAAATACTCATCGTAATTCTCCTTGCTCCTCTGCAAGATCTAACGGCTCTCGGGACTTTGCGAATTCTCCACGGAGAATTTCGACCGTCCGTTTCCTCCTTGACAACTCCTGAAAATTGAACAAGTTATTCCTCTGCCTGGACTTGACTCTTGTGAAACAAATTCACTCCATCTTCCTTCGAAATAGTTTGATTTCTGCCTTCCTTCGAAACAGTTTGCAAGTGCTAACTCTCCTGAGCTTTCCTTGCAACTTGAAGTCTTCACAGAAAGTCTCCTGCACGCACTCCTCGCGGCAATCCTTCAAATACTTCTAAGTATTTGAATCCCTCGACTATGTGCCCCTCCTGCAACGGTAGTCCTTCTCTTTTCAACCTCGGTTGATAACTTCTGAACCTTCAACCATCCTGCGCACGCCTTGCACGACTCCTGTGCTTACCTACACTTCTGCTGAAATGAGAACAACGGTATCCCTCCTGAGCTTCCAGAGATGAACTCTGAACCTTTGTCAACACACTCCTTGCGGACGCTTCACTGCACTCCTTACAGGAACTCTCACTCAGTTTGAGAAACAATTGAAACTCATTTTCTTACTCTCTCAGACTTCATACATTAACATGGAATCATACATTCAAATCATAACAACGAATGCATAACAGAGAGTAAATAACCATGAGCATAGAATTCAACACATTTAACAGATATACACAGAAAGCTTCATAACACCATGAGTCTTAATTAAGATTCATATATTACTCAGAACTTCTGTACATGGGTTCTTTTCTACACAGCTCTTCTGCTTCTTCTCTATGCTCTATGATCTATCTTACAAATTGATAACAATGGTTGATAATAATAATACAAGATGAGGGTGTCTATAGTCGGTTTTCCCTCCAGCTTCTAAAATTGTCTAATCTGCATTCAAACCTACCTACTTACATTAACTACGCATAAATGATTTCTACCTACTACAGATGAGAGTAGATCGTTCATGATCTGTTCTACAATAGCAAGTGCGCCTCTTATTAACTATTGCATTTAATATCCGTGCGTTTAAACTTTCAAAAGCATTTCATCATGTGCAAAATAAAATGCGCTGGCGCTTGTCCCAACTGTCTTCCACCTTCATGCTCGCGTGACTACTGACGATGCTTGTGATGCTCCTGCATCATGCACTTTGTGCATAGTGTTTCATTTTGGTCTCCAAAAGGGTCGATGGTTTGAAGGGTTTCGTTGGAAACCTAAAGTAGAACTCGGGTTAGCCCAAACATAATCCTCCATCTAGAAGATCAGGAGAAAGGCATATAATTATAGTGACATAATATTTAACCAGATGGGTTGAAGCAACAACACTGATAGATTGCAACGCACTTCCTATTTGAGCATGTAATCACAATATTTGGATGCCCTATAATTCTAATGAGTGATGAGGGGACTCATTTTATCAATAGTTCCATCCAGGCAATGACCGAAGAATTTGAGATACACCATCAGAAGAGCACTCCATACCATCCTCAACATAATGGAACAGTGGAAGCATTTAGTAAGATATTGGAGAATTCCTTAACTAAGATTTGAAATGTAAACAAGGATGATTGGGATTTGAAGATACCAGTAGTGTTATGAGCATATAGAACTACTTGCAAGAATCTAACAGGGAAGACACATTTTAGAACAGTGTATCGACATGAAACAATAGTTCCTTTGGAGTATTTGATACCAAGTCTGTGCATTGAAGCCATTACAAACATGATAGAAAGAGGCGTAGTACGGGAAAGATTGGCTCAACTCATGGAAGTAGAAGAATATAGGATTATAGATGGTTTTAAATCCTAGGTATGCACCTCTGCCTTCTATTCCTCCATCGGCACATCCATATATCAACCCAATTTTTTACATAGTTTTTCTTTAAAGGTGTGTTGGGTCATTTTATTTTGTTTTTTATCTTCCTATGTGTTTTTCGCCTTTTCCTAGTTTTTTATAAGGTTAATACTTTTCATGATTTGAATTAAATACAACACATCACCATGGTTATGTCATTGTTGGGTTACAAATTGGTCAAGTTAGGTATTTAATGCAAAATGATGTTGATTGCAAGAATAGCCCTATTCTTGCAAACAATAGAAAACACGTTGTTTCATGGGTTTTAACAATCAGATAAGATTTGAAAGTTTGAATTTATGTTTGATGGTGCCCCACATGCATTTGTATCTCTTGATGCACTTGATATTGTGCATACTTTCCCCAATTAAACCTTCATTACCAAATTCGTGTTGAAGATCTTGCATGTGTGCACCATGAGTTTGTATCATTGCAAGGTCGCGGATTATAATTTTGGCAGGTGATAAGGAAATATGAAGCATCACATACATACAACCATCACTTCCAGTAGGTGTAGCAAGAACATTATGGTGTCTCCATGAGAGTGATGGAAATTAAACCAAACAGAGCCAACATGGCTCGAACTATTCGAGGCTATGCTAGAAATCAAAGATATTTTTGTCTGAGGTGAATGGTTCGATTTCATATGGTCCTTCAATGGATACCATACACAAATCAGGGATATAACCATCCACATAATGGATAATTTTATAGTTGAAACCAAATGATTTCTTCCCCACACTAATACATAACCAAAGTGAAGTTTGTATCAGTGTTGTGTAATCAGAACATAATCAACAACATAACTTGAATTGTCATGACATTTCCATAAAGAAAAGTGTGCTATCAATTGAATATTTGAAGATGGAGTATTCGAAAAATAACAAAAGGACCATATTCACTTCCATATCTCAATATTTTTATATAATCGATCCTCTTTTCTAGGCATAATTTTAGATCAACTTTCACCGGAGACAATCCAGCTACTCGAGATTCATAAGGGTCAATCAAGGGTCGATTCTAGATTTATATGTATATAAAATAATAGTTAGAGATATCATTTCATGATTAAATAGATATGGAGCACATTCAAAGAAAGGATTGCTAAGGTGCTACCATAATTTTCTTAAAATGCTTTGTTTTTTCCCTGTTTTAGTCATTGTCTTTCGACGCACTTTTCGAACAAATGGAGATGAATTTTTGAAAACCGAAAGAGGTGTTTTTTGGGAACTATCCCATTAACAAAAACCTCTCTTAATTTTTACACATGTATCATACTTTGGGAGAATCAATAAGATATTTGAGGCCATTTTTCCTAGAAATTTGCCAAATTTTGTTTTCCCTGTTTTAGGTATTGTCTTTGAGCTCACCTTCCGAATAAATGGAGATGATTTTTTGAAAAAAATAAGTGGTTTTTGTTGGGAATGGTCCCATTCACAAAAAATATCTATGTTTTTACACATGTATCACGGTTTGCAAGAATCAAAGAGATCGTTGGGGCCAATTTCCCCATAAATTCACCAAATTCTGGGTGAGTTTTGTTTTAGTGTTCAAGGTTGGTCTCCAGTTTTTGGTGTAGGTGGGAATCCATGCAAAGTTTAAAGCCATAAACAACTTGGGAAGACTTATTTCTATGAGCCTATTCTACTTCAGCTATCATAAAATCAGCTCTAGTTGCATTAATATGATTTTGTTTAGGTCTAGTTAGAGGCATTGTTGCCACTTGTAATAAGTAGTTGTCTTTTGATAAAAACAATGCTTTTAGAGGTCAAATTAAGTAGAAGATTATGAACTGACACTTACACTTAGTTCAAACAAATTTTTACAGTTTGTAATTAATCAATAACAAGTGAAGTTGTACCCAGAGAGTCTGATTGTGATGTAAAGATAAACTAAAAGTCTAGAGCTGAGACAGGTGGTTGAACTCTCTTGGGGAAAAGGGATAAATAGATAGATTTTTTAATGTAATAGGGTTTAGTTTTTGGGGATCAGGCATAAGCATTGTGGCTAGACCTTGAAGCAAAACCTATTTAATTTTCCCACTTAGTGAATATAACTTTTGGTGACAGATTGTGTTTTCATTTTCAAATCTCATATATCTTATTATCTTATTTAGATGCAAATTGGAAATGTATGCAATGTGTTGTTTCTTTTCCTTTCAGCTATTATTTTAATGAACATTTTATTGTCATGCAACATGACTTCAACTATTGCTTTAGTACAAATTTTGTTGTAATGAAACATGTTTGGAGGATTTGTATCTAAGTACATGTTTTAGATTTGGAAATTACTTCAAGTCTGAAATTTCATACATCACGTAACTAATTGTATGATTGTTTGTATTTCTTTTGTTTATCTCTTCATATCTGTGATTGCTCATCATAATGCATGCCACTAGCTAAGGGAATCCTTGTAGTGATAGTGTTATATATCCCAACTAAATCTCCACCCTTGAAAACCCATTTATCAGTTGACCAATAAACTCAATTCATAAAAAACCCAATCATTCCAAAACTTGAGTTGGCCTAGGTCTTCCCTTTAGTATTCAAGTGCAGGCCTAAGGACCAACATCTTCTGGTGTCATTGTCGAGGACGGAGTAATGAATAAATATTCCCTGGGAGAAAAAAAACAATCAGTTCTAGCTCTTAATGGTGAACAGGGGTTAGACACAAATTATGACTGCAAGCCATTCACCTAGTGACTCCACAATCAAAAGATTCCACTAGAGGATGAGCCCAACCGAAAAGAAAATGAAAAGGTGGAAGGGAAAGACCAGATACCAAGCCAACTGTTTTTTCAAAGAGCTCATATTATTTTTCATCAACTCATTCATGTTTTTTCCTTTGCATGTAGAAAGGATCATCCTATAACCTACAAATGCATATTCCTCCTTGAGTAAAGAAGATGTGTCTTCTTCTTGTACTATCGACCTTGATATGATCTCATCATATGAATTTATTGGAAAGAATGAGGTCCATATCTCAATTCCTCCTGAAGTTGACCCATCTTGTAAACCTGTGAATAACAAAGCTGATTTTTAACCTCCTCAAGTCATTACTGCTCCATTTTGTGGCCAGCTCACTTATGTTCAATCCAAGATAACAAAAGGATATAAACCTATGAATCCTCCTTTTGTCCTCCATGACTACCCTCCCAATTTTTTATGTTAGCTTCCCAGGTTCAATGGATAATATTGTGTGACAACCGTGTTGGGTATGTGTTATATTCTTTGCATGTGTGTGTGCGGGCATGTCAGATTCTACAACTGCATCTAACGATCCCAAATTCCTCCACTATTTGTGTCGTGTGCATCGGGCACTTTCATGGGGGGGTCCCAAGGGGGGCCAGGTTTTCCCCCACTAGTTACGCGCAACATTTGGGGCAACACCCCGAAATTGTTTTGGGGCGGTTTTTGCTATTTTAGTGGATTTTTCTATTTTTAGTGGTTTTCTAAATTAATCCTGGATTAAGGGATTAGGGTTTTGGTAGCTACGGAATACCTAAACCATTGTATATATTGTATTGTGAATGGTGAAATTAATATAATGAAGATTTGAAAGGTGTGGCACCAACGAAGGCTGGTTTTCTCCCAGTTAAGGGTTTCCAGCATAAATCTATGTGTACTATGTGTATGAGCCATTGATTAATTTCAGTTTTTCTTAAGAATTTGTATGTATTTGTTTAATTCACAGGTTTAAAACTTACAAATTGAACAACACATGGTTTCTTTTGAACACTTCATTGATATTTTACAAATCATCCATGAGGATGTTTTCATGAGAAAAATTTATCAATCCTTGTACAGAGAACATAGGCTATGGCTTTAGAAGATTAAAGGTCGATTCAATAGAATCATGGGCAGATCTTCATGATGCCTTTTTAAGGTATTGGGTTGAGAAAAATTCATATGAACAGTACTTATCCGAGTTCTATGCCTTGAAGAAGGAGAGGGATGAAAATGTCACCAAGTTCAATAAGAGATTATGCAGCTTCTATCTCAACATGCCTATTGTCATCCGACCATCTGAAGTTGTTGCAAGGGTGTTTTACATCTCATCTCATCATCACCCTGATTTAGTTCTTTATCTTAGAGAGAGGAAGTCTTCATCCTTAGAACAAATTTTTGTTGACGCTGAGGAGATTGAGAACAACATACGAGCTTGTGGAAGGCTCTTAAATCAATTTTTGGACGAATATTTGGAATAGGAACAAGTTTATGAACGTCAGAGATCAGATTTGGGTTTACATTCTTTTTAGTATTGTGATGCATCATTTTCAGATTTTAATTTTCCTCTAGATCTGAAAACTATTGAGTTAGATTTTTCTATTATCCAAGATTTAGGGAATTTATATCAGCAAGAAGGTATTGATCAACTCGTGGAAGAAGAAATTGTTATTCCAAAGAACCTTCCTTCTCATATAACTGATCATAAATCTGTGTTTTCTTATGATGATAAAATTGATAAGGAGTACCAACAGTTTCCAAGACATCTTACTACTCCTAATTTTTATAATGCATTTAGTATTTATGATATGTCTTTAGTTGATCATGAGGATAAAAATGTTGTTAAGGTTGCATATTTAACACAGAAAAAAGTTGACCGACAGCTTCATGAGGACATCGGATCCATTGACCATGAAGGATCAGATCTCGCTTATGGTAGTTGTGTCTCCAAATTACAACTTGGTTTCGAGAATCAAAGTTTTATATCATCATGGATTAGACATAATAGCAACAAATTAATATATGAATGTTATAACGTAGAACTTGAAAGGGGCATTAAAACTTTTTATCAAGATCATATTTCAGTTCAAGACCTCAAGAGGAATGGAGACAATTTACATCCTTTTCCTGTTTCATTTTTATATTTGCAGAAGGAATATGTTTGCATAAAAAATGGATTAGTGAAAAATGAGGATATTCTGAGAGAATTAATCTATTTTACATAACAAGAGGTCGTCGATGAGGTATTCTTTCATGATTTTTATGATCTAGTAGCATTTTGCGTGGAGTTAGTTTTTTCAAGAGGCAAAAATGTTGCAGTTTTTGCCATACCATTCATTTATAGTAGTAAAAATAAACTTACCATGGAATTCTTTATGCAAATGGTATATTACTCTTGCACTTTCTTATTTAGTTGCAAAAAACAAGTTCATTTCATCAATCTATTGTTTGCATGGCTAAATTGGAAGTTCATCTTTACTTGATCAAATGATTGATCTGGTTAGTATAGGAGTGTATAAGAATAAGTTGAATTTTTTGAGCATTTGGTTTGTAGTAGTTTAGTTTGAATAAAAGACTCCATATTCCAATAAAGGCACTGGGGTATAGTTTTAGATTTGGTTTTCAGTTGAAATAAGATAGGTGACCGGGCTCGTAAACAGAGTAAAAGTGATTGGTGACAGGGGGGCAGAAATAAAGAACTCAGGCACACAGCCTATTGTTCTTATCACCTCACAGGGAAGTGAAATCCCCAGTTGGATATGATGTTAAATCCTTTTTCTGCACTTCCTCCATCAGCACATCCATCTGTCAACCCAATTTTTTACTTAATTTTTCTTTAAAGGTGTGTTGGTTCATTTTATTTTGTTTTTGTATCTTCCTATGTGTTTTTTTCATTTTCCTAGTTTTTTATAAGGCTAATACTTTTCATGATTTGAATTAAATACAACAAGTCGCCATGGTTATGTCATTGTTGGGTTACAAATGGGTTAAGTTGGGTATTTAATGAAAAAAGATGTTGATTGAAAGAATAGCCCTATTCTTGCAAATAACATAAAACACGTTGCTTCATGGGTTTTAACGATTGGATAAGATTTGAAATTTTTAATTTATGTGTGTTGGTGCCCCACATGCATCTATATCTCCTTATGAACTTGAGATTGCACATACTTTCCCCAGTTAAACCATCATTACCAAATTCATGTTGAAGATCATGCATGTGTGCGCCATGAGTTTGTATCATCGAAAGGTCGCGGATTATAATTCTAGCAGGTGGTAAAGAAATATAAAGAATCACATACATCCAATCATAACTTCCAATAGGAGTACCAAGCACATGATGGTGTCTCCATGAGAGTGATGGAAATTAAATCGAACATAGACAACATGGCTCAAATTGTTCAAGGTTATGCCAAAAATCAGAGATATTTTTGTCTGGGGTGAATGGGTCAATTTCATATGTTCCTTCAAGGGATACCATACACAAATCGGGGATACAACCATCCAAATAATGAATCATTTTATAGCATCAACCAAATGATTTCTTCCCCGCACTAATACATAACCAAAGTGAAGTTTATATCAGTGTTGTGTAATCAAAACATAATCAACAACAAAAATTGAATTGTCATGACATTTCTAGGAATAAAAGTGTGCTATAAATTGAAGATTTGAAGAAAACATATTTGAAAAATAAGCAAAGGATCATATTCACTTCCAGATCACAAGAATTTTGCAGAATCGATCCTCTTTTCCGGGCATAATTTTAGATCATCATTCACCAGAAACAATCCAACAACTCCAGATTCATAAGGGTCAATCGAGGGTCGATTATAGATTTATATGCAGATAAAATAGCATTCATAGATATAATTTCATGATTAAATATATAGAGAGAACATTCAAAGAAAGGATTGCTAAGGCGCTGCCAGAATTTTCTTAAAATGCTTTGTTTTCCCATGTTTTAGTCATTGTCTTCCAACACGCTTTTCGAACAACCGGAGGTGAAGTTTTGAAAACCAAAAGAGGTTTTTGTTGGGAATTGGCCCATTAACAAAAACATCTCTCAGTTTTTACATGGGTATCACATTTTGGGAGAATCAAAGAGATATTTAAGGACATTTTCCCCAGAAATTCGCCAAATTCTATTTTCCCTGTTTTAGTCATTGTCTTTGGGCATGCCTTCCGAATAGATGGAGATGATTTTTTGAAAATCGAAAGAGGGTTTTGTTGGGAACGGTCTTATTTTAAAAAAATCTCTCAAGTTTTAAATAAGTATCATGGTTTGGTAGAATTGAAGATATATTTGAGGCCATTTTTCCCATAAATTAACCAAATTTTGGGTGAGTTTTTTTCTAGTGTTCAAGGTTGGTCTCCAGTTTTTGGTGTACGTGGGAATCCATGCGAAGTTGACAGCCAGAAACGACTTGGGAAGACTTATTTATATGATCTTGTTCTACTTTAGCTATCTTAAAATCATCTCTAGTTGCACTAATATGATTTTTTTTAGGTCTAGTTAGAGGCATTATTGCCACTTGTAATAAGTAGTTATATTTGGATAAAAACAATGTTTTTTGAGTTCGAATTAAGGAGAAGATTATGAACTAACAGTTCCACTCAATTAAAACAAATGTTTACAGTTTGTAATTAAGAAGTAACAAGTGAAGTTGTACCCAGAGAGTCTGATTGTGATGTAAAGATAAACTTAAAGTTTAGAGCTGAGATAGGTGGTTGAACTCTCTTTGGGAAAAGGGATAAATAGATAGATTTTTGAATGTAATAGGGTTCATTTTGGGGGGATCAAGCATAAGGATTGTGGTTGGACCTTGAAGAAAAACCTATTTAAGTTTCCCACTTGGTGAATATAACTTTTGGTGACAGATTGTGTTTTCGTTTTCAAATATCATATATCTTCTTATCTTATTTAGATGCAAATTGGAAATGTATACAATGTGTTGTTTCTTTTCCTTTCAACTATTGTTTTAATGAACCATTTATTGTCATGCAACTTGACTTCAGTTATTGATTTAGTAAAAGGTTTGTTGTAATTCAACTTGTTTGGAGGATTTGTATCTAAGTTCATGTTTTAGAGTTGGAAATTACTTCAAGTCTGAAATTTCATAAAGAAAGTAACTAATTGTATGCTTGTTTATGTTGAATATTGTAAATGAAAAGAGTATTATATTTATTATTGATTCATTATTCATTATATCAATCCCCTTTTGTGGATTGATCATGTCAGGCATTGTAATTGACCAAAACCCCTTTTACGGATTGGTCAAACCCTAATTGTATTATGCAAATTAAGAAGTCGACCCTGATCCGAAATCGGATCCAGAAGCCTAACAGGGCTTGAAAAATGCTCAAAAATGAAAGTGCTCAGAATGCAACGAAACCTATGCCATTGCGTCTGTCTCGTCTTCCTGATTTTGGTGGTATATTTACTTTGTCAAACGGGCTCCGTATGAGCGAGATATCGCATTCTGTCCGAAAAGTCAAACAGGGAAAAAAAAAATGTTGACTATGTAGTCCGTACAGACGCTAACGTGGCATGTCTGTACACTGACGTGGCAGGTCTGTATAGGCAACACATGGTAGCCTCAGGTGATGACATGTGGCAAGAAGATTTGGACTTTTGGGCATACAGTTGGGCCAATCCCAAGGTGACACGTGTCACCACTGAAAGGGTGACACGTGGCACGGGAGACGTCAGCAGGTGACGTGGCAGAATGACAGGATAGTACGGCGATGATGTGGCAAGGTTGACCAAGCAGTACGGAAGCTGACGCGGTAGTTTGACGTGGTGGTACGACAGTTTGACGTGGCTGGCACGTGGACCAATCGGTGGTTGACAAGCGTCATGTTTTGGTTGGTTGTAGAGGTGCCATGTGGCCCAGTCAAGGGCTGCCACATGGCACCCCTTTATTGGCTAATGGCTCATTATATAAAATTATGCAGAGTCCACCAGATTCGAACCGTGGACCTCCCTTACCGACAAAGTTTTTACAAAGTCCGCATAACCACTATGCCCGTGTTTGGTGCTTGTTAAACTTATGGCAAAAAATATATTTGAATTAGATTTATGTATTATTCGGCAAGGGGGTCGGGCCAGGGCTTAGCCCCGACCCCTGGTTCTATGCATTATTATGTGACCATGTATTTGCACATGGGGGGGTTTAAAATATAACCCGTGGTCCTATATACATGCCATGCAACCAGGAGTCGAGTGCAGAGGGCGCCATTGCATCGCCCAAGGGCTAGCGCTCGGCCACATGGAGCTGCATATGACCCTACCAAGAGGGGTGCACGCCGGACGAAGGGGGATTATGCCCGTATTATAACTATATTGTAGTTAAAAGTGGGTTTTTTAACTACTTTTTGAGTTTTTAATTGTAATTAAGCCTATTGTTAATGGTTTTTGGGAGTTATTGGGTAGTTTGGAGCCTAACTTCTTGGAGGAAGTTGGAGATGAGCAACCAACTTCCCAACTATATAACCCAGGCCTATTGGAGGCTAGGGGAGAGAATTGAGGGCATTCAGAGCAAAATTATGCTGAGGAGAAGCCAAGCCAAATCCATTTTGAGGCAGAGAAGCTTTTGAGGAGGAGACGTTGTCGGATTATTTCTGGGAGCTCCAGACGTCCGTTTTGCGTGCCGTTTTCTTTGCATGGTTCTAGAGATATGGAAGAACATGACCAGATTAGTCTTGTATCCATTTGGAATTGCAGCAATGTACTTTTGAGCTTTTGAACAGAAATAAAGAAGCCTCCCCCACAGAGAAAAGGCCCGGAGACGTAGGCAAAGTTGTGTCGAACTCCGTTATCAATCTGCGTGTTATGGTTTGTTGTCTTATATTTCATTTCAGATCTGTAAATGTGTATATGGCTGTCATAATTTCTCTTATTTCCTCATTCCTTCACTAAGTTTTTCAAATGGTTAATTAACGCATGCAAAATTAAAACTCAACCATAAGTCATTAAAAGATCCGACGGATCAGGCCCCTAGGCCTAATTAAAGTGGTTTTAACCACTAAGAAGTCTTCCCTACCTAGTGAAGAGACACCTTGCCATCACCTTCCATCTAGTATAAATAAAGGAAGCCAGCACCTCATTATCTCACTCATTCATTCGCTCATCCAGTGCGCAAGTTTCGTAGTTGTAGTTGGGAGAAGAAGGGAAAGAGAGAGGTGCATTATTGAATGTTGGATGTTCTCTAGTGTTTTGGTTTATTGTCTTGGCATTGTATTGGCTATCTATATTAAGGAATTTTTTGTTGGGTTTTCTCCCCCATGAGGATTTCTGAGGATAAATGTTGTGTATATTGTGATTATGTTTCTCTCACTAATCCTACCTATGTTATTGTTATCTAGTAAATTGAAAAGAAACCTAATAATATCTCAAAACTTAACATGGTATCATAGCTAAGATGAAGAGAGCACCTTTCATCGGATAAACAAAAAACGTCACTGTTGTTGTACAAGAAAAATAGGGTTTTCTATTCATCCTAAAAACTCATCAAGGAAGTGTGCCCTATCCTAGAGAACTCTTTGTTAGTCTCAGCGCACTTTTTCAGTGGACAAAACTCCCGGAAAGTGAAACCCTAGTTTTCACTGGTACCAAAAAACCAAGAAACTAGGAAACCAGGAAACCAGAACCAATACCAGAAGTACCAGTGCAGAATTCCACTGGCCCAATTTGAAGGGAAAAAAATTTGGATTTTCTGAAATCTAACTGCACCAGGCTACTCGCCTCAGCCAAGCGCACCTCCTGGTGTTAGGTGGAAATATTGTCATTTAATTCTGTTGTAGTACTTTCCAAACTATTTAATTTATCAATCCAAGGTTCGTAGGCTTACAAAGCACGCACACTATATATGCAAGACTGAAGGAGAAGTAATCTAATCTAAATTGCTGAAATTAAATTAATCTAGTGTTGGGCTCCGGATTTGTAACATTTTCTTGCTGTTTCTTGAAGATATTAATTACTCTCCTGAAGACTTTTGTTTAACAAAGGGCATTCTTTCTATGTTATTCATGTTCTGTTACACATATATGTTCCATTGCAGACAAAAACCATGAAGTGCTTCCAAAACCACAAATGAGCGAAGAATTCAACTATAATGTGGATGCACTGTCACCTCTTGGTGCAAATACGGTAAAGGGCAGACAAGGAGTAATTCATCTCTGGATCAAAGTTACCAAGTGGTGCTTCTGGTGTTGTTGAAGTCGTTTACAAAAAGACATGGGGTTATTGTTAACCCTGGTGGTGCTAGTGGAGGACCAGGGTATGTTTGTGTTTTATTTGGGAATGCTTTCGGCAATATCATTCAAGATGTGCAAATGGTTAAAGTCATCATTTACTTCAGTTCCT
>ML779264.1:418324-437919 GCA_009831015.1 Picea engelmannii
TTCTTTTAGCAGTTCAGAGAGTAGCTTGGCATCCTTTAAACCCCCTCTTCAGCCCTGCATTTCCTGTGCTGGTTCCTCTAAGTCTACCTTCCCGGGTTGACAATTAAATGTTGATTTACATGGTATATCTGCAGCTCGACATCTAGGAAAGCATTGAAAGAGTAACTAGGAAATCAATACAACATGTGAAGAGTTGAATGACAAAAGACATATGTGAGCTCACATAATATATCAATTTCAAATTATGTTACAAGATTCAAATGACAAAGCATGAAAGAATAACAAAGCTAATAATCCCCTTCTCCTAATTACAAGACCAAATTATGAATTACATGATCTCTAACTCCCCAACTCCCAATTATGAATAATCCTCCCTCATGAAGAGAGAGCACTCTCTTATATACATGAAAGTATTGAAGAGTTTCATAATTACAGATCCACTATTCTCTCAACTTATTCCTTCAAATCCTCCACAAATATCTTGGATAAGATATCCTATCAAAATCTCCATGATCTTCTCCTTTGAATATGCTTGAATGATTGTCCCAAATATTCTTCAAATCTTCAAAGCTTGAAGATGAAATTCGAATTTGAGGCTAGGTGGTAATATTTGACTTTGTTGCAATCTTCAAAGATGTCTGCACACATCATCAAACTCATCCAACCTTGATATATAATGAAAACATGTTAATTTCTAATATTTAATCACAAATTCACTTATAATACTAAAATGAATAAAATGGAAAATAATAAGGAGAAACCCAAATATCGTTATGGAAATGATATGATAAAAGGTTAATGGGACGATGAAATGTAATGAATAGTGAAGGAAAAGGTGGATGAAAAGTGACATTTATGAGGCCCAACATACCCCCCAACTCAACTTGTTGCATGTCCTCATGCAACCATGCATGGATCTTCTTAAGAAATTTTTGGCATTTAAACTATGGCTTTGATTGATGATGTCCTTTTAACAATGAATGTTTCCAGGTTATGAGATACAAGAGTAACAAAATGTGAAATTTTCTTATGGTTGGTTCTTGGGTGACAACCATGAATACAAAGAATGTTGGTTCTTGTGTTAACAATCATTCATTTCACTTATTGATTTTCTTGCTCGAATAATTTAGCCATGTACTCACTGGAAATAATAAGCTATCAATGTGCATAAGAGAGAATCATTGAGTATAAGAAATCCTTTTCTTTATCTTTTTATGAATTATGCCAATATGTATATCAATCGAAATGCAACAAACTGTCGTTGGAAAAGAAATGTTAGTGAATCATAAATGGAATAATGAGATGGTAAAATGGAATAATGGTAATGAATATGTGGTGAAATAGTTCTCCCACCCCCCCAAACTGAAGTGGTTGCATATCCTCATGCAACTTATTGTAGGCTATGGAAGGAAAGAGAGCACGGTGAGGGAATTTTCCAAAGTTATTCATTACTAGCAAATAAGGAATTACATGATTAAATATTACAAAAGAACATACCTCCACTTACCCAATAATGATGATGAACAATGCAATAGGAATATGGCTAGTGCTGGAGCATGGAAGTTGTCACTGTTGCAGGATCATGAAAATGGAACTGCTAGTGATGTTGTTGTAACTGGATCATGGGAAGTGAAGGACTCTGAACTGCTACTGTTGAATCATGAGAAATGTGGAAGGTAGAGAATATGGAACTGTGGTACTCTCATAGATCTGAAATCAAACTGCTGCAATTGCTGAGGGGATCATGAAAAAGTGTATAGTCTTCACCTACTACAAACCAATGGTACAATTCTGATCATGCGAATGAATGTGTCGATGTCGAGCACGAAGAGAAATCATTGGATTACCGGCCATTAATGAATGTTGTTAACCAATGTGAGACAAACTCACCAGTGATGTCAATGAGTGTCAAGGTACCCGATTACATCTTGCGAAGTGTGAATAGATGTGTTTATGTCGATCCACTTTCAAGATCTAACGATCAAGGGACATTGATGTATTCCCATGATTGCTAGTGAGAGAACTTTCCATTAAGGCATGCAAGCCTCAAGGTACTCAAAAGGAAATCTAGTCTATATCCCAGATAAGGTGTCGAGGTCGATGGGGCAAGACTGTTGAAAGGTGGGCCTTAAGGAATCCCACATCATTCAACATGAGTTGGTAAAAATATTGGTAGGACTATAGATGGAAATATCTCAGTAGAAATAGTGTTTATGGCAAGGAAATCAAGGCAATGTAATCATGGAAAAGGGAGTTTGTTTTATTCAGAAGGAAAATTGGAAAGGCAAAAATGAACTGAAAAATATAAAGGAAATAATGTATGCAACTCATAAAGATATGCATGTGTGAATTCCTGAAAGTTAAGGCAATGGAAGATGGCTTCAACATAGGGATGACCAATCGGCTTTGAAGGAGAAATGGGATAGTGTTACAGCATGAAATTTGGCAAAATGTTTCTGTGTAACAACAAAATGTTTCTGTGTAATAGCAAAATGTTGTTGTGTATCAGCAAAATGTTTCTGATGAGTAACAACTCCTTCAAGATGTCTAGCAAAGCATGTGTTCTTTGAAGAATGTTGTGTTTCTTGAAGATCATTGTGGCATGGAAATGAGCATCTTGTTCCTGCAATCAGTCTTTAGTATTAATCCTGCAATCAAAAATTCGTGAGAGCATCGCAAAACATAAAATGCAAGAGATAAGTACAAATGCGAGCTAATTGAGATAGAAAATAAATGCAATTATACATGTTGCCGCATTTATTCGTTTCATCATTGATTGTCTCCAAAGTGACTTAAAAAAACATGTATTTATTATTGTTTTCGGGAATGGTTTTTTTTTTTTAAATGTCCATTGCAATTTTATATTTTATTTTATTTTATTTTATTGTTTCCAATTTTTAAATTTGTTTGTTTGTTTTTATTATGTTTGATTTAAAACCAAAACAAAAGCACTATATATATTTTCTTGTATTTTATTTATTTATTTGTTTTAATAAAAACAAATAAATAATTGTTTATTATTATTATTGTATTTTTTTTAATAAGCAAATGTTTTATCACTTCCATGGTGACGATAATGCAGATATTCATCCAAAAGGAAGTAGAAAGAATGCAAACACAACCATGACCCAAATGATTCTCTTGCCAAAAATAAAAATAAAATGAAGAAAACCCGAATCAAGTTAGAAAACCTAACACCAAAAATTATTCAGATTATGGAAAGCAAACCTGATCACAACAAATAGTTTTCAGGAATCCAAACCAAACTGCAAAAAAAAAAGAACTAAGGTTGGACTTGCGTGAAGGCAACTGATCTGATGGGGCGATTTGGCATTGATAAGGTACAAAGACTCCATAATCAAATTCTGGAAGATCGTCATCATCCAAATTTTGAGTATAGGCACCATTTCTACTAAATGTTGCTCTAAGCCCAAATCATTGTGATAACATCAGTGGGGCATAGATAGAGCTCAACTCCTGGAGTCAGTTCTTCATATCCTACCCTCTCTCCTTGCTGGTAAGAATCAACAACCTCCTGAATGCTCGTCAGACCATTATCTGAGGAACCATCCTTGCAACAAATTGAAACCACATGTTTTAACCTTCCTCTGTGATTTGTTACTAGGCTAAACCTACAATAACGGCTCGAGCGTCATTTGAATCAATTGGTTTATCTCCTTTCTTCATTGCAGTAGATTCAAGGGCTTTCCCAATTGTGAGGGCATCGCTGGCAGTGACAGAATGCTGAGTGGAAATAGGCTTGATCTCTGAATGCACTGGCTGACCTGCAACAAATTATGTACAAACCACCTGCCCAAGAACCCGAGTCTCTATAACCACCATACCTTCTGCTGTAGCAATGGTCTCATGTTTTCAATCCACCAAACCCAATAACTCATTTATTTTTGTTGTTGATTGCATGATTTTCATTGCACCTCCTTTGTGGCTGCACCCTACATCCCTCGTCTCTTCTCTCTGCATCAATGATGCATCCTTCATGGTTATGGGATCATGTTATGCAAAGCTTTTCCTGTACCAGTCAGCCTTGAGTTTGTTCCTATTTCTGGAGGACTCAGCCTCTACATACACGCGTTCGCAATTGATCACACGCCTGCAGTCTACAATCAGTACCCATGCATATTTTACACAGTTTGTAATGCCAAATCCGTTCTTCAAATTCAGATTGTGACTCTTACTCATTGTCAATCTCTGTCTTCAGCGCAACGTGGGGAGTTACATCAGCTATGATGAAAGGTTGGCAGTTGTGAGTTATGCAGAGCATACAAATTAAAGAGAAAACCCATCACTACATGGCGGCGTGCGGTTCACCAGTTGAAATGGGAATCGCAGTCACACTATGAGAATTACTGCACCATCATTCTGAAACAGGCATCTCTCCAACTGCACCAGCAATCTGAGAACGTGTGGGTGTAGGGTGAGCGAAGCGAATGTTGTTATTAGGGTTCTCTTCCCAGAATCTGTTTGATAGCCTTGGTGGCCTCCACGTAATACAAGGAGAGAAACCCGTGTCACTCTATGGCCTTCTTGATTTTTCTTCTGTAGGCAATATCGATTCGGCCATTATGTCATTCCTTCTGTCTCCAGTAACAAAATGATCGACAACCATTTTTGAATCGCTCACCCTTGCCATTGGTATGCGCAGTCCAAGCAATAAGGAATTTATTACGTTAGAAACATCTACTTCCAAGTGAGCCAGCCTTGGCATACGACCCAGTCTTCATCAGTCGTGACAGTTGTAATGTTATACATCGTTGATTTAGTAGTGAAATCATGGGCATATGGCGTATGGGCATATAAGTATGGATTCGCCTTTTTCATTTCTCTGAGTCCATATGTTGGAAGTGAGTTCAAGTGAGTTCCTGATCTTCCCATCTCTCTCGGATGCCACATCATGTAAAACAACAAACAACCAATTAAACTGCACATCCAGATTCAAATATAGTGAATACGTGTAAGTCGATTAGGGCATCATAATATCCATAAATCGTAACTTAAATTAGATTTCTCGTAATAATAATGAGGTAGAGGTTAACAAGAATAATTGCATCGTTAGGATTTATGACAGAGACCACCTATTCTCTTGACATGCCAGCTCAATATCGTATATGCAATCTGATGAGAATTATTTTAAAATAGAGACAGGGTGTTTAATTCTACAATGCCACATCGATCTCGTTGATCACGGAGATCTTCTGCAACAGGGCACCGCTAAGAATCTTTTGTAAGAGGTACATTGTAATGTGATTTTTCTGAGATTGAGCGTGACAACCCAAGCTAAACGAGAAAAAAAAATGTGGTTGGATTTGCAAAATAGAGTCTCTGGGATAACACATGGGGTATGATGATAGCAAAAGAGAGGTAGTCGACATGTGTACTCGACTCTAAGATCACAAGGGACTCTGCGCATAGCTCTGCTAACCCTATTATCATAAAATACATGATCACTTGAGAAGAGTAGGTGGTTGATCCTTGGAGCATGCTTTGAGTACTGAGAGTGCTAGAAAGAGTCAAATATTCATGGAGTCTTTTAGTCAATGAGTGGTTTCGGTTTCTCATATATGACAGTCGACATCAGCGATTTGATTATGAGGAAAGAGTAAAGGGTGGTGTTCAAATCAAGATTGAAGAAGTGGGATAGAAGGATAGTGTAAATGGCAGAAAACTCGGGATCACATTCCACAAACCACATGCGATAAGTTTCTCATGAGAAAAGAATTCAGAAGGAAAACACCAAGGAGACAAAGTCAAAACCATGATGTTGATGCCCGATCTTGCAACAAACAACAAATATTTGAATGGATCGACACCATAAAACAAATTTCTGATTTGATATGGTTATGATTTGATTTGAGATTGCCCTTATCGTGTGAATATATTTTTTTTGCATAAAATCTTCCTCTTAATTCTGTGAATAGAGGCTATCTTTCTGTAGTTTTTAATGACTGATAAGCGTTGAGAATTTTTAAATATTTTATTCCCATTAAACTTTAGCAAATACGAGAAAAATGGTAGGGAGTTGCAACAACCAGAATTTGCAAAGACTATGATCGGGATTCGAATTTTAGTTGATTCTTCCACATTTTTAACTTTTATCATTATTTTTATTAGGTTGGTAGGATTTAATGTTGCCGACTGTATTCAATGTCAAAAGATACATCTAACAATGAGGGCGAGATATGATATTGCTGCTACTAAAACCCAGGGATGAACCTAGACCAAAAGTTAAAGATGAGAAGACGCATAGTTTCAACCACCATTTCAGCATGATTTTTATAGTTTCAGCATGATACAGACACAGTTTCAAAAATGGACCAGACCAGAATTTAGAAATGAAAAGAGCGTAGGCATGACATTGTTCAATCACTGTTACAGCAAAAACGTCATTGTTTCAACAAGTAAAGTTTCATTGTAACAACATGTAAAATGTTGTTGTACCAGCATGTAAAAAAATTTTTGTATCAGCATGCTGCAACAACGAAAATTTTTGCTCTATCAGCATGCTATAACAGCATGTAAATTGGTTTTGTTTTTATTCATTAATTTTTTTTAACTGTGTTTATTTGCAGATCAAAGGATGGACGCAAAAACATTCATTCAAAATCATCCCTATTTTATGATCCTCGCGATCGCATGAAGCGCAGAGGAGAGCATACTTATTAAAAAAAATTAGAGCAAAAACGTTGTTTTATTCATTAGCCTACCTATTCTATGCTAATTGGGAATTAAATATTGGTTATGTGTAGGCAAATTTCTAGTGGAGCCAAGCACGCAACAGTAATGAAAATATATTATCTTTCAATTTCACAACTAAGGGTCAGAAATATGTGTAAGCATGCGAAATTTGTTGCTGAAACTCTAAATTAACAAAATGAAAAGAAAAATTAAAAGAATCTAAGCTGGTAGTCGCTTGAAACCATCGTTCGATATAGATTTTGTAGGCGTAGTTTCCCTCACTCAAATCTACACTTACGCTTGCAAGAATTGAAACATTCCCTACATTCCCTTACCCATATGTCACCTCAGTGTTAGGAGAATGACTAATCACACTTTCATGAAAATTCAAACTAAACTTCAATCCATCGTGCTTCCCCGGCAACGGCGTCAAAATGTTAGGTGGAAATATTGTCGTTTAATTCCATTGTAGTACTTGCCCAACTATTTAATTTGTCAATCTGAGGTTCGTAGGCTTACGAATCACACGCACTATATATGCAGGACTGAAAGAGAAGTAATCTAATCTAAATTGCTAAAATTAAATTAATCTAGGAAAGCATTGAAAGACTAACTAGGAAATCAATACAACATGTGAAGAGTTGAATGACAAAAGACATATGTGAGATCACACAACATATCAATCTCAAACTATATTACAAGAGTCAAATGACAAAGCATGAAATAATAGCAAAGCTAAGAATCCCCTTCTCTTAATTAAAAGACCAAATTATGAATTACATGATCTCTAACTTCCCTACTCCCAATTATGAATAATCCCCCCTCATGAAGAGATAGCACTCTCTTATATACATGAAAGTCTTGAAGAGTGTCATAATTACAGATCCACTATTCTCTCAACTTATTCCTTCAAATCCTCCACAAATATCTTGGATAAGATATCCTATCAAAATCTCCATGATCTTATCCTTTGAATATGCTTGAATGATTGTCTGAAATATTCTTCAAATATTCAAAGCTTGAAGATGAAATTCGAATTTGAGGCTAGGTGGTAATATTTGACTTTGTTGCAATCTTCAAATATGCCTGCACACATCATAAAACTCATCCAACCTTGATATATAATGAAAACATGTTAATTTCTAATATTTAATCACAAATTCACTTATAATACTAAAATGACTACAATGGAAAACAATGAGAAACCCAAATATCATTATGGAAATGGTATGATAAAAGGTTAATGGGATGATGAAATGTAATTAATAGTGAAGGAAAAGGTGGATGAAAAGCGTCATTTCTGAGGCCCAACACTTGGTAAGTTCAGATTTAAATTCCGAGCATTTTCAATTTTTGGTCATTTTCCTAGCTCAAGGTCAAGATGTCTACAAGCACTAATATTGCTGACAATATAGAAGGAGTGGATAGATTTCATTCCTATAAGTATAGGATTTCACTCATTCTTGAAGAGAATGACCTAGAAAGATTCATTAAATAAGATGTACTAGAACCTACCGATGTTGCAGCTAAAGCGAAACACCAAAAGGACACAGTTAGGGCCAAAAGAATCATTGCAGACTCTATTAAATATCACTTTATTCCTCAAGTGGATTCAAAGAAAACTAAAAAATAAATGTTTGATTCCCTAACCAAAATCTATGAAGGAAAGAACATCAACCGGAATATGAATCTAAGAACTTAACTCAAAAATACAAGGATGCATAAAGGAGAAACAGTTCAGGAACATTTCTCTAGAATATCACAATTCATGGAATAGATAGAAGAAATTGGAGACACCCTGGATGAGGATGAACTCATAATGACAGCTCTTAATGGTCTCACAAGACCTTGGATGCATTCTTCCAAAATATTTGTGCCAGAAAGGAGAAACTACACTTTGACAGTCTTTGGGAAGAATGTGTTCAAGAAGAAGCAAGAGTAACTAACGAAGAAGAAATACTATCAAGAGATGAATATCAAGCCCTATATTCTCACACTAAAGGAGGGAGGAAGAGGTCTTACTTCTGTAAAGATACTCATAAACATAAGGAGTCTCACTCCCCAAACAAATTCATCCATAAAGAAACTCACCCTCCAAAGAGATTCCAGAAGTTTTAGAAAGGTCAAAGAAGAGAAAATGATTTCTCATCCTACCAATGCTACCATTGTGACAAGATGGGACATATTGCTAAAAATTGTCTAGCTAGAAGAGAAGAATACAAGAAGAGAAATAGAAGGAACCATGCCCATAAAGTTGAAGATGAATAGCCACCCACAAACATGATAAAAGAATAGATTAAAGACTATGTATTAATCTTTGCCCTCTCAGGAACAGTGTCACCTGGTGAGGACACTTGGATCATATATAGTGGTTCTTCCAAGCACATGACAGGTCAAAGAGACATTCTCTCTTGCCTTACAGAAAAGAACTTTCCCCATAAAGTTACACTTGGAGATGATTACCAGTACCCTATCAAAGGAGTAGGGGAATCGAATTACAAAATTGATTCAGGGACCCCAATGAAGATGAAGGATGTACTATATGTACCAGGTTTGACAAAGAACTTACTTTCTATCTTAGCTTTAAATAAGAAATGATTCATAGTTGCAGTCATAGATGGAGAAGTTCTTATGTGGCCCAAAGGAAAAACCATAGAAGAAGCAATTGTTATTGGAAAGGAAGAAGGTGGCCTTTATAAGCTAAAAAGTCACTTAGAAGCATCCTTGACTCATTCAATTGAGAATCCATGTGAACTTTGGCATAAAATACTAGATCACATCAACTACAAGGCATTACCATATGTAAGAAAGGCAATCATAGGTCTACCAGAATTCAAGGTTGACCATGAAGGTGTGTGCAACGGATGTGGACAAGGAAAGAACATCAAGAACCCTTTATCAAAAAGAGACAGTACAGCAGTAGGAGTCCTAGAGCTCAGTCACTCAGATGTATGTGGCCCAATTCCATCAACCTCCATCAATGGGTATGTATACTATGTGTCTTTTATTGATGACTATTCTCGCAAAACCTGGGTTTACTTTTTGAAATCAAAAGATGAAGTGTTCGGTAAATTCAAGGAATTCAAAGCCTTGATAGAGAATCTCTCTGAAAGAAATATCAAGATACTCAGGTCAGATAATGGAGGAGAATACACCTCAAAAGAGTTTGTAAAATTTTGTAAAGTTGTCGGGATCTAGAGGGATCTCACCACTCCCTACAATCCTCAACAAAATGGTGTAGCAGAAAGAAAGAACAGAACTATAATGGAAGCAGTGAAGACTATGATCCATGATCGAGATATTCCAATGCACTTATGGGAAGAAGCAACAAGAACAACAATGTATGTACAGAACAGATTATCCCATAGTGCACTTGGGTTCAAAATCCCCAAAGAGATGTTCTCCAGAAAGAATAAAAAAGTAATCCATCTAAAAATATTTGGTTGTCTGGTATTTGTACACATTCCTAAAGAGAACATAACCGAGATGGACCCTTCAGGAAAGAAGAGAATATTTGTTGGATACTGTGAGGTATCCAAGGACTTCAGAATTTATATACTAGGTTACCATCATATTGACATTAGCAGAGATGTAACCTTTGATGAAGATGCAACACTCAATAAATCAAGAAGATGTCAGCTTGAAGAAGTATATGAAGAAGAACTTGTATCTCCCAGAGTTGTAGAACCAATGGGGGAAGTCATAAATTCCCCTGATGAGGAGATTATAGAATATCATGACATAATATAATCTCAAGAACCTCCCTAGATGATGATCTCCCACAAGAGAAATCTATGTTGGGCAAGGGAACTTATTCAATATGGAGAAAAGTATGGTGCCCCTGAAGGAACCATGAGACAAGTCAAGAAACCCAAGCCATTCTCCAGTTATATGGCTTTGATGTATGATATATTAGAGAAGGAGCCTACTTGCTTTGAAGAATCCATTCAGAATAAAGAACATGTAGATTCCATGATAGAACAATATCAATCCATTATAAAGAATGATGTATGGGAAATAGTTCCCAAACTGAAGAGCAAGGATGTGGTATCTTCCAAATGGCTATACAAGATAAAACACACAGCTAATGGAAGTATTGAGAAATATAAAGCAAGATTTATAGCTCGTGGATTTTCTCAAAAGGAAGGCATTGATTATGAAGAAACATTTTCTCCTGTATCCAGATACACTTCAATCAGAACCATCATAGCCCTTGCAGCTAAGATGAAATGGAAGTTACACTAGATGGGCGTGAAAACAACTTTCTTAAATGGTGTCATAAAAGAGGAAGTGTATATAGAAAAACCTAAAGGGTTTGAATTTGAAGACAAAAAGACTCGTGTATGCAGATTGAAGGGATCTGTATGGATTGAAACAAGCTCCTAGAGCTTGGTATGGAAGAATTGGCAGTTTCCCGACGATCTTGGAATTTACCAAGAGTAAATATGACTCTAACATTTACTTCAAGGTTATGAATGATGAGCATGTTATATTGTTGTTATATGTAGATGACTTATTTCTAACTGGAGAAGAAAATTTCATCATTGATTGTAAGAAGAAGCTCGTTGCAGAATTTGAGATGAAAGACCTTGGCCTAATGCACTATTTCTTAGGTCTTGAGGTTTGGAAGAGCCCAGAGAAGATCTTCCTCAACCAAGGAAAGTATGCAGTTGAAATACTGAAGAGGTTTGATATGTTGGAGTGTAAATCCATGAATACACCCATGGAAACAAAGTTGAAGCTCCTGGTTGACACTTCGTCAGAATTGGTTGATGCTACACTGTACAGACAGATCATTGGATCGTTGGTGTATCTGACGAACACCATGCCAGATATATGTTTTGTTGTGAAAACCTTGAGTCAATTTCTGGTAGAACCTAGATGTGTTCACATTGTTGCTGCAAAACATGTGATGAGATGCCTCAAGGGTATGTTGTATTTTGGTCTCAGTTATAATGTAGATCAAGACTTCATACTGAGTGGATATATCGATTCAGATTGGGATGGATGTGTCTCTGACAGAAAGAGCACCTCAGGATGTTGTTTCAGTCTGGGGTTATCCATGATGTCATGGCAGAGTAGGAAGCAATCAATTATTTCTCTCAACACAGCAGAAGAAGAATACATTGTTGCATGTTCTGCCAGTTATGAAGCCATATGGATTTGGAAGTTGTTGACAATTCTATTTGATCTGGAGATGGAACAATCGTGATTCTATGTGATAACCAGAGTTGCATAAAGATGACAGAGAACCATGTGTTCCATGACAAGACAAAACACATAAAGAGCTGATATCATTACATCCATGATTTGGTGAAGAAAGGAGCCATAAAGCTTCAGTATGTTAGCACAGATGAACATGTTGTTGATGTGTTGAACAAGCCTTTGTATCATGTAAAGTTTGAACACTTTTGAGACAAGTTTGGTGTATTTTGAAAGGACCTCCCTCGAAAGGGGGAGTAGTGTTGATGTCAGCCTTATGCTGAATATTTCCAGCTTTGTGTTGATGTTGGTGTGATGCCAGCCTTGTGCTGAAGATTTCCAGCTTCGTGCTGATGTTGTTTTGATGCCAGCTTCGTGCTGAAGATTTCTATCTTCGTGTTGATGTTGTTGAGATGAAAAATTTGTGCTGAAGATTCATCTTTGTGTTGATGTTGTTGAGATGCCAACTTCATGTTGAATATTTCCAGCCTAGTGTTAATGCTAATGATTCTCTAGCCTCGTGTTGTGATGTTGTTGTTGTTTTTGTTGATGTTGTATCAGCCTTGTGTTGTTATTGATGATGATGATGTATTAGTGTTATACTAATCCATGTTGATGCAGATGATGATGATGCCATTCCATCTCCTTGTTGTGGATTATGATATTGATGATGAGAAAAACTTATGATGATTTATAGATATGCCAGTCAGTGTTCCAGATGTTGTTGATGTTGTTTTCCTCTCTCTCTCTCTCCTGATGATGTTGTAGAATACCCTTCTTGTTAAGGGGGAGTGTTGAAATATTGTAACTGCAAAGAGTATTCGATTTATTATTGAGTCATTATTCATTAGATCAATCCCCTTTTATGGATTGATCATGTCGGGCATTGTAATTGACCAAATGCCCTTTTGTGGATTGGTAAAACCTTAATTATATTATGCAAATTGAGAAGTCGACCCCCTGCCCAATGAAGAGACACCTTTCTAGCACCTTCCATCTAGTATAAATAAAGGAATCCAACACCTCATTATCTCACTCACTCATTCTCTCATCCAGTGCACAAGTTTGTTAGCTACATTTGGGAGAAGAAGGAAGAGAGAGGCACATTGCTCAGTGTTGGATATTCTCTAGTGGTTTGGTTTGTTGTCTTGGAATTGTATTGGCTATCTATATTAAGGAATGTTTTGCTAGTTTTTATCCCCCATGAGGGTTTCCCAGAATAAATGTTGTGTATCTTTTGATTGTGTTTCTCTCAGAGATCCTACCTATGATATTGTTATCTAGTAAATTTAAAAGAAACCTAATAATAGCTCAAAACTTAACAATTTGTATTTGTTTTGATTATCTCTTCATACATGTGTCTACTCATCATAATGTGTGCCACCAGCTAAGGGAAGAATTGCATTGATAGTGTTAGATATCCCAACTACATCTCCACCCTTGAAAACTCATTTATCAGTTGACCAATAAACTCAATTCATAAAAAAATCCAATCATTCGAAAACTTGAGGTGGCTTGGCTCTGACCTTTAGAAGTCAAGTGCAGACCTTAGGACCAACAGATGGTTTCCATCAGGAAGTACATAAAGAAAAGGAAAAATCTTGGCATGATAGGCACGATAAGAAGAAGAAATTTAAGGAAGGACATCTAGTTCTCCTCTATGACAGTTAGTACTTACAACACCAGGGAAATTTAGGATGCATTGTCTAGGGCCTTATGAGATAAAGTATGTCACAGATGGAGGTGATGTGCAGCTGCAGGATTTAACAGGTAAGGATATTCAAGGATTGGTGAATGGTATTCAATTGAAAATGTATAGGGATATTCGACCTACTAACCCTCTGTAGATGCAGCGCAAAAAGTAGAGATGTAGATAGTGTATATAGTAGGAGTTAAAAGAAGAAAAACAACAAAAACAAAATTGGAAAAACAACAAAAAGACAAAAATATGTAGTAGATAGATATATGGATGAAAGGTAGTTGGATGATACATCACGCATTAGACAACAAATGGTATAGAAAAACAGGATGACACTGCACACCGGAGAAAGGTGACAAGACATAAAATGCAGTGCACTGAGAAAGAGACTAGTCGGAAAGAGGAAACTCGATGATCAGAAAAGTGGAATACAACAAAGCATTTATGATAGGACTTATAGAAGAAGGAAACGTGAACAAGACTCATTGTGTCATTGAGAAAATGAGAAGCTAAGGAATAAATCTGAGTGTGAGTAGGATATTTTGACGTAATTCAACGAAGATTTAGAAAAATCCTATTTGGATTCAGAAGAATGGCGTTGTCGAAGGTTGAAGCTCCCAGTCGAATGGAAAGGCAAACACAAATATATGTGAAGTCCACAAAGAAAGAAGAAGTCGACGCAGAAAACCCTATTAATTCGGAGCGAGTGGTATATGTAAATGTCATTCCTTCCCCAGTGATCAAGTTGGTTACCCCGATGATAGTAGAGGAACAGGAATAACAAATTCTAGTAGTAGAGGAAATGGAGGTCGATACAAGGGCCGAAGAACAAAACCCTACCATAGAGCAGAAACCTACACAACAACTTGGCCTAGGAGCACCGCAATAAATGAATGGGGAAGATGATGAGCGAACATAATCCGATGAACCCATAGGATAGGAAGAAGCGCAACAACCTGTCGCGGAACCAACGCAGCAAATAGAAGAACAAGTACAGGTGGAAGATGTTATATGCCAAAAATATTCAGACGCAGAAGAAGAAGAGGATGCACACTAGGAAGCAGGGCCATCAACATCGGCAACAAAGACAAAGGGAAAAATGAAAGTACAGAGGTCATCGCACAAACAGAAAGAAGTAACATTGAAACTACCATGTGTACCTAAAGGAGTCATGATCCTTCCTTGCATATTAGGATGTGTGGGGAAACAAAAGTATTTTGATCACGATGTAACAGATAGAGACAAGTTTTTAGAGTTTGTGCCACAAGTCTATATGGAGATAAAAGGGACAAGTTCATCAGGAGTTCCAATATTAGAGCCAAAGTAGTGGATTACAGGGTTGTATAAAAAAGGGATAATGAACTTGTTGGAAATCCCTCATTTTGGACGGGGTAAAGATTTAAACAAATGTGTCAAAAAATTATTGGTGTTGGTGCATGGGCGTATTCTATGGATGGATAGACATGTATCAATAGATGTAGATTTGATTGCAGAAATTATAGGTCTTCCAACAAATGGAGAAAAAACAGAACAATACTTCGATGACAAGACAAAGGATAAATCCCTAGCAAAATAAATGAAGAAGAGATATGGAACTGAGAGAGGGTCTTGGGGAATAATAATCAATTTAATAAGTGAACCTACAACGATATTGGTGACCAATTCAATGGCTTGAAAACTATTAAGGAAATGTCGCAAGGAAGAAGCACTTCTAGGAGTTATAGCAACAGTCGTGCAGTGCGCGAAGGGGACTCTACTTAGCTGGAGGCCATATTTATTGAACTTATTTTTGGATGAATGCAAGGATGCACAAGATATTGGAACAGAGTTCCATTATGCATGGATGAAAATATTGATATCTTTGGTGGGTTGGGGAGAACCCAAATACAACGGATTTTACCCAAGGCCAGGAAAGTGTCATGTAGCGAAGTATATAAAATTGTGACACACTTCCGACGCAAAGAAAAGGAAGGAAAATTCTAGTATATTTTCTATGTACTTTGACAAGATATGGTAAAATATAGCCAATACATTGAGGATATCACCAAAAGTGGTGGAAGAGCATCAAATAGTAGCAAATTTTAAGGCTTCCAGACACAATATGTGGATTCAAGCAAAAAGGGATCCCATGAAGGAGTGGTTGCAATTAAGGTACTGTGTGACAAAATAAGAAGTCCAATGGGCCATGAATGACTGGCCGGATGAATGGAAGATACCAATTGTTTCCAAGAAGGGATCAAAGGGTAAGCAACAATAATAAGTTGGCACTTCGCAGAAATCAAACAGTCCAGCAACAAATTCAAGGAAGGCAGCAGAGCTTGCAAAGGAAACAAGGGGGAGTGCAACAGGTAGAAAACCAAGGAAAAATAACCCTATCCCCAAACCTTCAATGCCAAAGAAGGACCGTGCATAAGTAACAAATGGAGGAGCATAGAAGGATACAAATGGAGGAGCACAGAAGAATTTTAATGTTCCTACACAAGATGAACTAGGAGATGGAGATGTCCTAGACATAGAGACACCAGTTACTACAATGTAGATGGAGACAGTGCCCATGAAGAGGATTGTCTTGTAGTTAGGAGTACATTGCAAGAAGATTAAGGCACATAAGGGTGTCCCTAAATTTACAATAACAGAAGATGATGTCGAGTTAGTCACCAAGAAGGCACATGACCGCACAGTAGAGTTGTGGGACGATGCTGAAAAGAAAAGGGAAGAGATAATGAAGAAGCTGACAGACGTTAAGTGTGAATTACAACAACTACAGCTTACCACAGTGTAAGATAGACAATGGATGCAGAAACAAAAGACTGCACAAGAAAACACAGTTCCAGCACAAGAGAAGGTACAAATTATAGCACTGGGAAATGAAAAATTTTGTATTACTTAGGACATGTTGCAGATGGACAAGGAGACAATGTAGAAGAATCTAAAGGACATAGGTCACTTGGACTTGGCGCTTCCCAAGATACCAATAAAGGTGTTTTATAAACTACAAGTTAGTGTCACGCATGAGATTCAATCAAAATCTCGAGCAGATGCAACATATTTACAATTAGCTAAGAAAGTCAGTGACACACTAAAGATAACAATCAACCATGTTCAATTTGAGAGAGATGAAGCGAAGAAACACACTTACCGGATAGAGAAGCGCATATAATAAGTGTTCAATACAATTATTGACAATGCAGAGGAAGGAAATATACAAACAGAAGATAAGATCAAGAAAATAACACATATAATGGAGAACTATAGAAGCCACATCATAGAGTTGATGGAGCTCCTACAACCAAGCACTCCACCAGAGGTCAAATGAAAAAGGGTGCAAGAGGCGATAGGACATAAGGAATGTCAATGTTTCATGGAAACCTACACAAGAGACCTAGCTAAATCATACACAAACAAAGCTTATCAAGAAAAGGAAGAGAGATACACAATGAAGAATGAGAATCAATGTGTATTATGATCTAATCAATGAGTGAGTGATCTTCACTCATATAGGAAATGACATCCTATAATTAGGAATTCATGCATAATAGTGTTGCTATAAAATTAGAAAGTCTAAATAGAACTACTCAGTTAACTCCCACTCAACTAGTGTTACTCCCACTGAACTAGTGTGCCGAAAATAGAAATTTATCCAACACCCCCCCTGAAAATCACTATGGAGTAAAAAATGAGTCCCAACTACTAGGCCATATTAGGTACTCATGTACAATGAAACTAATGAACACTGAATAAAATGAGGAAAGAGGGAAAACCACATGGGAACAAAATCCCCCCTCAAAAGATAATGTATCAAAAGAAGAAAATGGCAGTTGTTAGGCAACTGTGTTCTTCAATGCAAGACGATCCCGCAAATTTTGAAACTTATGCTCACTAAAAGTCTTCGTGAAGATGTAGAAATATTTATGGATCTAATGAAGTCCTTTGGAAACCTGTTGCGCCTTGTACCTCTTGATCCTGTGGACCCATCTACACCTGAAAATATTCCTTTCTGGTGGAAGTGGAACCAGATGCCAAGTTTGATTCTCTAGGAGAGAGTCATGCTCCTCCTGCATGGCTTCTTGCCATAATGGATTTCCCACAACCTTATTGTAGGTTTTTTTATCAATAGATTGAACCATATAACAATGCATGGGAATCACAGGTTCTGAAGTTGAAAGTACACGAGAAGGTTCCTCATGTTGAGATCGAGTCCTCCCCGAATCCAATGGATTCCCTGCAAGGATACATGTTGCATGAAGTGTGAACTATTCCTTCTTGGGAATATTCTAAAGCTTCAGCATTGGCTTCTTATCTGGTTGTACTACCTACTTACTTCCATGTAAAGAATCTGAGTGTATGGAATAATATTTGATGTCTGAAACTGATGGAAGCACAAGAGTACATGCATGTTGCATTAGAGGTGCATGCAAAGTACTCTCCTTATGTGTAAGTAGAATAGAGGAGTCATCGTCAGAAAACTTAGTGAATTTATACAACCTTGACTTGTGATCCACCTCACCAATTGCAATGATAGAATTGTCATGCATGTCAATTAATGAAACTAAATTTGATGTAAATTCAACCTTTTTACCTTTCTGAGTGATCTAATAAACTGAGAGAAGATTCATAGAAATATTTGGAACATGTTAAACATTCTCAAAACTACCATTATGGAGTTCCACTCTCCCTTCTTCTGCTACTGCTACTGGAGTATCATCCCCCATGAGAATAGGGGGTCTTGAGTATGGACTCAAAGAAGAGAAAACTTCCTCTTTCGTTCCCATATGATGGGATGCACCAGAATCTATAATCCATGAATCAGATGAGGAATTAATTGCAACCAAAGCATGATGATTACCTTTCATAGGAGCATGATCTTCTTCCTTTTGCTTCTTGACTCCCTCTGGAATGAAGTTTCCAATGTTGTTCTGTTGAATCGTTTGTGCCATAAGATTGATTTGTTTCTTAATGCATGTGGATTCTTCATGATTCAGTTTATTGCAGTAAGTGCACTGATTTCCCTTTTTCTTCTACTTCGAATCTGAAGAGTCTTAGGAACCTGAAGAATCGTTAAAGGGTTTGGAATATCCTTCCTTCTCATTCTTTTTCTCCTTCCCATTCTGTTTGGATGATCCTTTTCCATCATGCATGGTGAGTGCATGTTCTTTGGGATCCTTGATGAGGCCCATCTGTATTATTTCTGTCTTCTCTTGTGTGAGAGACTCAATGAATTGAGCTAATGTAGGCATTTTCCAATTTGTTCCAAAAAGACATCTGCCAAAATTGAAATTGGAGACATATACAACGTATTTTGGTCCTAGCTTGGCCAATATTGTTAGAATAAGTTGTTTCTCTTGTGTAGACTTATCAATACCATATTCTCCCAATATTAATAGTGTTGATTAAGGTTGGTTGTCATTGATGTCAACCCTTGAAGAAAGCCCCGTAGCACAAAGTTTTGGGTAATGGACCCAATATTGTTTGATGTAAATATGACTCATTATTGTTTTGTCATGGTTGATAAGAAGTAAATATGGATGAACTCCAAAGTGTTCCTCTTATGGTGAAAGCCCTCACGGGAAGACGCTTTGTGGAGTAAGAGAACCCATGCTTAATTATGGAATAATGAGATGAATGAAAGTGAAATTGTCAGGGAAAATATCCTAGATGGATAGTGCTTGTCATGTGATTTCTGGTGGTATGTGGAACGTCGCGTAATTCCTCACGGTTAGAGAGTTATGGCCATGAGAAGTTGGAGACCCCAGGTTTGGGCAATGGACCCAAGTTTGTTTGATGGGTAACAGTATGAGTTATGATATATTTTCAGATAATAATATTCTATATGGATATTACATGTCATGCCATTTCTAGTGGTATGTAGAACGTCACATAACTCCTCACAGTTTGAGATTTATGGCCTTACGAAGTTGGAGGACCCTCATATGTCATCTAGAAGCCCCAAAAGGTCAAAGTAGTCAAAGTGGTTTAAGAGATTTTAAAAGGTAAATAATAA
>ML779264.1:447661-457960 GCA_009831015.1 Picea engelmannii
TACAGTGGTATATCTCACAGTGATAGTGTGACAGTGGTTCCATCATTCTACTTCTACTTCAGGGTGGCAGGACGAGGCAAGGACAGGTGGTTGTAGCCACCTTCCAGTTGTAGCTGGAGAACATTGGGGGTTGTAGCCTCCTTATGGTTGTAGCCAGAGATTTGGGGAGTTGGATCTTCCCTCAAGTTGTAGCCTAAGAAACTAGAGGGTTGGAGCCTCCTTCTAGTTGCAGCTAGAAAACAAAGGAATTTGGTGCTTCCAATGAATGTAATTCTTCAAGACATATAAGAAAAAGCATTTTGTGGTTTTCTCCCGATTTGGGTTTCCATGTAAAACACCGGTGTACTGTGTATGTGTATGATTGTTTATTTATTACTGTTCATTATTGGATAATAATTCTACATTGATATAACATTTGAAGAAAAAGGATTATAATTACGCTATTATTGATTCACCCCCCCTCTCAGTAATCCAACAAATAGAAAAGATTTAAATTTAGTAAAAAAATCTTGTATATTATCAAAACTTTTAGGGTCTAAGGTATTCAACTCTACCTCAAGCATATGACCGTGCATCTCATCTCGCTTTCCAAAGAGTCCTTCCAAGGTGTTCCAGATATCGTTTGGAGTCTTGCATGCAGAAACATGAAACCATAGATAAGTGGAGATTAACTCAAGAAGTAGTCATGTGGCCTCATCCTTACGGTTCGCCCAACTAGTCTTCTCAAGCACTGATGTAGGTTTTGTTTTTGTCGCCATCGACAAATTATACATTCCTTTTCTTTTGAGTTGGAATGCAGCCTTTTGATTCCATTCAAAATAGTTGTACGGTGTGATTATTATCACCAGAATTGATTGAATAAGTTGCATCACCTCCATCCCTGCTATTGATTCTGAAAAGATCCTGAAAACCCAGATCGTGGATTCTGAGATATGACAAACGGTTCTGTGGCGACTATTGATATGATAAAACAGCTATATATCCTAAAACATGAAGTGGGTTTTGGATATTTTTGGTGAGCATGAGCATCCCTATGTTATACATATCTGTTAAAAAATTTAGCCCGACCCAGATCACGGATTTCGAGATATGCCTATTTTACTGCAAAAACCCATTTTTTTGGAGGGTTACTCAATCGTCGCACCCTAGAGAAGGATAAAGTGTGACGATGTTGAATTGTCGCACCCTAGTGAAGAACACAGTGCGACGACGTCACACCTTGACTATGTATAGGCTGCGACGATTGTGATTGTAGCACCCTTTGATAGGGATAGGCTGTGACGATTCCAATCGTCACACCTTTCGATAGGGAAAGGTCAGGACAATTGCGAAAACTAGTTTTTCTCAAATCTGCACACGCTCTTCTCTGGCGTATCTGGGTTTCTCTAAGCAGCTTGGCTCTGATACCATGTCAGTGTTTCATGGAAACCTGCACAAGAGAGATAGCTAAAGCATACACAAACAAAGCTTATCAATAAAAGGAAGAGAGATACACAATGAAGAATGAGAATCAATGTATATTATGATCTAATCAATGAGTGAGTGATATTCACTCATATAGGCATTGACATCCTATAATTAGGAATCCATGCATAATAGTGACGGTCTAAAATTAGAAACTCTAAATAGAACTAGTCAGTTAACTCCCACTGAACTAGTGTGCCGAAAATAGAAATTTATCCAACAAGGAGAACATTGCACAGAGCTTCCAGGAAATCATAGAGTTATATGACAAAAGCGAACAATTATGGACTCATCTACAGGAGGATGATAAAATACAGGACTTAGACAAGAAAGAAGAAGGAGTAAACATTACAGTGAAGAACTTGAAGAAAAAATAGAAGACAATGACAATACAAGATAGGTTGAGAAGTGCGCAGGAATTGAAAAACCTGAAGGCAAAATTGAAGAGTATACAAGAAAAAAAATAGTTGAGGCAGGCTCAGTTGGAGCCACTACAAGAAGGTGCAGAGCATATGCTTATAGAGATTGATGCATCCAAGGTGCATATTGAAAACATCATCTTGGAGACTGAATAATTTTTTAATGAATGTATCATTGTGCAGACTGTGGAGTATGTAACAGAGAAGAGTGCACAGGTCAAAGCTCGAGCTGAAGAGATTTTAGGAAAATTCCAAGAGTTGGAGAAGGCAGTAAAATATATAAACACCGCATGAGTGGCTCGAGACGAGACATATGTGAGTGTTGGGGGATTTTTGGCACAGGATATTAAAGGGAACAACACATCAATTAAGAAAGCAGTTGAGAAAGGAACAGAAAAGGAGCGTGCACCAGATATCAGGGAAAAGTAGCTTGAGGGAGGAGGAGAGCCACGACGAAATGGTTGGATCATGGACCAGCCGTGTGCAGGAAGTTAAAAAGTGGACGAACCTAATCCACTTAGGTTTAGGATTTTGGTGACTGATGTAAAGGATTTAACCCATTTGTTTAGTATAAATATGTATGGTAAGATCCGAGGAGATCATGTTGGCCTTGTGCTAGTGAGTATTTTTTGGTTGAGAGATGTGGAGCTAATGTAGATTCAGTTTGGATTCAGAGTTATGGCGTGTAACTAAGGGTCAAGTCTCAAGTTGTGGAGCTTGGTGTGACACTGGTCAACCTCACCAAAACTTATCTTATCATATCAGATGTAATGCGTGCAGCACAATGACTTAATGAAGATGAATAAAGAAGCAGATAATTCCATATCTTTGTGGACATATCTCGGGGGGTTAGACATGGTAAAAAAATTGTGTTATTGTTTGGAATTTCTCTTTTATGTGTTGCAATGGTTTAGGATGAATAAATAAATGAATCTAGTAGTAGTAAAATGTAGCGCGCACTATAATAGTTTTGATATTTATTGCAGAATGAATGTTGATGAATGAATATGATTGTAGAATGGTATATTTGATATAGCTGAGGTAGGAAGAATGTATAGCATCCCCATTAGCACCATCCCTTCCACGATTGTAGACATTTGGGTTCTGCAGTCACCCATAATCCATCTCGGGTGAGACTTCATTGTGCACTATGTGTGTAGTTTTTCCTTCTGGTATCCAAAAGGGACGATGGTTTGTAAGGTTTTGTTGGAAAACTAAAGTAGAACCCCGTTCATCCCAGACAGTCCAACAAATATCAAATAAAACATGTATAGAAAGAAAAGGAAAAGAAAAAGAGCCAAGAAGAAGTCAAAGGAAAGATGAAATATGAAGACAAAAAGAAATACAAAGTGGATGAGAAGAAGAAAAGAGAAGATGCATTGAAGAAGATTGTTGATGAGAGGAAGAAAAAGGAAAAAAAGGAATAAAAGGCTCAACATGATGTAGAATAAGAGAAGAAGGCTAAAGAGGAAAAACAAATATTGGTTGTGGAAGGAGAGCAAAGAAAAAAGAAAGAAGAAGAAGAGAAACACAAGGTTGTTGAGACCGAGGCAAAAAGGAAGTTCAATGAAGAAGCAGAAAAGGAAAGACAGAGGAAATTGGATGAGGAAAAAACCATTCCAACAACCTCGAGTGTGGGCATAGTTGGCATACCTCATCAAGAATGTACCCATATAATGGCCATACTAGGAAATATTTCCTTCTCCTCATAGGTATAGAGAAGAGGTCAAGAAAAATGAAAAGAGGGGACAAAACTCTCATCCAGGAACCAACTGAAAGAACCATCTAATGGAGGGAAGGACCGGATCCTAAATATAATGTCATCCATACCTCCTCTGCTCTTCATGCATTTGCAGCGGAAAATGCAATTCATGTGTATGAATTGTTTGTTGCACTAGATGCATCACAAGCCAAGGTATTTTAAATAAATATGATTTGAATAAAAGAAAAGAGAATACGATGGAAGAACTCAAAGAGGTGGTCATCTTAGTAGAGGAACAACAAAAAGAAGAGTTGGAGAAGGGAGTGCGAGATCAGATTGATAAACTCAATGCAAAATTTGAAAAGAAGATCCAAATAGTTGAAACTATGCATAAGGGATAATTGGATGCCCTCAATATGGCACACTCTAAGGAGATGGAGAAATTGAATAATAATCATGCACATGAGCTAACCATCCTACAAACAAAACATGTGGAAACTAGCATGTTTATTGAGCAACTAGAACACAAAATTCAAGGGTTGGAATAGGATAAAGAAAGACTTGAGAAGACCCTAGAAGAAAATAAATCAGGAGCTCTCGTATTATAATCCCTAAAGCCATAAGCCATAGTTGTTATTGAAGAGCTAAAATCAATGAAAAATAAATGTTTTTGCATACTAAATGACATCCAGAGGGACATAGATGATCAGACAAGGCTTGAAGAACAAATGGAGAATATAAGAGATAAATATGAAAAGGCCCAAGATTCCTTTGATATAATTATGGATTGGAAGAGTGTGTATAAGAACCCACCAAATACCCTTCCACTCTACACCACTAGATAAAATATAAAAGATAAAGTCTTATTCGACACATGGAAGCCCCTGTTGGAAGACATCCGAAGTATTCAGAAGACATTGACAAAGGAATACAAGAGGTTATGGAATGATTCTGATGAGATCCTAGAGAAATTCGAAATGGGCATCATGCCCAACATTGATGATGTAGCCCCAAGTGAACTGATAATAGCAGAAGTAGAGAAAAAGAGGGAAGCCAGTCGTAAGGTTATTGAGAAACTTACAGAAGCTAATAAAGGGGTCTTAAATGACTATTTGTTGAAGACAATAAATCTAATCACATTGGCCAACAATTGCATCATGAATACCGAGGAGGAATTGAAGTTGTAAGTCACAACCAAGATATGTGATGGCAAATTGAACCTAGAGAAAATGCAGTTAAGTAAGTTGGAAAATATTATGGAATACTATGTGCTTTGGAAAGAATACATAGGTCAAATGGAATTGTAAGGGCTCTCATAATTCTCTCATTTTTTGTAACTAATCTTTCTTATTTTGAACATTCTCACTTGTATCAATTCAAATGTGGAATGTGTAACGATGAGTTTGAACTGACTTCTGAAATCATGACAATTTCATAATGTAAACAATCCCTCTTGTTTATTAAAAAGGGAATTGTGAATGAGAAAGGACTTTTGTTCTATTGTACATTAGAACAATACTTTTACTGAATGAATGAATAAATCAAGAGGCATATTGGAGCTTTATGACTCAAATATGTGTGTTTAAGACTTTTCTTTATGCATCTATCTATTGTGTGAATGGCATTGAACTTAGTTGTACGAATTTTGTCTTCAATATGTTCTTGATATTTATGCTATCATGGATTTTCTTATGGGTACATAAACAATGTTAAGGGTATAATATGGAATTATTTGTCATTGTGTTTGTTTTCATTGTCATATTCACTTGTTATTTGTATAAACGAAATTTTTATGTTGTTGGTAACAACATCTTTTTTATGTGCTCATACTCTTTAGTTCACTCCTAATCATGATAGGTTATATTAGTATAGAATGAATTTAGAATAGTTTTATACATCATTAGTTTGATTTTATTTCAGATTTTAATTCATTTGAGAACATTATGTTCTCATATTCATAATAGAAAATATTTTAGAGTGGAAACTAGGCCCACGTGCTAGTTGGAAATGCTACACCAAATGAGAGTAGGTCTAATTGGGACCTATCATCAAGCATTCTCCATTACCTAATTGACAAGCCATTTGAACCCATCAACACTAGGAGAACATATCACTATGTGTTTGGAAGCATAGTGTACCATTTTTAAGTTCATGTGTCATTTGAGTTGTAAGATATATGAGTTGGTATACCATGGGGGAGACATCCAAGAACAACCGAGCATATAGCACTGTGAGGTGAGATCATCATGTAACTGAAGGAGAATAAGAATGAAAGCACAAATATTTTTATTTTAAAGGTATGATCATGGATACTAATCAAAACTAAAACACCGTACCCGAGAAAGGGTGGCTTTGTTACTAGTTTCCCATATGAGGGGAAACATTTGGCTCCAACTTGGGGACATGCACTCTTAGAATAAGGTGTTGAGATTTGGGTACCTTGGAAAGTGGTCCCCATGTGTTTATGAGTCTCTAAACACAAAGGGGGAGACTATTACCCTTGTACTTTACTTTATGATTCTAATTTCACTTTGACTTGGGAGATTTAAGTCAAAAGTGAAATATGTCACTTAAGTCATTAAAGTGACAATTGATTCACAAAGTGGGTGAATTAATAGACATAAATCAAACTAAGGAAAGTGGGTTTCCTAAGTGAGATTTAGGGATTGAATCTCACCCATTGATTAGACTTGGCTAGATTGGATCTAGGCCATTGATATTTTAGGTTTTGGCCAGAGGCTAAAGGATGGTATAGTGCATTTATGAGACTCATTCTTCACTTGTGAGAAGAGAAGGAGAGCTTGGGCACATTTCTTGAGGAGAGGAAGGAACACTTGTTTGAGGGTTTGTCTATTGAGTGAGGGAAGGTGCATTTTCTTGGAGGAGGTGCTTCCATGGAGGAGGAGGCACATATATGACCATGGGCACATTCTAGTCTTGAGGGCGCACTTGGAGGAGGAGAGGCACACATCCTTGAGGAGGGTGCACTTCATACATGAGAGGAGTTGTGTTGGAGGAGTGGCACACTTGTGAAGGGAGAGCCTTAGTGAGTAACTAAGGGTGCGCTTACTTAGAGTAAGCATTTGCTAGAGGAGAGGCGCACCAAAGCTAGGTGCGCACCAAGCCATGGAGGAGGGCGCACTTATGTAGAGGGACCAAGCTTCAAGGGAGAATAGAAAGGGTTTCTCAAAGCTTCAAGTGGGTAAAGGCAAGGTCAAGGCATCTCAAGAGGTAAAGGCAAAGTCTCAAAGCAAAGGCATCAAGATAAAGACAAAGGAAAGCAAAGGAAGAAAGGCACACTAAGGAAAGAGGCTCCTTACTTCACAAGGCTTGTGGGGAAGTCTTCAAGGAACTCCAAGGAATCCAAGAGTGGTTGTTATTGTACCAGGTTCACTTGTATATGTTTCCTATGTTGTACATTTTTCTTTGAGGCCTTCTATATATATCTGCTCCAAACTGGTTTTCCCCATGGGGGGGGTTTTCCAGAGTCATGTTGACCAAAAACATATGTGTCAATTTCATGCATACTTAGAAGTGTAGATCAGCCTTTTAAAGTTAAAATATCTAGAGGTAGTGTTATTTGTTTGGATGTATATTGCATGTGCTAAGATTGAGTAAAGAAAACACTTGCAAGGGCACCTCAAAAGGACACTTAACCATCAAACTATTGAGCTAAAAGTTGGTGATTGTTTGTTGTCCTAAAACAGTAGCAAGGGATAGCCACAGAGTTGAAAATTAGAGCCAAACTAAGGTCAAATATAGACCTTAGGTGGCAACCTCATAGGACCTCAGAAAATCTACATGGTATCAGAGCCAATGATGGCTTAGACTTCCTGATTTTTGAGCATTTTCGTGGATAGTTCAGGGCAAATTTTGGACAGCTTGTTGACAGAGATTGTGGACAGCTTGTAGGAAAATTTGTTGGACAGTTCAGAGATTATTTTTTGACACTTGTGGAAATCCTCTTTTCACACCTACATGGACAGGAGTGAGGTTGTATTTCATGACCTCTTTTCACACCTATATTGCTAGGATTGAGGTCAGTGTTCACTTGCCTCTTTTCACACTTGTGTTGACGAGAGTGAGGCAGCATTCCTTTGCAGTTGGAGCATCAGTTGGAGTGTAGTTTGGCAGTCATGTTAGCATCTCATATGTGTGCAGAGGATAAGCTAGTTGAATCTAGTAACTAGTCGCCTTGGAAGGCAAGGATAGTCTTTGTCTTGGAGGACCTCGAACTATGGGATATAATTGAGATGCTTGTGGTTGTTCCTCCTGCTACTTCTCCCATATTGTTAGAAGAGTTCAGGAAGAGGAAAAACAAGGCAAAGAGGACTATATGTGATTCAGTGAGGGATCACATCATTCCCTAGTTGACTGGGAAAGCTTGGGCATATGAGATGTGGGCATCTCTATGTAAGCTTTATTAGAGTTCTAATGAGAACTAGAAGATGTTTCTTCATGATCGACTGAGGGGAATTTGCATGCTCAAGGATGAGTCGGTTACTTCTTTCCTTTGTCATTACACCCAGATCAGACATGATCTTGGAGCTATCGGAGAGGTGATGGAACCCAATTCTATGGTAAGGACAACCTTAAACAGCTTTACCAAACCATGGGGTCCATTCATTTGAGGCCTTGTTTCTAGGGAGGTCATGCCCACATGGGAGAGGATGTCAGATGGATTCATTCAGGAGGAGACTAGACTTGTTCCAGAGGCTTCTAGACAACATCAGCAGCATACAGTGCAGGGTGATGAGGATCATTCTCTTTGGACAAAGGGAAAGAAGAAGACCGACCGAGGAGGTCGGTAGGGTCCCAAGTTTAGGGCCCTAGCACGGGGAGGAGAAAGCAGTGATGGGAAAAAGAGAGACATGATCACAGTGAGATAATTTTCTTGTGGAGAGATGGGTCACTATGAAGGACAATGTCCCAAGAAGAAGAAGAAGCAACAAGATGTTTCAACAGCAACAATAGAGGAGCTTGAGTTTGATACACAATTTGCAAGAGAGTGTGCATTCACCAGTTCTTTGTTTGTTGTTACACCATCCAGCATCAGATGGGGAGACATAGTTGAGGAGAACCTACTGAATCATAGTAGTGATTCATAGGGAGCTTAGACTCAGGTTTCGAGTACACCATCTTCAAATGGGGTGACTGGTCTACCCAGGACAAATTCAGTTTCAAAGTTGCCGAGACAGAGGGTTGGTGAAGGGGCTTTAGAGCATCAGAGATTGATGTGGAGGATCGGTAGGGAACCACGGAGGCTTAAGCCTCACTTTGCTATAGAGACAGGCAGATCAGGTTCTGGATCCACTTCAGGTGGAAGCTACTTGGTGAGAGGCCAAGTTGAGGATCTTGGTGAGATGCCGAGATCCAGGTACTCTTGGTGAGATACCAAGAGGGGGAGACTCTTGGTGATATGCCAAGAGAGTGAATCTTGGTGAGATGCCAAGAGTAGTTATCGTTGGTGAGATGCTAGGAGGTAGATATCCTTGGTGGGAGACCAAGGTGGAGATCGTTGGTTTGATACCAAGATCTAGGTGATCTTGGATAGGTGGAGAGACACGTCCATCTATAGATCACACAGATTGATCATATCTATGGAAAAGACTACTTTCATTGATTAGGGTACAACCATACTCATTGAGTATATGTACGGAGGCAACCATGTCCACTATAGGGATGATATTGGTGGTGATAGGCACTTTCCTCGGTAAGAGGGAGTGTTGAGATTTGGGTACCTTGGAAAGTGGTCCCCATGTGTTTATGTGTCTCTAAACACAAAGGGGGAGACTACTACCCTTGTACTTTACTTTATGATTCTAATTTCAATTTGACTTCGTAGATTTAATTCAAAAGTGAAATATGTCACTTAAGTCATTAAAGTGACAATTAATTCACAAAGTGGGTGAATTAATAGACATAAAGAAAACTAAGGAAAGTGGGTTTCCTAAGTGATATTTAGGGATTGGATCTCACCCATTGATTAGACTTGGCTAGATTGGATCTATGCCATTTATATTTTAGGGTTTGGCCAAAGGAGGCTAAAGGAGGGTATAGTGCATTTATGAGACTCATTCTTCACTTGTAAGAAGAGGAGAAGAGGAGGAGAGCTTGGGAGCATTTCTTGAGGAGAGGAAGGCACACTTGTTTGAGGGTTTATCTATTAAATGAGGGAAGGAGCATTTTCTTGGAGGAGGTGCTTCCATGGAGGAGGAGGCACATATATGAGCATGGGCACATTATATTCTTGAGGGAACACTTGGAGGAGGAGAGGTGCACATCCTTTAGGAGGGCGCACTTCATACATAAGAGGAGTTGTGTTGGAGGAGTGGCACACTTGTGAAGGGAGAGCCTTAGTGAGGAACTAAGGGCACACTTACTTAGAGGAAGCATTTTCTAGAGGAGGGGCGCACCAAAGCTAGGTGTGCACCAAGCCATGGAGGAGGGCGCACATGTGTAGAGGGCACAAGATTCAAGGGAGAATAGCAAGGGTTTCTCAAAGCTTCAAGTGGGTAAAGGCAAGGTCAAGGCATATCAAGAGGTAAAGGCAAAGGCTCAAAGAAAAGGCGTCATGATAAAGACAAAGGAACGCAAACGAAGAAAGTCACACCAAGGAAAGGGGCGCCCTACTTCACAAGGCTTGTGGGGAAGTCTTCAAGGAACTCCAAGGCATCTGAGAGTGGTTTATATTGTACCAGGTTCACTTGTGTA
>ML779264.1:458749-497637 GCA_009831015.1 Picea engelmannii
AAAAGCATACAAGTAATTATTATAAGGAAAAGAAAGTAATGCATAGAGAGAAAACATACAAGCATCCTAAACTATTTCTCAAAGAGATTATTCTTCCTACAAGCTACCCTGGCACTAGGTGCCATCAAAATAGTAGTGCTTTAGGGCTTTCCCATTCATAGAAAATGGTAGCTTTTCCATGTCAAGGTGACTAAGATGGAAAGAATTAGTCCCAACTATACTTTGTACTCGGTAAGGACCTCTTCGTAGTGAATAAAACTTGCCATTCTTCCTAGGATTTTCTCTATGCTTATCCCACATCAACACTAAATCCCTTCATTGAAGATATTTTTGCCCAACCTTCTTATCAAACACCTTCTTAATTTTTCCTTGATTTTCCACAAGATGGTCAAAAGATTTCCTTCTATTCTTATCCAATTATATAAGTTGATTTATCCTTGCTTGAAATAATTCTTTCTCATTAGTGAAGTGTTAATGTAATTGGTATATAGGGATCTTCAATTGGATAGGCAAAGTAACATCAATCCCATATACTAATTCGAACGAGATTCATCCCATGGACTATTTTTTCGTGATTCTATCTACCCATATAGCATACTTAATCTTACTATCCAAATTCTTCTTCTTGTCCTCCACAATATTCTTGGTGATGACCATCAAGTTCTTGTTACTTGACTCAACAAGGCCATTCCCTTGTGGGTAATAATTAGATGTGTGGGATAGAACAATGCCATCTTTGAAACAATAATAGGACAAGTCATGTAAGATAAATGCCTTGGATTTTTTTTTAGTGATCTTACCTGGGACACCAAATCAAGAGATGATTCTATCTCCCAAAAAATCCTTCAATGCATTATCTGTTTCTCTCTTAGTTGGAATAGTTTCAACCCATCTTGTGAAATAATCAACGACTTTGAGGACCCATTTGAAACCATTACAAGAGGTTTCTTTCAATTCATCAATGAATTCAAGGCCCCACTATTATAACAATGCCTCTACAACAACTATTTTCATAGGTAGGGCTACCAAATGTTGTTTTCTAGTAAACAGTTGGCATTGTTGGCATGATTTGGACATCCTAGAAAATGGTAGGCCAATAGTATCCCACCCTTAATATCTTGTGATTTGTGGTTTGGGAAGCATTATGACCCCCACAAAATCCCTTATGCAAATCTTCCATTAACCTCTTGGCCTTTGCATCATCAAGACATCTAAGAGCAAAGCCATCAATATTCCTCTAACCATGGCCACCTTGAATGATGCAATACTTAGAAGATTTTAACCTCACGAACATTCTCTTATGATAAAAAAAGGTGGTTAGGACATATCAAATGTTTCAAGTAATAAATGATGTCTATGTACCACTCATTTTTTTCTAAGTTTTCCAACACATCATTCACCATATTAATGCCCAATTCCTTTTCATTTCCTTCAGCAAGTAACTTAGCAAGACCCTGACCCTTCACCAATTTAGTTGGTTTGATCTCCAAATAATACTATTGGATTCTAGATACCCATTTACTATGTACTACAAGAAAATCCTGTTGAGAAATGATATCTTTCATACCAACATGTGAGACATAAGTGGTGATATTGGAGTATCCCACATAAGGCCATAAATGTTTCAAATATTGCATTAAGGCATAGGATTGTTTCTCCATTATGTTATAGTTCAATTTATAATCCCTTAGTTCTTGACTCATAAATTATATAGGTTTCTCTTGATTATTATCATTCTTTTTCAAAATGACTCTATCTATCATTTCTTTTTAGGCAAAGGAAAAAATTGAAACTCCCTTGAATAGTTAGGACTAACTAAGACCGGTGCCACACCTATAGCATTCTTAATCAACTTGAAGGCATGTCTAGAGTGGTAATCCCATTTTAACCCTTTTTATTTATTCAAAATATTAGATATTGGCTTCATGATCTCAACAAAAATTGGGATAAACCTTCTAATGTTCCAAAGAAATATTGCATACAATTTTTGGTCTTAGGTGAAGGGGATTTTCTGGATGGCTTCAATTCTAGTTGGGTCAATCTTGACCCCCTCATTAGATATTAAATGTCCTAGAAACTTCCCTTCATCCACACCAAAGATTGATTTTGTAGGATTTAAGCATATGCCATATTTTCTACAAATGTCAAAAATTTGTCTCGGGTGGTGAATGCAATCCTTTCTATCCTTAGAAAATACCATGAAATCATTTTGGTAGATATCTATGATTTTTCCAATTAAGTCCCTAAAAGCATAGTCCATATATATTTGGAAAGTAGAGCATGCAAACGTTAACCAAATGACATTCTAATATACTCATATGTTCCCCAAGGAGTCACAAATACAGTCTTTCTCATATCCTCTTCCTTCACCAAAATTTGATTATAGTCTGAAAACCCATCAAGCATGGAAAACATGCCTACACCTATGACTCTTTGTAACAAGTTCTCCATATTTGTAAAAGGATAATTTTCTTTTTGGGACAATTAGTTGAGATTTCTAAAGTCAAAACAAAGCCTTATCTCACCATTTTTCTTTCTCACAACTACCAAGTTTGCAAGCCAAGAAGAGTGTCTAGTTGGGGAAATGATTTTGGCTGCAAGAATTTTCTCAACTCTTTTTGGATCAAGGGAAGGATATCGGTATTAATATTTCTAAGTTTTTTTTTGAAAGTATTAGCATCTTCCTTAAGTGGGATGTTATGTTGGATGATATCCCCTTTGTAATCCTTTGTTCATCATATGACCAAGAAAACAAATCCTAATACTCCCTTAAATTAATTGTTCTATTTGTTTCCTTTCCTTCTTGGAAGTACCCTTTCCAATATTTGTCAAATTGGGACTAGCCTCAAAACCAATGGTGATCTCCACAAGCTCCTCTAGTTTGGTTTGCTCCAACTTTTTCTTATGCATGTCATTCCTATCAAAAATTTTCTCTAAGGGGACCAAACCTTGTGAAACTCTATTATTTCATGTCAAATCTTCCACTTCACAGATTTCATTAAGGTCATCCCAATCAACCTTATTATTAATGAACTCTCCCTCATTGGTCAAAAAACTTTCCACTCGTTCATCATCATTAAACACTTTCCAATAATCATAATTATCTAGGACAAATGGCCTATAAAGAAAATTCATTTTAATCTATCCAAATGTGGTAATGTCAATTGATTGGATAGAGGAAACATTTGCAGAAGACACATCAACTAAATCATTCTATTCTCTTGGGATAATGTTGATGGAGAGAGTGTCAAAATGGTTAATAAGATCTATCATTTCTCGCCTATACCTCTTCAACCTCTCATTTTTTGTGGAATAGATTTTTTTGACTTGAAAAATTATCAGCTCATAATCCCCAAAGACTTCCAAAAAATTGATACCCATCTCATTGGCCAAATCAAGTCCTAGGAGTAAGGCTTCATATTCGACAACATTTTTTGTAGCCTCAAACTCCAATATATAGGAAAAACTCAAAGTATCTTGTTGAGGATAAATGCAGACAACACCCACACCATTATTTGATTGATATTGGGCTCCATCAATATACATGATCCAAATTTCATCTTCAATCCCCTTAGTTTTTTTCTTCCTTAACTTTAGGGGCTAAGGAGTGTGAACGAATTGCATAATTACGCATGTCATCATCTATTGTGCACATAAACTCACTCATGGGTTCCTTAGGGTCTTACACATGGTACATCCTAAAATGCTCCCTATACAAAGTTACAAATGTACCTTCATGAGTAGGGATGGTAGCATAAGAAAGATCCATTTGTAATGACCCCCCCAAGTCAACAAAACAATTCATAGATAAGGGAATTCCCCAAGAATATGGGATATATATGACAAAAACATCCATTAAGATTGCAATATTTAGATACACAACCAATTTCACCACAAAGTTTTTAATTATGCCAAACACCTGTACTTCCTTAGTATCCATGGCACAAATATTTCTATATGGCCTAGTTGTCTTGAAGCTTAACTATTGCATTTACTTTAATGGAATGACATTTATTAATTCCATTGAATCCAACATTCAATTGTGTAACAAGAAGTTATTCACATGTAATGATATGTATAAGGGGTCATTTTTACCATTTGAACATCCTTGATCAATTATTTGCAACATTATTGGTGCATATTCAAAAGAATCCTCATTAACTTTACCAAATTTGAATATTCTTTCAAGCTTCTCTCTTTGTGATGGAATCTTCATAAGTTCTAGAAAGGGAACTTCTATGTCGAACTTTGCAAGGTAAGTATCCAAGTCAATATTGATATCTTCATAAGTATCCTTGGATAAGCTTGAAGTTGAAGCACCACATGAATTTCTTCCTGGTTGAATTGGTTGATTTTCCTTTAGGTTTACTTGAGGTTGTAGACTTGGAGAAATTTGGGGGTTTTGAATTGGAGCACTTTGGGGTTCTTATTGGACTTGTTTACCCCTACATTGATATTTGACCCAATCCTTCTCTCAAATTCTCCTCTTAATCTCCTCTTGGGATGGTTTGGGTGCTAAGGCCCTAGAAATGGTAGATAAATTAAGACATTTTTCCTTCACTCCTTTCATTTTATCATCATAAAAATTAAAGACAATATTGATCATATCAGGCCATTCAGACACATAGTTGTTGAAATCATTTGATCCATCCTTGGTGGATTCAACTTCTAGTTTAAATGCTTCTTTGGAAACCAAGGAAGTGTCTTGGTCATGTGGTTTCTCACAAGGATTACACCATGGTAAAAAAAATTGATCAACCACATTATTAGCATTCAATGGAGTATGAACCCTTTGGTTTTGGTTGTTTTGAGGAGGCCTAGGATTTTCCCAACCATTGTTACCCCTTGGTTGATATATGTTTTGTTGGTTTTGTCTTTCCAATTAGACAATCTTATTTTTCATGGATTCATTTTGTTGTTGAAATACTTTATTTTGTTTGGAAAATTTTGTTTCCATGCGCTTCATTGCATTTGAAAAAAAATGCATCATATCAGGGGTTAGGTCAGTGATGTTGTTTACCCATTTTTTTGGATCACTTCTACTTCTAGAGGAGCTTGCTTGGTTGTACCTTCCAGTTGCAGACATGTTCTTTTCAACTTTGATGGCAAACTCTTGTGCAACTATAAGATTTCGGGGATATAGTTACCTCAAATGAAATCCTAACTCCCCATAAAATGAATTTAGATAGTATATGAGGATTGCTTGTTTAGGGGGTTTGATATTTTGATGGAGTTTGTGGATAATTTGATTACACATTTTGATTTTATCATTATCATTTATTTTAGCTATGCTAAGGGAAGTCAACAGATGTATATTTGTCCTTCTTCTCCCCCCATTTTTCCATAAAGACATTTTGCATTTGGGCAAGTGTACTAATGTTGTTTGCAGGAAATTTAATAAACCAATCCATTGCGTCATTTTCTAACGAAAGTGAAAACGATATCATCTTTATATATTCATGAGTATTCATCCTTGGAGTTCTTAATATCATGTTATTAAAGGTTCCCCAATGATAATTTGTAGATACAACATTGTTCCCTTGGAAAGTGGGCAACTTATCATAATCCTTTTTAGGAATGTTATGGGGATACCCTTGGATATTTGTGAAACTAAATGGCCTATTAAACTCATCCATCCAATCAGCCATTATGCCTGGAGTGGTTTGCAAAATTTTCCCAAAAGTAGAAGATCCTAAGTTGCTTGAATTCTTATACATATGGACTTGTTGGTGAAAACACCTCTTAGGTTCTGGGATCAAACGAAGAGTACCTTGAGAAGATGTTATTTTAGAATATACCCTACGCAAAGGTTCACCTTTTGGGGTCACTAGATAAGATCAATGTTGATTATAAATTTATCTGAATCTTATCAAATTGAATCTTGAAAATCGTAACTCGTGGAAATGGATTTTATCCCTGGAAATGATGTCAAAATTTTACTGCTCAAACTCTTGCTAGATGGGAAAGTCCTAATCACAATGGCAGAGCCTAGATGAAACTACTAGGCAAGCCACCCATTGTCACCTTAGTGGCCTCCCCTCTCACTTTAGACTAAGGAGAAGGACTCCTAGCCTAGGGGGTGTCCCTAAAATCAACCTATCCAATGTGATATATTGTGGGAGTAGTATTAGCTTAGGATGACATGATTAACCCAACAAATCAATTTAACCTTAATAGATGTGAATGAAGTGTAAAGTAAAGGGTGCAAATCGATTATTTAATTCAATCTAAAGTGTGCAAAATCACAATGTGAAACGATTCCAAAATTGTTACCAACAATTAACCATGAAAGGAAATGACAACAAGTGTATAATAATCCATTGACACTGCAAATTATTTATTGCAACCTTTAGAGTGTAATCCATTCATAATATGGTTATTAATTATGGATTCCAAAACGATGATTCCAAGAACATGTAAACACTTTATACACCAATGCTATAAATAACAATTTTAGCGTGAAATTTAAAAACAAAAATGTGCTCAAAGTAAGTTAACAATGCAGAGTCATCCACGTGATTTATATATTTGATATTTTAGAATAACAACATTTACAAGTGTGTTGTATGAAATGTTATTTCCATATTTACAAACCAAACTATGATAGTTGCTTATGAAATTAGTGTAACTAGAATCATATAGGAGAATGATTTCTTAATGGAGTGATGCCATCCACAAATATCAGAGCTATTTCCAGATTATATTTCAAAGAATGTGATGGTATATTCAACAACGTAGGAAACACTCACAAACCCATATCAATGCAGAAAGTGGAATATTGCTTAAAAAAAATATTATGATCTTGTAGTGATATTATGCCAAGTTCAGTAATTTGTGAAGCCAGCTACTGAAGCCAATAGTAGAATCAAAATGACAAGTCCAATTGTTAATTCTAAATATAGAGATGATTCATCACCCATCAATATATTCACAATTTTACTCTTTAATCCATAAAACATTTTTCCACGGATTTATAAAGTGCATAAATGTATGAATCAAGCATAATAGTAACCCATTATTAGAGTTGTTAAATAATGTTAGCATATGAACATGTTCTTAAGTTTAGATTATTCCATAAACCAGGATTACAACAAGAGTGTAACCATATGTTCAATTTAAATTTTGTGTCCATGAATTTAGACTAGAAGGGACAACAAGTGTCATTTCATAAGCAAAATTTAAACAATTCATATCCAACTTGAATTATTTGCAGTGTTAGAATATGGTCTAGATTTATTTTAAGCCTTAGTTAATTAGAGATGTTGTCAACTAGCATGAAAATCCACAAATGTTACATTTATTCGAGTGTTGATTAGGTCTTAGTGCTATTTTAGTTCATATTTTAGAATGTTGGATTTAGCCCAAGAAAAACCCTTCTAACATAATAATGAAACTATCCAACAAGAGATCAAAATATTAAGTTGATCCACAACTTATAGCATCATTCTAACTCATGAGGATGTAAGAATGTCAAATCTACTTCAGATTTATAGTTTAAGAATGTTATATATAATTAAAACCCTCTAGCTCATAAATAATTACAACCACCAAGATATTAATGAAAATACTTAATCATCAAATCATTCGTTAATATAGGGCATTGATTCAGTCCTTTAGGAAGTATACATGTTGGATCTATCAACTCATGTAGATTTGAACCCTTAAGAGATATATCAATCCTCTTTTAATGATGTTATCAAGAGAAAATGTAGCAAAGTAGCTTTAGAAATGAACCATGAGAGCAACAGTTTGCAATGAAATCAAGTTCGACTAGCTAGCATATGCAAATTGTTAGCCTAATGAACTTGAAATTTTTGCAATCTAATCTAAATATGAACTCACTTAAGCCCTAGATTGCAAGTAAAACAAAAAGGAAAAAATAAATAAAAAAAAATTGTGGTTGGGAAAGGATGGATAAGGCCAGTGTCTGACTTCCACTTGGGTTGTGGGGTCACACTTGGCCTTTCTTGATGTTATGTCCTCATGTCAAGTTTGGGGTTACAAGAAACACTTAAGTATTACTTGTAATTCCACAATGGATACACTTGGATGCTTAAAGTTTCTATAGGGGAGAAGAGTCCCACATTAAAACATATTCTAAGTAGCAACAAGGTAGTCTTTGTTTCTATCCTAAAACAAGAATTAGAAATTGATGAATTGCTAGATTCAATGTTAAAGATGTAGAAAAATAAACAACTAAAGAATGCAAGGCATGAGTAAAAAATACTCTGTAATACCCTCAAGTTGTAGAAAGATGCTCCTCCCATGGCCTTATGCTAGCTCTTTTATCCACGAAATCTATAAAAACACAAATGTTCATAGTCCCCATAGACAATAAAATTCCTCAAGACAATACCAAATGAACACAACTTTAGAAAAAATGTGAGACAAGAGTATTTCCTATTATTCTCCAACAAGTTTACAAGTGAATGAGGGGCTCTTTATATGGGAATAGAGCATAACAACCTCATGAATAAGAAAATTACTAGATATCTAAACTTATATATTTTTAACCAAGCATAATAAAACATATTTTCAAGAGAGAAATGATACGCACATAAGAAACCATACACTTGGACACACAAATATCCTGTAAAACCCCTGTGGGGAAAAACCAACCTAATAATAGATCTATATTTAACGTTGACCTAAACTGGCCAAGCTGGGCCAAGTGAGCTAGCCACCGCTCACCTCCATGCCACTTTACAATGGAGCCTTACAACCCTTATAAAGGCTTCGTTGCATGCATTCTCTGGCATACAAAACCACGATCCATCAATACCATGTGTTGAGACGTAAACCACTTTGACTCATTAACGAGTAAAGGTTAACCCTAACAATTCCCCCTTTAAACTTGACTTGGGGATTCTGCATGCAAGCCCCCTACCACCTAGGTCTACCTCTTGGTTTTACTAGTGATCTACCAGGGGTATGCATGCCTTACCAGTTCTTATAGCCATATGCCCATTTACATGAAAACAATTTCTTCTCCATAATTTTTTTTTTCATGATTCTCATGGTGACTATACCATCACCATCAGTTGCTACATCTTCTTGCTTTTGCATGCTTATATTCTTGCTTGTTGCCTACTACTTTGGCTCTACTCTCCATGTACTAAGGAGCATAGCCATCTATTTTCCACTTGGCCTCCTGATTTGAACCTTGATCTCACCACTGCTCTTCACAACTCACGAGGCTCCTCCTCTTCGACAGTCTTTTCTCTGAACTTGAAACCCTATGGCTCTAATACCAATTGTTAGATTTTTAACCGAGCATAATAAAACATATTTGTGAAAGATAAATAATACACACATAAGAAACCATACACTTGGACACACAAATATCCTGGAAAATGCTTGCGGGGAAAAACCAACCTAATAATAGATTTTTTATTAACCTTGACCTAAACTAACCAAGTCGGGCCAAGTGAGTTAGCCACCTCTCACCTCCAGGCCACTTTACAATGGAGCCTTACAAGACTTATAAATGATTCTTCACATGCAATCTCTGGCATACAAAACCATGAGTCATCAATACCATGTGACTAAAGCCATGTGTTGATACCTAAACCACTTTGACTCATTCCTGAGTCAAGTTTAACCCTAACAATTGGAATGTAGATTTTAACCTTATACAATATTTTACTGCAAACAAATTTTCAATTAAAAAACAGAAAAGATACAATGGAAAATACACACATTACAAAAATATTTTTCCCCTGGAAACCCAAACTGGGAAAACCAACATATTCTATATTCATTCACATCATACATTGTTTACAATAAAATATACATATAGGATCCAACGACATCCAAAACCCTAATCCAATGACCTGGATTAGTCAACAACCCTAATTCCTTAACCAGAAATAGAAAACCATCGGTGAAAAAACCATGTGCCTAAAAACCATCCATAAATGGACACAAAAACTGAGGACTTCCAAAAAATGGACACGAAAATTGAGGAAAAAAATAACACATAATATCCAACATAACCTCCTAGCCAAAATATAGTAACTCTTCAACAAATTGGAGAGAAAAAACAATAAAAAATGTAGGCTAGTTAATACAACTCCTCAACAATGTTGGATGCCTCCAAAACCATGGTTCAAAACCACCATTAGAAAGTAAAATGGTCTAGGAAGAGGTGCACCCTCCATAGAATTCTCTAACCACCAACAAAAGTTCACACATGTGATCAAAAGAGGATCATGAACAAGTGTGTCCTCTCAAATGTGTGCAAACCACCTCAACCAACTCCATGATGCGAGAAGACTAGTCAACAAGGTGAGTGTGCTCCATAAGATAATGGTAACCAACTAGCACATGTGGCATAAGGGATGGGGCGCTCTAGAAAATAATGACAGTGTGGAACTAGAAGTGAGGTGCTCCAATGCATGTGTGGTCCAATCAAGTTATAACTACCTCAACAACATCATAACCACCTCAGGAAATGGTCCAAGTGAGTGTAACAACATCATAACCAACTCTAAACACCATAAATAACTCACATGTGTGGGAAAAAGGTACAACAATTCTCAAGAAATCCATATGCATAAGAATATTCCTCCAAGAAGACAACTACAACCTCAAGAGGTGATCTAGGTGGCATGCATGATGATGTGGAATCCTTGTTACACTATCCAATGCAACATCATGGATCACAATGCGATGAAAAGTATCCCACTAAATGTACATTTATCCCAATGAAAGTACATGGATACCAATGTAGTGTCATGGATCCCAAGAAAATGGGATGCACTCCAATGTAGATATATATATTTGTATGTTGGTACATAGAGCCCAAGGAAGTATCATAGACCCCAATGTAGTATCATGGATCCCAATGTAATGTCATGGATCCTAGAGCAAGTACACAAATATTGAGGCATGGTACACAAATCCCAAGGAATAGGTGCCACCCTTGATGCATATACATGGATCCAAATGAAAGGTAATTCCCACCTATAATAGTGAGTCATGCCTTGATATATGTGTCATCAGGAGACAAAAATATAAGTGATTTCTTCTAAATTCTCAATAACTCATTTAACTTATACACTTTATAATACTTTGAACCATGGTGGGGACAACATTAACCTCTATTACGTGTGACACTCCTAAGACCAAGAAGCTTTGATTTCATAGAATTTCTTCAATCACTGAGGATGTTTAACTACCTAGTGGATATAATGGCTAATAAAGGGATATTTTAAAATGGATGAGTGTTATGTATAAATCCCCCCCCCCCCATTATTTCATATCTCCCATGATCACAAGCTTGTGAAACTATACAAGATTCACTTCCATGGAATGGACAGACAAGTGGTGTGAAGGCCTAAAGGTGATGCAATGATAATTAATCTTACGTTCCCCTTTCATACCATTCTCTCATCTCCTCATGCATGGTGGAGGTTCAACAATCAAGGGTGACATGATGGATCTTTTATTTGATGGTGGGAATTCAATTCAGAATAATTTAAATTTTCACACGTGTTCTTGGAGGGTTAAATCTATAAGTTTTAGACTCATGCTCTAGATTTATTTGATTTTCCTTTAGCAAAGGGTTTTGAGGCATGGGCTCACCTTATTATTTCCTATAGATTCTCCTTGCTAGGAACTTTCTTGGATACTTTGATAATCCTGATGTCATGATTTACTCTTTGTATTTGAGCCATATGGAGGGTCATAGACATGCAATTTGATGTGTTCCCTATGAATTGTATGATTTTCATCAATCTCAAAGGAGGAGTGCTAGGTGAATTGAGGAACTCTAAGTAGCATCTGCTCATTTCAATAGTATATCGTTATCTCATTTGGATGCTTAGAAGGAAAAAAATGATGAATTAGTATCTATTATGGAACATCAAAGACAATAGATATATAAGATGGAAGCAAATTCCAACATGTTATATTAGTTGGTTTTAGGACTTGCTAGGAGCTCTCACTCTCTAACTTATTTTCCAAAGATTTCCATTGAGCTAGTTAGGCCAGTTAGAGTAGCAGTCAAGGATGAGGAAATAGTTCAATGAATGTATGAACATAAGGCACATGGGAATGCAACATTGAAGCTAACTTTCTAGATAGATATCAAGCAAGAAGCCCTTAGTGGGTATGGCTTCTTTTAAATCTAGGTTTTTTTTCATGTTTTGCAAGATTATTTTAGTTCTAGGTCAGTTCATTAATTTATATACCAATAGACATTTTATTTATGTTTCAATAACTATTAGAATTAGTTAGTTAGTAAGCAATCATTTTGAATTTTTGGCTTTGTATGAAATTGTGATATTAAACACTCTCATGCAATTTTGTATAAATTCACTTTATGGTACAACCAAAACTTAATTTTGATACATATAATCATTTTAGTTAAAAAAAATTAAATTAATTAATAATAAAAATAATTAATAATAATTAATTAATTAAATATTTAAATAATTAACAAGATGGCACAAAAATGAATAATAATGGCACATATGTAATGACATTACTTCAATAATAACTACACATGTGTTGTGTTAACACAACACAAAAGTGATGTAAAAAGAAGTTAATAAGATACTACTATGATGAAAATATGACCAAAACGTTATGTAATTTGATGCTACCATGACACTAGTGGGATGTAAATACATTGCAACAACAATGCCCCATATGAATTATTGATGCACTATGAAGCTAATACACCACACACAAAAACAAACATGTTTTTAATGTAAAATGAATGCAAAAGTGACTCTAATTTTGTTGGCAATAAAATGTGACAAAAAATGACCCTAAGTGATGTAGAAAATGTTTCTACATTGTATTTTTCATTGGTAATATGAGGCTTTATAGAGAACACATCAGAAAACATGATGAATTGTTGATGCAAAACATGACATCCCTTTAGTGTCATGTTTTGTATTATCCAAACTTGATTTTGTTCCTTAAAAAAACACTGGGATATTATGCTAATGACAACACTATAGCTTTGTATTGTAGTAGTGATGTTAGGACTGGGTACATGGATTCTATTTACATTCAGCGTTCATATAACAAAGCAGTCCATACTTCCACCAATAAGTCTCCTTTTGAAACATGTTTTGGCTAATTTCCACCTTCACCTCTAGATGTTGTGTATGGAAAACACGGGAGAGAGGAGGAAGAATCACAATATCAAAATTACTAAATGATGAAAATTTTATAGATAATATTAGGCAAATCTATTTGAAAGTACAAGATAATTTAAAGGAATCATAGAAAAAGAACAAGTAAAAGCATGATCAACATAGAATAGTGAATAAAAGGTAGGAGATTGAGGTTGGTTGCACCTGAAAGTACAAGATAATTTAAAGGAATCATAGAAAAAGTACAAGTACAAGCATGATCAACATAGAATACTGAATAAAAGGTAGGAGATTGAGGTTGGTTGCACCTAAACAAGGAGAGGTTGTAGGGTTCTATAAAGAAAATCATGTCACCTAGATATGGGTTGTTAAAGGTGTTGGAAAAGGTAGGAAACAATGTTGACAAACTCACTCTATCCCATTTACTTGGTGATAAATGTAGAGAATTTGAAACTCTATGAGCCATCCATGTTGGATGGAGAAAATGAGGGATAAGTATTACCCTCTATAAAAAACAAAATTGGCATTGAAAGCTGAATAAGAGTAAGTAGAAGGTCCCATTCTTGAGGAAGCACCGAACTTCTCGGAGCAATCGCAAGCTAGGGTTTTTTATAGTCGCGGCCATAGCAGAGGGAAACATGAGCACCAGAGGGGAGGGTAAGGGTACCCCCTCATACAAACAGGTAGTGGTAGACAGAGGGAAAGGGCCAAGGGGTGTATTGTTCAAGGAACCAGTGACAGGCACCTCGGGATCTGACCCTAGAATAGGTCAGGAAAGGAACAAGGGGAAAAGTGAATGCATGGAAGAGGAAGCCAAAGAAACTCAGAATGCGACGCAAGACACAACGAAGACCAACCAGGTAGAAGGGCGCAACCCGTGCAAACCCAAATTGGCATCGATACCCAAGGTGATACTGGAGGATCTGCAGATGCAACTCTACAGGGATCAGATGAAAGCGCATGCACTAATTTAAAAATTTATGGGCTTGTGGCCCACCGAAAGAGCGTTGCGCAACTGGATCAAATATCATTGGAAGCCAAATGGGGAAGTGGAGCTCCATCTGGGCTCGAAAGGTTTCTTCACAGTAGTCTTCATAAACCTGGAGGACATAGATAGAGTATTTGAAGGAGGGCCATACTTCCATGCATCAACAAGACTGTACATGTAGCCATGGACGAAGAATTTCTCAAAAGAAAAAGAGACCTTCAAAAAGGTATCGGTCTGGCTGAGACTCTATTCCCTACCCTTAGACTATTGGTTACCCTCTACTTTTGAAGAAATAGGAAATAAACTCGGGAAATATATAAAGACCGCAGAATCCACCCTGAAGGGGAGATACACATCTTACGCAAGAATATGTATAGAGATGGATGTGTCGAGAGCACTCCCATAAGCCAAAATCCTTGAATTCAGGGATGAGGAATGGATCCAAAACATAGATTATGAAAATATCCCCTTCCAATGTAGAAGGTGCCATGAACATGGTCACTTGATCAAGGAATGTCCACTTAATAAAAAACAGGAAACGAAAAACCCCCAACCACAACAAGATGAGGATGGGTTTGTTAAACCAAACCCCAAAAGCAGAGCCAAAAAAAAGAAGAGAAAAGCCCAAGCAGGAAATAAACTAGAGGTCAGGATTACCCTGGAAGGAAGAGATAAAACCAATCAAGGGGCAGAAGCCAAGAAGGATACAGTAAAAATTCAGGAAGTTAGAGAACAAACACCAAACGATCCCACCGACTGGCCAAATAACCAGAAGGAACAAGGAAGTTGCACAACTCCGATGGAGGGAGAAATCAGAGATGACAACACCCCCATGCAAGACGCAGAGGGAGAGTAAGAAATGAAACCAAGTGAAGTAGGCACAGCAGACCCGAAACTTAGAGACCTAGTGAAAAGGGAAGGGATAGATCTCACGAACATTCTGGAGAAATGGAAAAGTGACGCAACCCTCCCCAACCCGCGGGTCAGAAAGTCCACGTACACAGGATCTTTCCTCTTCCACTGGCCCGAAGAGCTCCCGGCAATGGCTCTCCTATTTCCCTTTCGGGAAATCTGCACCCACAAATAACTTAGATAAATCCCCCCCTTATACTTCAGGAGATCGGACTTCACCCTTTCGTGAATCTGGTGGTCAAGCGCCTTGTCTCTCAATCTCCATAACCCGAAAACAATCAACACTTGACCCTTTCCCTCTCTATTTTGGGTTTCTCCTTATCGTGATTTTGGGGGTTGCGATGTCAAGCAACTCATCCCCTCGACTCCCGAAACCCGATTTTCTGAAACTCCGATGCGCTCACAAGGTTGACCTTTCAATAGCCCTTCATCCCATCAGGATTTCGGACTTCGCGATTTCGCGAATCCTGATGCAAAGAATTCGGGTCTTCACCCCACGAAACCCCGAAATGGTCAACGGAGTTTGAATTCTGTGTCGATAGTGTGCCACCTGTCCACTCCACAGATTCTGTGGCCCACACAATCCTTTCACCCTCGGGACTTCGCGCTTCGTGATTTTGCGAGTCCTGTTGCAAAGATTTCGGGACTTCAATCTACGAACCCCAAAATAGAAATCCACGTGTATATCCAACGGCTCCTGTTGGCTTGAATCTACGGCTCTACCTCTCCTGAGCTTGAACCTTTGGGAATACTCACCTTGACTCCCCTTTTCCTCCGTGAGATCTGACGTCTCACGGGACTTCGTGAATTCTCCACAGAGAATTCCGACCGTCCGTCTCTTTCCTTCTTAAGGACTTCTGCAAATCTTCACTGATTTTTTCTTCCACGGAACTCAATCGCCTACAACACAACCTTGCAACGCCTGGGTTTTCTTCGACAGCTGTGGAGACTCTATCGCTTCTAGGCTTTCTCCAACTCTGAGTCTTGAAAAAGACTCCTGCACGCACTCCTTGCGACAGACCTTCAAACACTTCCAAGTGTTGAACTTCCTTTGACTCTGTGCACTTCTGCAGCAGCAGTCTCTCAACAAATCATTCAGGTTACCAAACCTGAACTCTACTCAGCCTGCGCACACCTTGCATGGCTCCTGTGCCTAGCTGCACTTCAGAGGGAATGAGAATAAAAGTTATATTATCTGAGCTTTCAGAGACAAACCCCTGAACCCTTTTTCAACACACTCCTTTCAGGAATCCTTGCTCAGATAAAGAAACAATTGAAACTCATTCCTACTCCCTCTTGGATTTCAAACTCAAAACATGAAATCACATACAAAACATATAAAGAAAATGTGTAACAGGAAGTAAACATCCATGAGCATAACATTCAACGTACATGCACAGAGAACAAACACGATGCCATGAATTTGAATCAAAGCTATTTCTATTAATTCAAATCTCTGTACATGGGTGTTTTTACATAGCTCTCTGCTCTCTTTTCTTCTATGCTCTTCATAATAATGTTACAATACACAATGAGGGTGTCTATATTCGTTTTCCCTCTGGCTCTAAAATTGTCTAATCTAGAATTAAATTCTATCTACCTATTTTATCTTAACATAAATGCCTCTATCTACTTCAAATGAGAGCGGGACGCTCAAGGTCTTATTACAATCTTACAAGTGCACTCCTTCTTAATTATCTCATTTAAGATTGGCGCATTCCACTTCAAAACAATTTAAACATGAAATGCATTGGCACTTGTCCCGCTGTCTTCCACTTCCACGTGCGCTTGCTACCTGCTGGCGATGCTCATGCATCATACTCCCTCACTTGAAAAATTTCATGGGCTCCTGTCCATGAGCTCGTGCACGGTGTCCGTGCTTCTGGATCTCTGCTTCATTCTCCCAGCTGGCATCTTCAACTAGATGGCCTTTCCACTTGACCAAATACTCAAAGTATTCTTTTCTTCTGGTCTTCTTACCAATTATTTTATCCAATATGCACTCCATCTGCGGATTTTCTGCAACTGGCATCTACTTTTGCCACTGAACCTCTGGCTTTTTATCACCTTCTCCTGCTTCCTGAGCCTTATATGGGTACAAATCCAAAGCATTGAATATCAGAGAAATTTCGATGCCATCCGGTAATTCACTCTTGTAAGCATTCGCCCCAAGTTTCTTCAAGACCTTACATGGTCCGATTTTCTTCATCTTCAGTTTATTGTATGTTCCTCTCAGGAACCTTTCCTTTCTCAAATGTGCGAGGATCAAATCACCAACTTCTAACTGAATTTGTCTTCTGTGCTGATCTGCGCTCCGCTTATACTCCTGGTTTGAGTTCTGCAATCGCTCCTTCACTTGGCTGTGAAGTTTCTTCATTGCCTCTGTGAAATCGTCTGCACTAGCGCTCCTAGTTGCATTCTTTTCTGAATCTCTCAACTCAGAAATCCCTCTCACCTACATGCCATAAACAATCTGAAATGGACTTTGCCCTGTGCTTCTGTTTACTGAGTCATTATAAGAAAACTCTGCTTGTGGTAATATGTTGTCCCACTGGTTGTGGTGTTCTGTCACCAAGCTTCTCAGTAAGTCTCCCAGACTTCTGTTCACAACTTCTGTCTGTCCATCCGTCTGAGGATGATAAGTTGAACTAAACGAAAAGTTAGTTCCCAGTTTCTTCCATAAGGTCCTCTAGAAATGTCCTATGAACTTCGTATCTTTATCTGAAACTATGCTCCTTGGTAAGCCATGAAGTCGAATGACTTCTTTGAAAAACAGGTTCGCAATGTGAGTTGCGTCGTTGGTTTTCTGACATGGAATGAAATGTGCCATTTTGGAAAATCTATCCACCACCACAAATATTGAGTCGAACCCTCTTTGTGTTCTCAGCAACCCTAATATGAAATCCATGCTAACTGCATCCCATGGCTTCTCAGGTATAGGCAATGGTTGATAAAAACATGCATTCTGTTTCTTTCCTTTTGAGTGCTGACAAATTCTGCATCTGTCCACAAATATTTTAACTTTTGCTCGCATTCCTAGCCAAAATTATGACTCGTTCAGCTTTGCAAATGTCTTTTCATGACCGAAGTGTCTGTCCAATCCTCCACTATGTTTCTCCTTCAACAAATTCTCCCTTATGGAGCATTTTGGAATACAAAGTTGATTGCCCTTAAACAACAATCCTTCCTGGATCATGTATTCTACCCATTGGTTTTTATCTCTGAGAACTGGATTCTCAGCTGCTTCATACGCCCCCTTAAAATCTAGATCATTTGCGTACATGTCCCTGAGATCATCAAAACCCAATGTTTTGACTCTGAACTCCTGCAATAGCAAACACTTCCTGCTCAAAGCATCAGCAACTTTGTTAGTAGTACCAGAAATATGTTTAATCATAAAAGTGAAATTTTTCATATACTCAACCCATTTAACATGTCTCTGATTCAATTTTTCCTGTTGAGTCACAAATTTCAATGCATGATTATCACTATATAAGACAAACTCCTTGGGAATCAAGTAGTGTCTCCATTTCTTCAATGCCTGGATGATAGCATAAAATTCCTTATCATATGTGGAGTATTTTACTTTCGCTTCATTCAGCTTCTCGCTGAAATATGCCACTGGCCTGTCTTCTTGACTCAAGACTGCCCCTATTGAAAATCCACTTGCATCGCATTTCACTTTAAATGTCTTCTGGAAATCAGGCAACACCAAAATTGGTTGTTCTGTGATCTTCCTCTTCAACAAATTGAAGCTTTTCTCAACCTCTTTTGTCCAGTGAAAATACTTGTGTCTTTTCTTCACTGTGTCCATCATCGGTGCACTAATTCCACTAAAATTACTGATGAATTTTCGGTAGAAACTAACCAATCCGCAAAAACTTCTCACCTCAAAGATATTCTTCGGTGACGGCCAATTCTTGATTACCTCCACCTTATCTGGATCCATTCTCAACTTATCTGCAGAAATGACAAACCCCAAATAAATGAGCTCTATCTTCATGAATGAGGACTTTTTCATATTTATCAACAGTTTCTCCCACTGTAACCTCTTCATCACTGTAGCCAAATGTTTCAAGTGTTCAGCCTCTGTTCTGCTGAAAATCAATATATCATCAAGATATACGATAACAAATTTTTCGATGAAATCCTTCAGGACTTCATTCATCAATCTCATGAAAGTACTTGGCGCATTTTTTAATCCAAATGGCATAACAAGCCATTCATACAACCCTTCGTTAGTCTTGAATGATGTCTTCCATTCATCACTTTCTCTCATACGAATCTGGTGATATCCACTTTTCAAATCAATCTTCGAAAAAAAAAATTCCCCACCCAAGCAATCCATCAGATCATCCATCCTTGGCAATGGAAATTTGTACCTGATGGTTATCTTGTTGATCGCCCTCGAGTCAATACACATCCTCCAGCCTCCGTCTTTCTTCGGACTGAGTACTGTCGAAACAGCACACGGACTCAAACTTTCTCTAACCAACCCTTTGTCCATCAAATCTTGGACTTGTCTCTTGACCTCTTCATTCTCATACGGTGTCAACCTATACATGGCTTTGTTTGGCAAACTAGTTCCCGGTATGAGATCAATATGATGACTCACACTTCTGATCGGTGGCAACGAATGAGGTAATTCGTCCACTACTATGTCAGCAAACTCTTCCAACAGTTTCTGAACTTCTTTTGGTAAATTATTTACCCTTGTGCTGGTTAAAACAATATTTGGCTTCCTGACCACAATGAATTGCGGTTCCTCCTTCTTCTTAACCTCTGTAAGAAGTTCCTTCCCACTCATGAGAAGTACAGTGTTTCTTATTTCAGGTTTCACCTCCTTATCCTTGATTGGAAGCAACATGTGAGTTCTCCCATTCTTTTCTAAAGTGTATGTGTTCATCCTCCCATCATGAATCACATTCCTGTCATATTGCCATGGTCTACCCAGCAATAGATGACAAACATCCATAGGAATAACATCACACAAGATCTTATCATTATATACTCCTATCTTAAATTCAACTAAGCACTATTTAGTGACAGTTACCTGATGTCCTTTTTGTAGCCATGAAACTCTGTATGGGCTTGGATGTTCAATCGTCTCCAGTTCCAGCTTATCTACCATCTCTGTAGAAACAAGATTATCCATGCTTCCACTGTCCACAATAACTTTGCATACCCTGTCCTTGGTCTTGCAAGCAGTCCGGAAAAGTTTGTTTCTTTGGACTGAACTCTCCACCTCCTTCTCTGGTGTCAAAAGAGATTTTCACATCATCAACGATCTTCTTCCTTCAGCATCTTCTGCCTCAACATTCTGCCTCTGTGCTTTAGTAATGTGAGCTTCTCCTTCCTCTTTCTTCTTATCTTTACATTCATAAGATTTGTGTCCAGCCTTTCCGCATGTGAAGCACTTTATCACTCCACCTCTTCCTCTTCCTCTACCTCTGGTATGAGGAATCATATTGTTATCAGCATACTCTTCTTTCGGATCAGTATATTGCCCTCGTTGTTCAGCGTATTGACCTCACTGTGAGCTTCCAACTCTCTCAGTTCAAGTCTAAGGTTTCTTCCACTCTTCCTTGGGCTTCTGATTCCTTTCCTGGACAATTGACTTGCCCCTGGGCTGACTTCTTCCTCGCCCTCTTTGACCCTGCTTTCAACTCAGCTTCTCTTCAGCTTTCAGAGCCATTTGATAAGCATCTTACACCGTTCGGATGGTCAACATACTTATCTCATCTTGAATGTCGTATCTCAGGCCATTTATGTACCTGACAACCTTTTCATCGTTGCTTTCACGATGACCTACCCTGATGTTCAGTCTGTAGAACTCTTCAGTGTATTCCTTCACTGACATCAGCGTCTGTCTCAGATTTTGCATCCTCCTAAACAGAGTAATTTGATAATCTCTGGGGATGAATTTCTCTTTCATCATTGCGATCATCCTGTCCCAGCTTTTGATTTTCTGCTTGCCTTAGCAACGCCTGTTAGCTTGTAGTTCATCCCACCACAATGTTGCATGTCCTTTCAATCTCGTGACAGCATGCTTGACCTTCTTGTCTTCCTCGACATCTTCATAGTCAAAGTATGTGTCTAGAGCTCTAATCCAATCTAGAAGCTCTTCTACATCCAGATTTCCCTCATAAACTAGAATGCCCATCTTTTCCCTTGCACCCATTCTTGCAATGGATTTAAGCAAGTGTTCATTTGCTGCATCTTTTGCTGTGACTTCTTCTTCTCCATGTCCAACTTCATCTTCACTTTCAGAATCACTAATATCCCCAGCACCGACTGTACGCCTCTGTGCTGTCTCCATGTCTTCAAGTCTGGCGCGTAGATCATGCATCTCTCTCTCCATGGCTGGATCAGGCATCTGCCTACCCCTTCTTCTTAGCATTTCCCTTTCCTCTTATGGATCGGGTGATTATCTATCTCTTCTCCTCGACGGCATGGTGAATCTTCCTTTTCCCTGCTACAGAAAGCAAAGAAAACTTTTTGAGCTCTGATACCAAACCTGACGGAGCCCTCCCCAACCCGTGGGTCAGAAAGTCCACGTACACAGGATATTTCCTCTTCCACTGGCCCGAAGAGCTCCTAACAATGGCTCTCCTATTTCCCTTTCGAGAAATCTGCACCCACAAATAACTTCGAGAAATCCCCCCCTTATACTTTGGGAGATCGGACTTCTCCCTTTCGCGAATCCGGTGGTCAAGCGCCTTGTCTCTCAATATCCAAAACCCGAAAACAATCAACACTTGACCCTTTCCCAATCTATTTTGGGTTTCTCCTTATCGCAATTTCAGGGGTTGCAATGTCAAGCAACTCATCCCCTCGACTCCCGAAACTCGATTTTTTGAAACTCTGATGTGCTCACAAGGTTTACCTTTCAACAACCCTTCATCCCTTCGGGATTTTGGACTTCACGATTTCGCGAATCCTGATGCAAAGAATTCGAGTCTTCACCCCACGAAACCCTAAAATGGTCAATGGAGTTTGACTTGCATGTCGATAGTGCACCACCTGTCCACTCTGCATATTTTGTGGCCCACACAATCCTTTCACCCTCGGGACTTCAGGCTTCGTGATTTTGCGAGTAATATTGCAAAGATTTCGGGACTTCAATCTATGAACCCCGAAATAGAAATCCACGTGTAGATCCAACGGCTCCTGTTGGCTTGAATCTACGGCTCTGCCTCTCCTGAGCTTGAACCTTTGGGAATACTCACCGTGACTCCCCTATTCCTCCGTGAGATCTGATGGCTCACAGGACTTCGCGAATTCTCCATAGAGAATTCCGACCGTCCGTCTCTTTCCTTCTTAAGGACTTCTGCAACTCTTCACCAAATTGTTCTTCCACAGAACTCAATTGCCTACAACACAACCTTGCAACACCTGGGTTTTCTTTAACGGCTATGGAGACTCTATCCCTTCTGGGCTTTCTCCAACTCTGAGTCTTGAAAAAGAATCCTGCACGCACTCCTTGTGGCAGACCTTCAAACACTTCCAAGTGTTGAACTTCCTTCGACTCTACACACTTCTGCAGTAGCAGTCTCTCAACAAATCATTCAGGTTACCAAACCTGAACTCTACTCGACCTGCGCACACCTTGCACAGCTCCTGTGCCTAGCTGCACTTAAGAGGGAATGAGAACAAAAGTTATCTTATCTAATCTTTGAGAGACAAACCCCTGAACCCTTTTTCAACGCACTCCTTGCGGACAATTCAACTACACTCCTTTCAGGAATCCTTGCTCAGATAGAGAAACAATTGAAACTCATTCCTACTCCCTCTCGTATTTCAAACTCAAAACATGAAATCATATACACAGCATATAAAGAAAATGTGTAATAGGAAGTAAACATCCATGAGCATAACATTCAACGTACATGCACAGAGAACAAACATGACACCATGAATTTGAATCAAAGCTATTTCTATTAATTCAAATCTTTGTACATGGGTGTTTTTACACAGCTCTCTGCTCTCTTTTCTTCTATGCTCTTCATAATAATGTTACAATACACAATGAGGGTGTCTATATTCATTTTCCCTCCAGCTCTAAAACTGTCTAATCTAGAATTAAATTCTATCTACCTATTTTATCTTAACATAAATGCCTCTATCTACTTCAGACGAGAGCGGGACGCTCAAGGTCTGATTACAATCTTACAAGTGCACTCCTTCTTAATTATCTCATTTAAGATTGGCGCATTCCACTTCAAAACAATTTAAACATGAAATGCATTGGCACTTGTCCAGCTGTTTTCCACTTCCACGTGCGCTTACTACCTGCTGGCGATGCTCCTGCATCAAAAAGACAGGGAGTGGACAATGTACCAACAAAGAAACTTGACCTCATCCAGTACTTGTTCCTCCTAAGGGAGAAATCCAAATATAAAGGCCTAAAGTGTACACACAGGGAGATTGGACACCTAGGATTCAAAGCCGATGAGGTACAACCACAACTCTCACCCAAGAAGACGTGGAGGAAAAAAGGTAGGAAATCCAATAGTGTAGCCCTACAGAAGCTTGGAGCGCTATTGATAAACTCAGGTAAGATAAAAAAAACTCTTCCCCAAATCCCCCCCGCAATTTTAAATGAAGGTTATAACTTGGAATATAAGAGGCCTAAATAGCTCAGGAAAGCAACAAATCCTTAGAAGTAGACTAAAACAGGAACAACCGAATCTCTGCTTTATTCAAGAGACCAAATTTAATAAAAACATAATGGAAACAATCATTCAACAACAATGGCACAAGTACAAGATGGTGGCTATTGGAGGCCACCAAATGGTAGGAGGTATCCTCACCCTGTGGAACCCACAAGTACTAATCCTAATAGTAGCCGAAGAGACAAGGCATACCCTTATGATCTACATGAAAATCATTGGGAACACAGAGGTGATTTTATGCACTAATGTGTATGGACACCAGGTGTCAGAGGATAGGAGAGGAATGCTAAGAGACCTAGATTATGTTAAAAACTGAGCCAATAACCTCCATTGGATCCTAGCTAGGGATTTCAACATCATTTCATCACTTGCGGAGAAAAAAGGAGGTACAAGAAGATTGGATAGAGATGCGAAGGAGTTCTCAAAATTCATAGACACAACGGAGATGGTAGATCTGAAAACCAATAATGGCTAGTTCACCTACAACAATAAGAGAATGAGCTAGCATTAGGTAGCAACAAGACTCGATAGATTCCTAGTGTTAGAGTCAATCATTATGTAGGGGATAACCTTAGACTGCAACATCCTTCTATGGGGGGGATCTGATCACTGGCCAGTGCAACTGGAAGGAAGCTTCTAGACCAAACCAAAGAACAAACCTTTCAAATTTGAGAAATTCTAGATGGAACACCTGACTTTCAAGGAAAGAATATAATAGTGGTGGTGTGAGGAGAAACCAGAGAAAGGGACAAGGATGTTCAAACTCTACAAAAACTAAAACATATCAAATATAGGCTCAAGGAGTGGAACAATGACACTTTTGGGAATATAAACCAAGAGAATAACAACATTGAAGAAAAAATTAAAAAGCTCCAGGAAACCTACATTTTGGAGGGCTACAATGAGGAGTGGAAAAAGGAGGAGATCGAGATGACCCAGGAATGGGATGAGCGGTTCCTCAAGAAGAAACTCTCTGGCGACAAAAGTCCTGGATCAGATGGTTAAAGGAAGGAGAAAGGAACACCAAGTTTTTTCATAGAACAACCATGGTTAGAAGAGCCCACAACAAAATCTTGAAGATTAGGGACCAGGATGGCATAGAAAGAGAGTCCCATAAGGACATCGAAACAACTCTCGTAAACCACTTCCATGGGATAGCCCAGGAATCTAACCAAGATAGAATAGAGGCCATACAAAAGGTAATCCATCATATCCCTCGCCTAGTAACAGACGAACAAAACAACAACCTGAACAATCCCATTGCGGAGGAGGAAATAGATCAAGCACTCCAGGAAATGCCCAATGGAAAATCCCCAGTCCCAGATGGTTTCACAGTGGAGTTCTTCAAAGCCTGCTGGGAAGTAGTCAACCATGATGTTTATAGGGTAGTGGATGACTCTAGAAGGTCAGCCTCCATTTTGAAAGCACTAAATGCTACAATGATTACACTCATCCCCAAAGAAAATGAATCCAAAACCTCTGATTGTTACATACCTATAGCATTGTGAAATGTGGTGTATAAGATAATTTCCAAGGTCATAGAAAATATATTGAAACCACTCCTACCCACACTGGTATCACAAAGGCAGGTAGGTTTCATGGAAGGAATGCAAATACTACACAATATTATCCATGCCCACGAACTTATCCACACCCTGAAGCTTCAGAAAAGAGGGGGAATGATAATACAACTGGACCTAGTAAAATCCTATGACAAAATCAGCTGGCACTATATGGTCAAGACCCTAGAAGCCTTTGACTTCACCCAACACTAGATCAGATGGATATTCAACCTAGTATCCACAACAAGCTTCTCGCTACTAGTAAATGGACCCCCTGTCAAACCTTACTAGCCTACGAGAGGCATCATACAGGGAGACCCGTTGTCCCCCTTCCTATTCATCTTAATGATGGAAGGACTCAGTCGAAGCGTAAAAAGCGCAACTGCAACAGGGGAAATAAAAGGTATCAAACCCTACGAGAATTGCCCAAATTCTACACACCAAAAGTTCATGGATGATACCTTACTTCATAGCATGCCCATGGTCAAGGAAGTGATAGCCTACAAACGAATCTTAGACGAGTTTGGGGAAGCCTCAGGGGCAGAGATAAACCAGTCCAAATCTATGATCTTCTTCTTTAATACCAACCCTGCTATCCAAAGGAATTTGGCCAACATATTGGGCTTTGAATGCAAAGCCCTCCCAACCAAGTACTTGGGCATCCCCCTGATAGACAAAGCCTACAAGATGTCAACTTGGGAAGGAATAGTCAACAAGCTACAAAACCGAGTAAAAAATTGGACGTACAAATCCCTCAACCTAGCCGAAAGACTTATCCTAACCAAGTCGGTTTTGCAAGCTATCCCAACCTTTATGATGTCATTTTTCCCAGCCCCCAAGGGGATTCTACAGAAAATAAGAACCATACAAAGGGAATTCCTGTGGTGAGGAGCATAAACAAGGAAAAAATGGGCACTGGTGGCTTGGGAGAAGGTTTGTAAACCAAAAAGCAAAGGAGGCATGGGGATACACGACCCACAAGTGACCAATGACGCCTATGGGGCGAAAATTTGGTGGCGATGGGTCAAAGAAACGACCACGCCATGGGTCAACCTGTGGAAAGAAAATTATGCCCCGGACATTTGTGACGAGGAAAAAATCTGCTTTAGAGGCACCAGGGAAGGTTTTGCCATCTGGAACTTAGCCTCGTGCAACAAGACCTGGATCTCGACACACAACTTTTGGGAAATAAGGAATGGTAGAACTACCCGAATCTGGGAGGATGCCTAGCAACAGGAACCCAGAATGGAAAAACCAAGCCGGGAGGCACTCCAATAGGAGACGATGGCACAAGGAAAAACCCGATTCTACCATTACTGGAAATAAGAAACAGATCGCAACAAATGGAGAATCTGGAATAATCTCACCCCATAGACTAGAGACCAGACCGCAACAACAATAAAAGAGGTGGAGGAGGAATTGGAGAGACAAAAAATTGTAGTCACGGATGGAAATGACCAGCTGAGATGGGGGCACAAAGCTGGCAGGGAATTCAATCTTAAATAAGTATGCCACTACATAGTGAACCAGGACCAAGAAGACTCAACACATCAATGGGACAAGCTATAGAACAGCCCCCATTACCCAAAAATAAAAATATTCCAGTGGCTAATACTACACAATCGAATCCTAACTTGGGAAAACCTAAAGAAGAGAGGTTTCATAGGCCCTTCAAGATGTCACCTATGTGAAGAAAAGGAGGAAACAATGAACCATCTCCTTGATGAATGTCCCTACATAGCAGAAGTCTGGGACTGGGCGACAGGAATTTTTCAACATTCTATTAGGATCAGAGGTAATATTTCCGCAACTATTAACACGTGGAAGGAACGGAACCAACGCATATTCAGGAACCAAAGTTGGACAGAAGGAAAGATCAAGGAAACAATAATAACCATGACAAGTGAAACGGTACAGACCAAACAGGAGGAGCACAACTCATAGACCGAGATCTCAGAATTCTAGAGGCTTTTCAACTGAAAGGAGGACGCAACCCCAATCAGGTAAGACGGTTGTCGCAACTACAAGTAGGTGAGCGCAACTGGAAACCGCCACCAAAGGGCTCCCTCAAGCTAAATTTCGATGGGGCGTTGAAAGGTAACCCAAGACAGACAGGTACGTGGGGAGTAATTAGGGACAGTCAAGGAAAAATTATCCGGCTGTACATTGGGATTCTGGGGAACTCAACCAACAATGCTGTGGAATTTTGAGCCCTGGATACCAGCCTTGAGATACTACACTATGAAGGGATGACCAACGTAATAGTGGAAGGAGATTCAATGTTGGTCATCAACACAGTAAGGAAACTCCAAAACGGCACCAAAGTGGGAAAAATTTAGAGGCATTGGCGCTTGGCCTACTCCCTGCAAAAAATTCAGGAGCATTTGCAGACGGGGATCACAGTGGAGTTGTGTTGGGTCTGAAGGTCAGAAAATGGACTAGCGGATAGAATCACTAATGAAGGGGTCGACAAGGAAGGATCAGAATTGGATTCCACATGGAGTAATATCCTGAATGGCCAATTTCGGACAGACTACACCCAACTAGTGGCAAAGGACTATAACGGAAACCAAAGTACGAACGACCACATTAAGGCTAGAGCCACATAATTAATTTAAGGGCAAGTAGAATCCAGGAAGAATCCGATAGGCCACCATTTGAACATGAGTTACAATGCAGATCATGGTCACACCACAAGAGGAGGTATGACACCATAGTCCAGTAAATAGAATGAAATACAGGGGTTGGCCGTGGGAGACCGGAAAGGGTAATCCGTAGATGGAAAAGGATGAAGATCAAAAGGATATCCCGAGGGCAGGAATGGGGACACCTCATCCATGCACAGGTCCTGTGGGAGGAAATGATTGGAGCACAATGTGCAAGGCTAAGGATTGGCACAGGGACAACGACAGGGTTCCCAAGCGCACACACTATGAAACATTGAAAAGGGACTAAAAGGTATGCCTTTATGGGAGACCCATGATTACCAGGATAAGATCACATCTCGGAAAACCCCTTAAAATAAGAAGCATTAGGGATAGCTACAGACCAGTGAGCAATAATTTCAAAGACCAGGAAGGGGCGAATAGAAGTGGAGGACGAAGTCAAGACAGAAGCCACCACATTCAAATAGAGATGGTAAGAAGGAATAATACCCAGAGTAAGAGGGGGCCCCAGGGGGAGGAACTTCCAACAAGAGCATGGAAGATCACTATGATGGAACAGGCGGCCAGACAAGCCAAAGGCACCTTTCTTGAGCAGGTTGACACAAAGGGCAAAGAGGTCATCAACAGGTGGGAGTGGGAAGTCAACACCAAGCACCAAGGGAAAGCCTGGGCGGAACTCATCCAAGAAGAAGACGGGATAAGGGACCCAGGGGACACACAGCCCAGGAGAACCCTCTACCACAAAAGGGTGGAGGAAGCTTGGCATACAAAAATGTTGATAAGTAAGCTCAGAGCTAACAAGAATGAGACCGGCAAGGTGGAAAACTGTGGCCACAAGAAGGAGCTCACAGAAATTATGAGCCGCCTCAGCAACCTAGAGGCCAGTGCAAGAAGATTATCAAAGGACCAAAGGAACCAAAGTGAAAAAATGGAATGATTGGCTGGACAATTCCAACTCTACCTTCACTATGTCCACCACATGGACATCACTCCAGCAGATCGACACAAAACACCAGTCTGCATCAGAAAGGCGTGCATGTTCGAGCATAAAAAGGAGAACAAGGAAAGAAAGGAAGGAGATGAAATCCATCCAATCCTCTTGGACTAGCGCAGCCTCAACCCAAGGTCATTTTGTTTATCAATGTATGAGCAACCCTTGTTATACGTTCTTGGTTTTATGTATATCTTATGGTATAGTTTTTTTTCAAACGATTTTTCAAACACTGGGTCGGTTTCCAAGGGTGGCAGCCCGACCTTCCCCTCACTTATGTAAACAACGCAACTTTGGGACCCCTGATCTGGTTTCCTTTTTGGCAGATCAAGGGATACCCATCCGTCCCTTTTTATAACATAATTTTCTCAGTAATATAAAATCTCAACTCACTTACAAAAAAAATAGTAAGTAGAAGATATGGTTATATAGAAGAAGAATATAATGACTAAAAGTGCTTCACAAGAACTTTGCTAGATTGGTTTTAAAGGACAATTTTCTAGGAAAGCAAAGTGATCATCTAGAGAGAAAGTTAAGGAATATTTTCTTCATCTCCTTCCTAATAAATGATTTTGGGGCCAAAATCCTTCCAAAATTGTGAGGTATGATATGAAATGAATCAACATATAATCATTCACTTCTTGGTTCTTTATGGAGTGGAGAAATCATGGTTAAGGCACTAGTGGGGTCATTTTCAGGATCATTCTTGAATTCTAATTAGTGGAGTCAAAATTTAATATTATTAGTTTTAGGCTTAAAAAAAATGATTTTTTTTTTTTTTTTTTTTGGTAAAAAGGGGGCAGGAAACATCTTTCATAATAAACTGACTCATTAAGATCTTTTCAACAATATTAAAAATTTTGAAAGTGGAGATTGTATGAAAACTTCATTCCCATAGAAAGTTGATCATTGTTATGTGAACCTTAGATCCAAGTGGTTGAATTTAATGCCATGTGGAAGACACATTAGTCCCAATGTGTTATTTGCACATATAGAACTGAAATGTAAGGTTTTCCAAGAATATTCCAAAGCAAGCATGACAATGAAAAATACTTAATTCTAACACTAATGACAAAAGGAGGAAGTTAAAATCCTATCCTCCAAGGAATAAATATGATTGGATCCTATTGTATGGAATTATGTTCCATAGTAGGGTAAACTCAAGGGGTGTAATACAGAAACAAAGTAGTGTAGAGGATGAAATGTTACCCAATACAAGTCTATATAATGCCACAATGGCTACTGATTATATAGTAATTTAACTTTATTTTTATTGTACATTATGATTTTTGAGAATAATAAATGCAACAATCTTTCATCTTTGGATGGAGTTTTTCCCCAATGGGTTTCTTTGGGGGAATCCTCTGTTCATGGTATTTTATAGGGTGATTTTACAATTGTTGCTTTATTTTTATTGTACATTATGATTTTTGAGAATAATAAAAGCAAGGAACAATATTTCATCTTTCGATGGAGTTTTTCCCCAATGGGTTTCTTTAGGGGAATCCTCTTTTCATGATATTTTATAGGGTGATTTTACAATTGTTGTATATTTTTATTTTTCAGTTATTCTATTAATGCGAGTGGTATGCTTTAAATATTATTAATATTAACTACAAGCAAATCATTGTGGAATAGACTATAATATTGTAGTATTTGCAGAAGCATTTCAAATAAGAAATAAATAGCATTAATATTTTTTGTGATGAAACATCCATTGGAATATCCAAGTTAATTTATAGACCGTCAATGGCATAATTAGCCTCTACTTTTAAAGGTAATAACCTCAATAATGAAAATTGCACACCCCACCAATTGCCACATCATCATTAACTTGACATGGGGATCAACATCAACCACAATGGTGGTTCCATGACACCAATTTTTTTTTCCATCCTCCCCAATTTCATGAAGTAACTATTCCATGGTGTATGCTATCCAAATAAATAAGTGGTTGGCTTGCTCACACTTAGGATAATTCACTAGTTATTTTAACATTTTAGTGTTCTTCCACAACTTTTAAGCTTAATATTTTCAACTTCTTTATTTTGCACTTAACAGTAGTTCCATTTCCAATCTTGCGCTATCCTCATGTTAGTGAGTTAGGTCCATATCTTTATTACAGGTGGTCTAGGACCATCCTACCATGCTTGGTAATTGGTACAACCTTTCCAACCCTATCTGCCAACATCATTATGAATATCACCATAACTATTGAACATCTATGCCACATAGATGTTTTTGAGTTTGAATATGATTATTTATGTAATCATCTTTGGGAGGGCTCTATTATGTTAGGTTACATTCGCAGTAGGGTGTTGTTAGAGACAATGATTAGAAAATGGGTCAGGAAGGCGTGGGAGCTATATCGATGGTGTTGTTCCCACATTTGTAACCTAACTAGAGGATTCTTTTTTTTTATCTCAATGACTCATCCCATGTGATAGAAATATTTTGTCACTAACCTTGGATATTCCATAGTACCCTAATTGCATTCTTTGAATGGTCCCATGAATATTTGGTTGACAAAGGAACCAATTATCATGCATGATCTGGGTTGAGTTACTTGTTCTCCCTATGCAATTTTGGCCAATATTAGATCGCACCTAGGTTCCATTCAAAAATTTAATCTTCCATGAAACTGAGTGGAATTTTAAGCCTAGGTCCCAACATTGGATTTGAATTGAAGTGACCCTATGAAAAGACCTAGAAGAGTTGGTGCTCATCTAGGTAGAGGATAACATTGTTTGTTAGACGGTCTAATACATTAACCTACCAAATGCCCTCTTTATGTATTAGAGCTTGGATCATTGTATTTATTATTTCTTTCTCATTTCATAGGATGAACATTCCACTCTAAACTTTCCCACTAAGACCCCACCTTTTCAACTGCTAAAGTCATGTATATGATAGTTGTGAGAGAAGAGGGTTGGACTCGGGTAACAATAAAGAAAGAAGTGTTGGGAAAATAAATTCCCACCTTAAAAGGTGCCTATTTGTAAATCTCCAACTATGGTTAAACCTAGTAAGATGCAAGATCCTTTGATTCCAAGGCCACATTTACTTCAAAGGTCATGTTTAGTTTGAACTCGTAAGGAGGTGGTAACAATAGAGTCTACTCTTGGTTGTTGTTGTTGCATTTTGAGGGTAAGGAAAACATGGTTGATGATAACAATTGATGAAAATGGTAAAAATAGATAACCTTAGGTGATTGTGTTGTTTTCTCTCCAACATCCAACAATGCCTTTTGTACTCTATGGGATCTCAAATATAATGAGGTGGAGATACGTAAAATTATATGTTTATAATGAAAGTGACCTCATGGAATGTTTTGGGCCTCAATGAACATGGCATAAAACATATTTTCCATTGACTATTGACTTCAAATTGTGGGATATATATTCTATGTTTACAAAAGCTAAAAATTATGTGGTTCATGCTTCATACGACTTTGACCATTACTTGTCTTGGAGTCATCACATCTATTTAGATCGTGGAGAGGGAAATGGAAGGGTTGTTGTGATGGTTTTCCCCACCTCACATATGCTATTGTAGATTAAGGAATAGATCTGTTTCAAGCATTGCTCTAGATTTTACTCAATATTAACAGTTGGTTTCTTGGACTAACCAATATTTGTGCTTCGAATGATTATGGGGAGTGTGCAACCTTTTGACAATGGCTAGTAGATGGACCATTGGATGTTCCATGGATCTTTTATAGTGATTTTAATATGGTAGAATGACAAGAAGACAAGGAAGGGAAACTAAATTCCCCCATTCTAACTAAGGAAATAAAAGCTCAATTCTCTAATTTGAAACCAACAGGGGCATATATGGATTTAAATGTATATGTGATGGGGTAAATGCATATGTAATAGGGGTTGACCTAATAAATGGCCCACATGTGCAATGAATGAAAATATGTATGTATAGAGGTCAATACAATATTATTTGGACAAGAACATATGATTTGGATATATGCATGTACTGGGGTTATTTGGAAGAGGTTCTCCTATATTTAATAAGATATTACCAAAGTCCAACAACTACAACAAATTAGAGAAGTTACAACAAAGACACATGGAAGAAAAGGAAAGAAAATTATGCAACAACCAAATATAAAGGATTAAGACTAAAAAATATGAATTTGGATGGATGGATCATCCTTATTGGTAGTAAGAGAGGAAGAATACAAGGAAATCCGTTTACTTGGTTTCATTACATGTAAAACCCTTAATTGCAAAGCTTTGGAGATAAATCTTTTCGAAGGAGGGAATTCTAATAAGAACCTAGGGGGTGCATATATGGGGTTAAATGTATATGTAATAGGGGTTGGTTTAACAAAGGGATCACATGTGCAATGTGTGAGAATGGGTATATATATAGAGGTCAATATAGTAATTACTGTGATAGGAACAAATGAGTTGGATATATGAATGTATTAGGGTAATTTGGAGGAGGTTCTCCCATTATTTAAGGAGTTGTTATGTAACTCATATGTATTATGTCTTTTGGAGTTGTACTCTATGTTCACATCTACTGTATATTGTGTGTAGTCTAGATTATTACTATTTTAAGGATTTGGTACATAACATATGCCATGAGAGCTCACCATGGGCTCTATGACCCAAATAGAAACCATTGGCAAGACTTTCCTATGATACATAACTTTAGAAAAGGGGATGAGAGGATTTACCATCCCCTCTTATTTGAGCATGAAAACTCTTTCTTCTTTTACTTAGATGGTTATAGGCCTATCCAACTTACTAACACCACCACACTATCAAACCATCATCTTGTTTGGTTCTCCATCTATTGGGGCTGACCTAGGTTGGCTCATCTCATGTGAAGATGCAATCTTTAGCATAAGCACCTTTCCTTAAGGTTACATGCCATAAATTTCTAAGATTCATTGGGGTTGTAATAGAGAAATTTGATCTGAACTATAGGAATTCACACAAAGGTTTGCAAATCCCTCCCCCAAATGATGAAGAAAAATAGTTGCATGCAACTAGGTTGCAAATATCCTCTTTGTGGACATGACTCACATTTCTAGAGGATCCCAATTGCGAGCTCATATTCATTGGATTAACATGGGGTGTTGACCCACCAAGGACTCATTAGAAACGTGTTGTATATAATTAGCTTGTCATGTTTTAAGGACTCATTAGAAGCATCCATGATGGATTTTCTAGCAATCTTACATTCTTTATCATACCGAGGGTTGGTCATTTCATTTTCCTTTTTACACAACACCTTGATATATAACTTGTTGATGGAAGTAGAGAAGGTTTTCGTAAAATTATGATGGAGATCATCAATATTGTTCTCATTTGGTAGAAGATTTAGTTCATTATTTAAATCCTTTAAAAAATGATCAACTTTATTTTTGTCGAAAATCAAGTGCTTTTGGTTATTAGAATTATACTCAATGGGACTTTTGGACTTTTGTGCATGGAAAAGTTTAGAGTTAGGGTTAAAGGTCTATGATTAGACTTAGGCTCATGGTTGTTTAAGAGGTTAAAATTTACTATTTGGTTGTACATGGGGATATCAAATATCACATAGAGTGCAAGTCATTTGCTTGGATTCCTACCACTTCTTTAGGCCATTGCAAATTATAAGATCTTGAGAACTATAGAGATTAATTAGCTTAATACCAAACAAATTCTTGACCAAAACTTTAGAGTTTATTTTGTAATTTCTAGTTAAAACAAGGTCCTCATTAAGCCATTAAGGATTAGGGTTGGAATGATTGCTTAAAATGATACCTTGATTAATTGATGTTCAATAATTAAAGTTATATAGCAAGAGGATATTTTCATCATTTCTTATAATGTAAATATCTTCTTCTAAATCATTATAAAGAAAAAAATTTATCTAGATTATTTTTCTTATAAAAAGTAAAATTAATAAACAAAAAATAACAAATTACTATATAAATATTAAATATTTTTAATATGAATATCTGACATAATACATCTCCATGGACATGTAGTGATTGGAAAGATATTTGTATTAAAACGTGAAGATGATTTTCTTATAAAAAGTATAAGAGAAAAAACAATATATCTATGATGTCATTTATAAAGAAAAAACTTATAAGATTGAATTTTTTATATTATTTTTATTAAAAATTAATAAAAATAATTGAAAATATTTTTTTATAAAAAAATAATTTAACATTAATTTTTTTATATTTTTATAGAATATTTAAAAATATTTTTTTATAGTGATTTTTAATTTTTTTTTTATTAAAAATTTAAAAATATATTTTTTTTTAAATGATGTATTGATTTTTTTAAATTTTTATATTAAAAATTTTAAAATATTTTTCACATAGGTTTTTTTAATGTATGATGTCATATTTGAGGAAAAAATCTTTTTTTTAATGTATGATGTCATATTTGAGGAAAAAATCTTATCCAGAATGAATTTTTCGAATATTATTTTTATTAAAAATTAATAAAATAATTGAAAATATTTTTTTTATAAAAATACATTTTTTAATATTTTATTTTTTATTAAAAATTTAAAAATATTTTTTTATAATTTTTATATGTGAAAAAATAATTATAATGATACATTTTATAAATTTTGTTTAATTTTATTAAAAAATACATTCTTTTAAAATGATAATTTACAACCTTGAACAATTATATATATATGATTGAAATGACGGTGACACATTGTTTAATTTAACATATTATCTTATATATTTAATTGGAATGATGGTAACACATTTTTTGGGTTTATAATTTTTTTTTTTTATAAGTATTTTCAATTATTATTATTATTAAATAGTAAATAAAATAAATAAGATAATTTTAAAGAAATTTAAAAAATATAATGTATATTTAATTTATGATTTTATAAATTAAATTTATTATTATTATTATTATTATTATTATTATTATATAAAAGCAATTTAAAATATATTATATTTAATTTATGATTATTTGAATTAATTTTTGAGGTGTTGTTGTTAAAAAATAATTTAAAATATATTTAATGTAATGTAATTTTTTTAAAGAAATAAAATTATACTATAACATTTTTAATTTATTCATTAATTTGGATTTTGAAATTTAAGTTTTGGTGATATTCATCAGTGGTTTAATTGGAACTATGTGTTGAGAAAATGATAATGGAGGGTGGAAAGCTTATTTTGGACTTGAAAACAAGTGTAAATTAGTAGACCTTTGGTTGTGGGATAAGAAAAAACTCCTCTTTGATACTCACATCATTCTTGTTATCTTATATGGATGTGAATTTTGCATCAAAATCTCGTAGAAAGATATAGAAGATCCAAAAGAATTTTATAACTTAAACTCAAAATTAAAGGCAATACACCCTATCATATCCTTCTCATAAGAGTGAGTGTTTTCTCCATTGAGTGGATAGCCATTATTAGGTACTTAATTTACAAGAACAAGATAAACAACATGGATGATAAGAGGCTCCCCAAAATTGCTTTAAACTCCAGCCAAAACCACCAATGTCTTGAGAGATGGTGGAAGCAAGATGCCAAGCCTTTGCTTAATCATTGGGGAATAAAAGAAGATGTCATTCTACATAATATCGATAATATTAAAAGTATTATTACAACTAAATTTAAAGAGGATCTATGGTGTAATAAATAATTACAAGATAAAAGGAAGATAAGATACTACAAGGAGGTGGTCAACCCTAATCTAGAAGATCAAAAGTATCTCTCAGTCCTGACTAGCACAATGAAGAAGTTAAACATTGCTAAATTATGAACCAAATCCCATGAGCTACATAGTGAAACCGTGCCTTGGAGAATTCCCAAAACATCATGGGACACAAGAATTTGTCATATTTTTTACACTAAAATGGTTGAATATGAAAAACACTTTCTCCTAGAGTGTTGTGCATATACTCAAATTAGATCACAATTTCAAAATATTTGTCACAATATTGACCTTCGTAACCTCCTAAATCAACAAAACTATGATGATTTTGGAACACTTCTCTCATTATTGTTTTAGTACAGAAATAAGATTAAAAAGAAATCTATGTATTCTCCATATCACTATGTTGGATATATTTTTTTCGGCTCTTGCTAAGTCATACGTTTCCAGCTAGGTGTTGTCTTGTGGATTGTTGGCACTATCTTAGAGGTTATAGTGGTAGGAAGTCAGATTAGAATCTAGGCCTCGCCTAGGTAATCGCGATGAGCTACAAATTCCTCCAGATCTTAAAAAAAAACTCAAAATGAAATATCATATTTGTGTATAACATGCTTTCTTGAAATTGAATTTTATTTATTTTTTCAAGAAAAAAGTCATAATTTCCTTTATTTTATGAAGAAATAATGAAATTACATTTAGGGTATTAGTGGACACTCAAAAAACAAAAACAAAAAAAGAGTATTTATGCCAACTCTTTAGATTAAAAAATATGTTTAAGAAAGAATATCTCTAAGATTTATGACTAAAACTATCAATGAACATCTCTAAGATCTACAACTAAAACTATTAATTGAATATCAAGTAGCTTTGAAGCTATATTTTTTTCAACAATTCAAAAGGAAAATGAAGAGAAAGTTTAAGCCAACGCTGGCTACTTATACCAAATCAAGAAAATATCACAGATATGTTCCTTCGAAAAAACACAAGTCTTCATACAAAATTATATGTCATAACATCTTGCTCTCACTCCCTAGATTCTATAATCTCTAAGTGGAGCATTCAAAGCCCTCTTTGATAATCCATTCACAATTTATCATTTGATTATCTGAAAAATGGGAACAATTGAAATTTCCCAACCTACATAATGTTTCTTTAACCTTTTTGATAAGATGATATAACACCAAATTTAAATCCCCACTCCAACTTAAAATCCATTTTATCACCAATTGAGAGTCACCAAATATCTGAATATCTCAAATTCCTCCTTCTACCACAATCTCCACCAATGACAGGATAGCCTTTACCTCAAACAAATTATTAGAAACGAACCCTAATACATAGGAAAAGGATGGGGAACATTGCTAAGAGAAGAAGAGGACCCCTCCTGTTGTTGGGAAAAACACCCTACGGACTAGCAAATAGAGTTCAGACTTTGCATGCAGACATGACCGAATAGAAATTACTTTCTACCTTCATCCCTAGATTTAAATCCCATTTTCTTAGTCAATGCATGGAAAGATCAACCTACCTCGTTACCGGCGTTTGATGTCGATCCTCCGTTGTGCTTGATTACTTGTTCGCAATGCTCCTTCCAAAGCTGACCTGCATTCAAGACGAGCAACAACTATGCATGCATGCTACTAATATACTAACGGGTTAAAAATCAAACATAAACTAATCAATATCATAAACAATTCATGAATTGGGATGGGAAAATCATTCTCTTTCTTACTTAAAATGAGTCAACTTACAAAAAGTTGAGACCGGCCACCGCTCCTTGAACCTGATCCTGGGCTCCTCTTCTTCTGTCCTTCAACTGCTTTGCTTTAAATCTCCTTTGGCATTAGGAAAGGCTAAAGGGTTGGGACAATGGAATACGTAAATGGGCAGAGTTTCTTTGCTATATTTTTCCTTCTTCCAAATGGTACCCCTACCCCTTCTTTTATAGGCTAGAAGGAGCTAGGTATTTGGACGAACCCTCGGCCATGCATGGCCGGGAGTTTCAGTTAACTCACCCATAGCTTTTTGTTCCATCGGCAACTTTCCTTTTTTCATGCTTTAGTAGGTACACGCGGGCTATTTTGAGCCAGACAGCGTGTACACGCATGCAGTAATGGATTAGGGCACGTGGGCCTTTACACAAGAGGATTTTCAAAGAGTTGTTCAATAGTGTTTTTGGCAAAGAAAGGATATGAGTTGGCCTGATGCTAGGTAAGCATGTGTGGTGCAATTTAGGGTTATAACAGATGCCCCCTAATGTGTGAGGTCAGAAGAGCATCTGATGGCCGAAATACATTACCAATCTTTACTGATGTGCCGAACGATTGAGC
>ML779264.1:500941-539885 GCA_009831015.1 Picea engelmannii
AAAAAAAAAAAAAAAAAATACATGGGTCCACACCCATTATATTTCTCTTCCCATCAAAAGATATCCATTTCCTCATTAGGGAGAAAGCTTGGATCAATGATTTTTAGACAATAGAGGCCTTAGAATGAGTTTTGGAGGGACTCCTAATCGAATCTAAGACTGGAAAAGAATGAATATATTTTTGTACTAGGACATCCATCCACATATAATATCCTACAATCGTCTTCCATAAAATTTTGGTAGCAAGTGCCTTGGAGAAATGAAAAATATTCTTGAGGCCCCACCCACCTTCCTTCTTAGGCCTACCTAGTCTTTTCCATTTGGCCAATGAAATGTTCTCCTTTTCTTGCTTTCCGATCGACAAAAAAGATGAATAAATTTCTCTTGAACTTATGCAATATACCTTTGGGAATGAAATATAGTGTCTACCAATAGATTAGAATAGCTTCTAGCACTTATTTAACCAATGTGAGTCTACCACCTAAAGAAATTCATCTGGTGTACCATGTAATAGCCTTATTTCCAATCTTATTAAATAGTCAAAGCCAATCCTGATAACCATATTCATTTGGTTTCAATCGCAAACCAAGATCTTTGAGTCCATTCTTAAAATTCCCTTCTTAGAAGCATAATAAATATTTGATAGATCTTTGTTGGCCTCCAACAAATTTATGAAACATAATGCATGATTTCCATTAGTTGACTTTCATTCTTGTAGCTTTATAGTAAATCTCTAGAGCACTATGAATAGTCACTAGCATCCCTCGATGAGACACCCCCAAAAAGTAAAACATCATTTATAAACAACAAGTGAGTTAAATATATATGAACCCCTAAATGGATACCTTTCAATATGCGTGAGCTTCTTTCATAAAGAAGGCATATGCTCAAAACCTTTTCTATAAGAAGAAAGAGGAGGTGTAAAACTGAAAATCCTTGTCTTAGTCCTCTTGTAGGCTAGAAAAAGGGTGAATCAAAACCATTAATCAATAGTGAGAAATAAATAGAGGGGTGACATCCTTCCATCCAATGAATGAAAACACAAGAGAACCCTACATGTAACATCCTCAATCTAAGACAAGTCCAATTGACCTTATCATATGCCTTGGATACGTCAATTTTGATGACAAAGGAGAATGTTTCTTTACATTAATAGAGTGAAGGAATTCTCGAGCTATACTGATATCCTCATGAATTTGTCTCTCATCTAAGAAACCAAATTACTCACCTGAGATGGTATGGGATAGACAAGGTTTGATTCTTCAAGCAATGATCTTAAAAATGATCTTGTACACAAAATTACAAAGAGAAATGGGCCTAAAATATTTGAAGGACTTAGGAACATCTTTCTTTGGGATCATATCTAAGAAAGTAGACTTAAAATCCCTAAAAACCTTACTAGAAGTCCTATATTCTTCCACAACCAATAAAAGGTCCTTACCCAATGAATCATGAAAACCTTCAAAGAATTCAATAGGTCATTTGTTAGGTCTAGCAATTATGCCTATTTGGAAAGACTAAATGATCACTTTTAATTCATCCATGGATACCTCTTCCATAAGAGTCTTATTCTATTCTTGAATCGTGAACTTAGGGAAGAAATCTACCATATGAACTATCTCTACTATATTGGCTTGAGGGGCTCGTTAAAAAGATTTTTGAAGTGATTCATGCCCACTTTTGCTATTCCCTTGAAACTATGAACTTGATCCCCTCTCTCACCCTTTATACTCCAAATGGTGTTTATATTCTTCCTCATTTTGGTATAATTGTGAATGTGTTTCGTATTTTCATTCCCTTGTGCTATCCGCACAGCTTTGCACTTTGGCCTCCATTTAGATTCTTTCCAAACTAGTAGCTCCTTTTTTAGCTTCCTTTTACTTTAAAATATATAATTTTTCCTCAATAAAAAATCCATTAAGATTAGAGTTGAAAATGCCTGCAATATATCCTCTTCCAAATTTGAAATCTACTCTTGTGAGTTCTAGAATTTAACCTGTTTCCATTCAATAGTTTTTCGTTTTGTTCTTTTCATATTTTCACTAAAATGTGACATTGTAGAATCATCTAACTAGCTATCATAATGTTCCATTATTTGTGTACAAGATATATGAATTCATATCCTTCAACCAATGAGAGTTGAAATTAAAGGGACCTAGGATTTTTGGAATAGTATCCCCCACTCAAAGTTAAATAGGAAAATGGTCATAAGGTCCTTCTCCTATCTAGGTTTTGATGTTATCTAGACTATGAACTAGATGTTTAGCAACAAGGAATATCTTGAGTCACTTAGAGATAGATCTTGTCCCCACCCTATTATTTTCCTAGGTGTATTTCATAGTCAAATGTTCTATGTCACAAAGACCCACTTCCTCTATATTTTGAAGGAAATTTTTAGACAGAGGGCACATCCTTCCCGCCTCCCCCCACACCTCACCTTATCTCAAAATGAAATTCAAATATCCTCCCACAATTACACTATCCTTCTCAACACCATGTTCCCCAAAAAATAATCCCAAAAACATTCCCTAGATAGAAAAGGACCATAGACCTTGATAAAATTGAAAATTGAATCTAATTATGGAGAGAAAAACTCCAAAAAAATGTCATTATGTAATAAGGAAACACATTAAAAGAAGGGTCTTGTACCAACCTACCACTATCCCCTTATATTTTTCCTTCACACTCAAAGCTTCAAAAATACACCCATGGAGATCAGACCCTAACATATATTTTACCTTACTGGCCTCCATAATGGATTCAGGTCTCAAAATCACCTAAGGGTCACTTGTTGTTATAATTCTCTTTGAAGGGAGTTTCTTTTGTAGGAATTCCCCAAGCCTCTTATGGTATAGGAGAACACTATAATTTTGAACCATTAGAGTGGGATTTTTATGCTCTAAGGGCCCCTTGAATAGTCATTTTTTTTCCTAATAAAACTTCTTTGTCGACTCATCTCATTGCTTAGGAAAGCTAAGATTTCCTACTAGGACCATATCTACCTTTACACATATCCAATCCTATATCTCTAGTAACAACTTCATTATCCAATGGTATATATGTTTTCTTTATAGACATTGAATGACATTTTTTAACTTTCAATAGGGATAAAGTATTCATCTCATGAGTATGAGGTATTGATATTGTTCATGGATTATAACTCCTTTTTTGGAATGATCTCTTTCCCCCTCACACGAGTGCCTCCTACATCCTAGATGGGTAAAGGTTCATACGAGTTTACAATATTTACTTCCTTTATAGAAGATTGGCTTTTAAGAGGGAAATCTTGCCTTGAACAACAATTCTCCACCACATTTAGCTCCTTCTATTCTTCTATGGTGGTTAAATTCATTAGGAGCCTCCATGATATTTTCTTCTTCTTCTTATAGAAATCTTTCATTTTTATCACATCCACAAAGGTTGAGGATTTCCTTTGAGAATATTATTGATACATTGGAGCCTTCAACTACTTTATTATTCTCTACTAACTTAGACTCCCTAACTATTTTTTTTTATGGACTTGAAAATTGATCTTTTTCTCTAGCAACATCTTGTAAACTTTTCAACAATTATTGAAGTGGGATCCTCATATACTGGCTTACCATTCAACGAAGAAGGGGTTTTTAGCTTCTCCTTAACAACCTTTGACTAGTTTAAAGCTTGTTCATCAAACTCCAAAGGCTCTTCAACATATTCTCCATCAACAAGTATATCCTTCTTAGAGCTCATACACTTAATATGACCATACATATTGAATATAGAGAAGTTGCAAGGGATCTTGACATAGTCTATCTCCTATTGATATGATCAAGTACCCACCTAAAAATCAATACCCTTTAGCAACACATCTCCCATATTCATTTCAACACAAATATTGGCCATAGAGGTCCTATCCAAGGACCTGGTTTTCTCGTCTATATCCAACATCCTCCCCAAAGTATTATTGATCAAAGTAAGGGTCCTTTTTTACCATAATTATAAAGGGATAGAATGAAAATTAACCCACAATGGTTGGATGTCATCCCTCTCTCTCATAGGATCAAACAAATGGATCTACTTTTTTAGAGGAAAAATGGATTTGTTCCAATACCATTTCCCCTACATAATGTTATCTTTGTCATTCATAGGCTGAAATATGAGAGTGATCTAGCCCCAAGCTAGTAAGTGAAATATGGGTGTATAACCAAGTTGTTTTTTCCAAACCCTCTTTCCCATATGATCATCAACTTTTTAGAGATGAGTTTGTTGTGAAATTTTCCAACCAACATTGTTGACTAATAGAATTGAACCTACTCCATCACCACATCCTAGCCCATTACCATATTCATTTCTTTTGATCTCAATTTAACACACTTAAGCTCCCTTCTCATTCTCTTAACCACTTCTTCCACAACTCCTTATGATTACTGTGTCTTCTCTACCACCTTGGAAACAGTTTGGGAGTTATATTCTTTGGATAGGTCCCCTGAACTTCACCTTGTTACTTAGACAGAACTAGAAAGATCGAGACCTGGGAAGTTAAATGGGATTATTCAATGTCGAACACAAATTGCAATGGGGCTATGGTACTTCTTACATTCCCATCATTGTCCACCAAATATATGTTAGAAAAACAAGATCACTAAGCAATAAAATAAATAAAAAATGTGGAAATAAAACACAAAATATACACATTACAATAGAGACACAGATATACATGGTTCACCCAGTGTGGGCTACGTCCACTAAAGAAATTGCCAGGTCCTTCATTGATTATTATTCAACAAATGAAGGGATACAAACTACAACACATCCATTGTAACTTCCTCTTATTCCTCTCATAGGACCTCCTCTCTCGTAATACAATATTCACATTCATCTACCGCCGCAATACAATTCCCTCATACATAAAAGAGGGTTTCATTCTAGGGAAAAAAACCTAACATAAATTCTATCGTTAGATCTGTGACCTTATAATGAACGATTTAGATTGAATACGAAATTACAATATTTGAATTGTGTATCCTACAATTTCTTTAACGTGCATATGAATTAGGAAGATAATCAGGCTCCAAAACCAACACTCTATTGTGATTAAGAGGTCCTTTTGGCCTAGAATGACAACATTTTCAAAGGATAGACAAGACCCATTAGAAATCCTAACCCTCTTATCATTGCATAGGTTCATATATGAATACTTGAAAACCTTGCACCTTTGGATTTGTTTTCCCTCATGGATTTTAGACTCTAGTTCTACAATTTAATTTGATGAGCCCCGTTCCCATCAATGGTTGCACCAACATTCACCATGATTGAGCCCCCAAGAAAAATAAACTCTTGAGAAAGTGTCGAAGAAAGGATTATAAAAGTCCCACAATACCCCACACTACGAAACAAAAAACCTTCCACAAACTAACAAAACAACGCCAAGAAACCCTACTATGATAGGATAATTAACCTTAGAAGATGAATTGATTAATTATCACAACCATTTTCAAACCACAAATAAACCCTAGCAACCATTGCTAAAAAGCCCTAACCCTTCGCCCATCTCCATGACAATGCAACATCAACTCTTCATCAATTAAAAAAACAAAACCTCATCCAATTCGATTTTATTTATTATGAAATATCGTATCCAAGAGAATGTACACATTACATCACTAGTAGTTGGATTATGAAATATGAGATTTTTAATTAAAAAAATGTTAATATTTTATTATTTTAAAGATTATTGTGTATGTTTAGTAACATAATGTGAAAGATAATGAAATGCGAAGGATTTTTATTTTTTAAGCTAAAGAAAAAAAAATATAAGCTAATTGGGTACTAATATAATTGAATATGTTAAATTTAATTGTAGTAAAATTGTATTGTAATATAATTATTAAAACTTAGTATAAATGATAGTATATTAAGTAATAATTTATGATATTAAAAAATAAAAGAAAAAAGCTGGTTAAGTTTTCTTTACTGAGATATATATTACACATTTAATTTAGTTAATAAGAGTGATATAAGTTTAATTTTAATTTAGTTAATAAGATTGATATAAGTTTAGTTTGGTGAATCAATTTGAACCGCAATGTACTTTGAACTTTTATATTTACAGATAAAAAATAGCCCATTATCATTAATAATAATTTTTGACAGTACATAAACAGCGATCGGCTGAAAAGAAAACAGGTTAATAATTTTTGACAGTACTGAAAAGAAAACAGGTTCATACACAGCAATGCATACATAGCATTCAAAAACGGAAAAAATTTAACACAGCAGTCCCGAGACTGTCCCCTCCAGCCATGGCGAGAGCAATGACGCCGAATGAGAATGGGGAATACATGTCGATGAAGAAAAAACTGAATCAGAAACAGCTACGCCGGCATCAATCGCTCAAAAAAAAGAATAAACATCACTCCATCATAGAGGCATCCTCCGAAATTTTTAGAAAATTTTCAAGGTAGTAGAGGGACCTTCTCTTTCACCGTCCCAAGTGTAATAAAAGAGGCTTCCTTTAGGTGAAACTAGAGCTTTTTTAGACAGAGTATCAGCCTTTGCATTTGATTTTCTATATATATGCTGGTATAAGACTTTATGGAAAAATTTCTCTATGGTTCTTACTCTGTGTTTCCAGCCTTCAATTTTGATAGCTAAAAGATTGCCTTTTTCTGCATCCATTCGATAATAACCTTAGAATCCCCATCATCGCAGCTGACGAATATTCAAAAGATTTACCAGAAAAAATGAAGCCCACACACCAATTAGCTCCCCTTCGTGTTAGTTCCAGATCCACAGTTAAAAAACCACCTTATATCTAGATCATGAACTCTTTTTATGGATCCCCCTGCCCCGCAAATAGTTCCTTCGTTTGAGGACGCTCCATCAAAGAAGGCAATCGAGAAGCCATTAATCCGTTCAATCGAACTGTGTCTAAAAGTAATCTGCTTGATTTTTGCAGGATTGAAAGAGACATTGGTTAAAATTTTGTGGTTAACTCTTCTGGTAGAGGGTTTAATCCCTTCAAATAGAGTATTGTTGCGTTCCAGCCATAAGAACCAACAAATCATCACGGGGAGTTTCATAGGCGCATCTTTGTGTTGATACCAGTTTTCCATCGCATCGCCAAGAGTACTACCTAACCAATCTAAATGAAGGTTTAGAGCAGACATGCAAGAATTTCATATTGTCTTTGTGAATTGGCAGTTTATGAAAAGGTGTTCAATGTTTTCGTCGTCTGCTCTACACAAATGGCATAACCCCGGACCCGACCATCCCCTTTTTTTTAATGCATCCCAAGTAAGAATGTAGTGTTCTGTCGCTAGCCAGAAAAATAAAATAATCTTTAGCTGAATGTGCCAACTCCACAGCTTCGCCTTCCAACCTGTCAAAACGAGGAAAGAAAGGATAGAGATTAATGCTTTGTAGCAGTTCTTTACCGATAAACTGTCTGAGGAGTCTCCACCACTCCAGATGAGGTTGTCTTCTACATCTGCTTGAATCGAGATCCCTGCTTGATTAAGACCACTAGTAAATAGCTCCCACTGCAAAGCCTGAGCTCTCCTCAATCCCAGTTCATCGCTTCTCTTCCACTGTTCAATGTCGGATAATATTTCTGAGTTAGTTGTTGCTTGTGCCAATGTAGTCACTCCCCTTTCTTTTAAAGTGGATAAGATTCCTTCTGAGAGGATGGCGCTGTCCCCTAGGTCCATAATATTGTCTCTGCCCAAATTTACTTGTGAACCCGAACCAGGCAGCCAACTAAGCCAATTATTAATGACCGGAAGTGCTCTTCTTAAACTAGTCCAAATTTTAGAAGCGGTGGGATTTTGATGGAAGTAATGTCTAATCCATTTGTAATAGGAGGTGGTCATTCCGATCAATCAAAAAAACCCCAACCACAGAAATATTTTTAATCAGGAGGTGTTGTGTAAATACTTCTCTTTGATAACCTTCTGCTATGCTGGGTTGATTTAAAACCCTCCATAATGTTGTTGTGTTCAAAGCCATATTGAATAGAGGAAGGTTGTGAAAACCCCGTCCCCCAAACTTTTTTGGTCTCGATAACACTTCCCATCTGCATAGATGGTATTTCTGAGTTTCCAAATTCCCTGACCATAAAAACTTAAACATTAGTTTTCTAATTTTATTTAAAATCAAACAAGTAATGGCTTCCATGGTCATCGAATAGACATCTGTCCTTCCAAGACGGATTTTACAAGATGAATCTCCTTCCAAGACGGATTTTAACAAGATGAATCCCCCCAACGAAAACCATCTTGTTCCCCAATGATTTATTTTCTTTGTTACCCTGACCACCATCCAATCCCAGTCTACAACTCGAGAAGATCTTGTCTTCAACACATAACCAAGGGACCGGAATCCAGCAGAAAGTTTGCTGAAAGTGTAAGGTAAAATAGCCTTGAAGGAGTTTAGTTCACATTCCGGGATACCTTCGCCGTGAATAGAAGACTTATGTTGATTCACAGTCAACATACTTTGAACTTGCTATAGATGATTGTAGATTGGCATCTACGAATATAAGATTTATAAAACTTACAATAAAAAAATAATTTAATTTATGAATTTATTATTAAAAATTATTTACAAAATTAAAACGAAAAACTATTCAGTACGACCGCGTAAAGTTCTATTTAGAAAAAATATTTAGTACAAGCGCGTAAAGTTCTATTTAGAAAAACTATTTAGTACAAGCGCGTAAAGATCTCTGAAATAAAAATGACAAAGTTGCTGTAAACAAAACCTTCGGAGAAATCTTATTAGTTCACATCAATCTAAAATTACATTCTCCAATGTCATTTCAAATACAGGTGGAAAATGATTGCCTTCATCGACAAATGGATAACTATTGCCTACATAGCATATGAAAGTTTGGATTAAGCCGCGAACACGCACCTGACGGTTAGGACCATAAGATTTCAATGAACCACAACCATTCCTTGCTATTGACGAAACCAATGTTAGTATGGATAAAAAATCACGCTGATCGTAACAACCCACAGAAATCTCGTCAAACGTGGTGGCCCGTATCCAGCATGATCTATCGGCTGCGTCAAATGTGCACCTGATTTCAAAGGAGTCACAAGGAAAGGTTGCTTCTGTTGCTGGTCCTTCCAAGGGAAACGGAGGCAACAAAGTTAATGCTTCTGTTGCTGGTCCTTCTGTTGTATGGACTTTTGCACCTCCTGCTATGATAGCAGTTATAGTGCCTCGCGTAGCCTTAAGGTTTATGTCGTTGGAGGGCTTCAAGTTCTCCACCAACTTCCCTAAAGAATATATTTGCTTCCTCAACGAGCGAGGCAGTGGGTCACACATAACATGCATTAAATAACAGAACAACAGATTGATGTTATCATAAATCCATATCCTCAATGGTGTGCAGAATTCCATCACTGTCGAAATCAAACTTAATAACACAGGGATTAGCCAATAGACCTTCTTGGTTTGTAGGAACAACCCGGCCAAGTTTAAAACTTTTAGTAGTTTTTCCTCAGAAACTGACAAGTCCACAGGCAGAAGCCATGAACTACCCTCTACGCGCCTCATACTCTGGTTATCGAGTATTAAACAATCTAAAACTTCTTCGAAAGTCAGGTCCCTACCGGTGGCAACCTGTTCCCAAATTTCTTTGTAACTTTTGAGAAACACTGTATTGGGGTCGCGGAGGGCTTCGGCCGTGTGGTTCAGCTCATACCAGATGATATGTGTGATGTAATAACTCTTTTTCCGATTGACTAACAACATGTGTTTCTCCATTCCGCTTCCGTCCGTTACCCTTCTCTCCAGATGGAAAGGCTCGCCCAAGTACACCAATCGGATCTCATCTCCTTGATACTGGTACCTACGTGGTGGATCAATACATCGTTCTAACACATAAAATCTATCCACTTTCTTCAACACACGACCTGTCAAACATTTCAGCCGGGTGTAAGTTGGGGACATGCCCAAAGGTCGCAGCAACGAGCCCATCACACCTTTTACCACCGCCCCTAATGGTGTTAACTTTAAGATCTGCCATAAGGCAAGGCAGACTTGAAAGGCCAACAAGACGTTACCCAAAGTTGCCTTCACTTTTTCCTTTGACATATTTCGTCTAAGAACGATGAAAGATAACCCACTCACTCAGTGCGCTAATCTTTCTCCTTTTCCTCCTTCGATAGCCCACTCTGTCCGTTTACTAATATTCTTCCTCCTCTTATTATTATTGTTGCTGTTCTTTTTCTTCATAAATCTTCAGGCAAGCCATCACTGATTCCCTACCCACAGTTCGACAAGCCGTCCATATCCGCAAAATGCAGTAGAAAAAGTGCATGTGTTATACACGGAACGGATCGACTTTATGCAAGGATATCATACCCGGCGTTAGCTCAACGTTTTACTTTTTGGGTTTTTTTTTTGCCGGAATCCAGCCATGTAAATTTGGACCAAATCGTTATACTTGGCGTTGGCTCAACGTTCTACTTTTTGGGTTTTTTTTGCCAGAATCCAGCAATGTAAATTTGGACCAAATCCTTATTTTCTGATGTTTAATTTGTATTTCTGAATGCATAAATGGATTCAGTGTGCTGAAAAACTCTTGAGGCACATAGATTATACAAACTTAGCCACTCAAACTTGCAGATCCAACCATTCATCACCAGATTTCAAGCAAAATCAAACCGAAAAAATTACAGAAAAACAGTGAAAAAGTAGAACGTTTAAACTAATTTTATCATACTCATTGAGGGGCATCAATTTTCTTTAATAAACACGTTATGATTAAAATACAACATCAATAATCAAATTACTGTATCTTAATATTCTCCAATGGCTTGTAAAAACGAGAATCTCACAATCATTCCAAGGATGAACCATCATAGTAAGTAAGCTTTATTCAAAAGCTTGGGAAAGTGGTGGAGGCTATTCCCAACAATATAATATGGGGATGTTTTGTGATGCAAATCCTTAGAACTAGAGCACTTCTTTTAAGTTTGGTGTGGTTTGATTCACATTTTAAGGAATCTATTGAAAAGTAAAGCATTTAAAAGTGGGAGCACTTCTTGGTGCCATTTGACCTACATTCTAAGGAATCTATTGAAAAGTAAAGTATTTACCAAAAAGATTGTTAGTCTGTACTAAAAGAGTTTATGTGTCATTTAGGACGATTCTTGCACGTTTCGTCGGCCGGAAGTCTAGAAAAAAGTCTATAAATAAAGCTCGGGGGCACTCATTTGAGGCATCGAGTCTTGGTTAGTCTTTGTCTTATGAGCTCCCTCCTCTCTGAGCTCTGAGTCTTTCTATCATGAGTTTGATAGTCTGCACAGAAACTACTCTGCTGGGAGCCTATGAACTAAAGTGGTAGAACTCACAAGTTTGTTTGAAGATTTTTCCAGTAGCATCAAAAGCTGAAGGGTTTCCAGATAATTCTTGAGGTCAAGCTATAATCTAGAAATGCGCTATGGTCGAAAGCTGTAAATTTGAGTTTGTAAGTCTGAAAAGCTCTATAAATATTTTCTGAAATTAATAGAAATATTTCCGCAATGCATGTTTATATCATTCCTTCTAAGTAAAAGTTCATTCGAGGTTCACCCGAGGTTCGCTAAGGATTTTGGAGCACTATTATCCTTATGTTTTTCCCGCTAAGACAAGGAAGTCACTTAGGGAGTTTGTTGAAGGAAAGGTGTTGAATTTGCTTGAAGGATCGTGTAGGGATTCGTGTAGAAGTTCATAACGTTAGAGGAAGGTGAAAGGCAAAAAGAAAGCAAGCATCATTCCTCATCGAGGGACGCCTCTGCAAAAAATGGTATCATAGCCAATCCAGGTTCCATGGATTCTCCCTCTAGTTCTAATGCTTCTCGCTCTATGACTTATAAAGAAATGAAACAAAAAACAGTAGAAGAAAGTTAGAATGCTAAAAATTAAATATCAACTATTTTTCGTCTGTTTGGTTCAATGAGAATGTGTGATGTGAATAGTTTCAATAAAGTATATAAAGAAGAAAAGCCTCTCCCTAGGTGGCAACTTCCTAAGTTATCTATTCGCCTCCATTTTTCCATTCAGTAATAATGACCAGACAATGACTTTCTACATTTGATTTTGCTTGTTTTGTTACCACGTTCGCTTGTCCTTGCTTGCTTGTTCCCTCACTCGCTTGCACACGCTCGCTTGAAGGCTTTCTCCACCGAGAAAATCAAGGATAGAATTTTTAGATCCTTTGATATGTTCAATATCAAAATCAAAATTTGCAAACAGAGCTTGCCATCTTGCAAATTTTGTTTCACTTGCTTTAGTGATTTTCTTATGTAGCACCTTGTTCATTACAACAGCATCAGTTCTGAACATAATTTTTTTATTGATGAGATAGATTTCAAACTTATTGATTGCATTGAGGGCTTCCTTTATTTCTTTGTCAACTTTTGCGCAGTTCTTTTCATTGTCAATCCAGGTCCCTGAAGAAAATGGTATGGTTTCTTCATGTGGCTTTGATCTTCCTTCTTTAACTTGTTTAAGAACTGCTCCCCATCCTTGGTCACTGGCATCAGACTCAACAATTTTAAAGAGTTCATCACTTGTAACATGCAATATTGGCAAGTGCCTGACTTAAGATTTTATCTTTCTCATAGCCCCAGTGTGTGCTTCAGTCCAAGGCATAGGATCCTTTTTGAGCATGTCATTCTGAATTTTTCTATCTTTAGCACAATCTTTATAAAAATGACTCACATAGTTCAAGCTTCCTAGAAAGCGTTGGAGTTGGGTCTTATTAGTTATTTTGTTTGGAAATTTTTCTGCAAATTCCACTGTGTGGGTCTAAAGAGAAATTTGGCCATTTGAAATTGTGTGACCCAGAAATTTGACAGAGGTTTTAAAGAGCTCCATTTTCTTTTTAGAAAGAACTAGACTAGACTGTTTGATGACCTTTAAAAACATCTCCAAATGCTTGAAATGTTGGTCTATGGAATCTGAGAAGACTAATATATCATCTATGTAGAAAATTAGTAGTCAAAATATGACTTTAAAGTATCATCCATAGTTACCCTTTGATTTTTTTCCGGAGCATTCTTAATTAGGCCGAAGGGCATAACATTCCATTCATAGTGACCCGCAGGAACACTAAATGCAGTTTTGAATTTTTCTTCCTCCTTTATAGCCACTTGCCAAAATCCAGATTTTAAATCAAACTTTGAGAATATCTTTGCATTTTCTATTCTATTGACCAGACTGTATTTGTGGGGTATATGATACATATCATCAGCTAGTACTGAATTTAAAGGAGTGTAGTTTACTACCAATCTTGGGACTCCTCGAATCTCCTCAGAATACTTATTAACATAGAATCCATAGCAATTCCATGGGCTAATGGATTCTCTGATCAATTTTTTTTTCCAATAATCCTTGGATTTCTTCATAACACAATTTGTGATATTTAGCATTCATAGGTATTGCATTTTTCTTTCCCAAAATGCAGTTGGGAGTTCTGAGCATACCTAATCTTCAAATCTTTTTTGCAGTTGACTAATCATGTCTTGAATTGTTAGTTCCTTGAGTTGTTGTTCAATCATTTGGTTGTTCTTCATTTGTTGGAGTTCTTGAATCTTTTTCTCTTTTTGACATTTGAACCATTTTGGACAACTTAGGGACTGATACAAATGGAGTACAATTTTTCTTCTTGGTATTGTAATAAAATATCTAGATTTTCCATTTGGTAATTTTTTAGAACCATGTGGTTCAACGACAACAAAAAATGGAGTACCTACAAGACAGGGTACTGGAATTTTTGCAAGTGAAAACTTCATATTCAAGCAGTAAGTTTCAAAACATAAATTGACCCTTTCAACTTCATATTCCATCTTTAGGGTTTGATTACCTAGCCCAATGGTTGCATTGTTATTTTTTAACCAATAACAAGAAGGAATATAATCTTTATTTAGGATGTTAAAATGATCCTGAATTGATCAATACTTTCAACTTAAAGATTTGACCTTGAATATTCATCTTAATCATCACATGATATTGTTGATGTTGGATGGCCATTATTCTCATAGAATTCAAACCTTCTATAGAATTTGTTTCAAATGTACTAACGTTGGCATTTACATTCTGAGGTATTTCTTCTAGGGAATGCATGAATTGCAGGGACTCAATTTTTTGTTCCAACCCTCTTATTTCTTGTCTATCCCATGAATCAACTTTGTATCCATCATCAATTTCTAATTCTTTTTCAATCTTTTCTAGTCTTTGCTTTATTTCTGCAACTTCCTTAAGATTATTTATTTCTTTTCCCAAATAATTTATAGTCAAAGGTCTCATCTTATCATTATGGTTTTGTCTAATAAATGACTTGGTATTCCTTTCAAAAGAATCATCTATGAACAATGGCTTCTTACCTGAGTTTTTGGTTGTTGTTGGTTGTTGAGCTTTTACCATTGTTTTTAGAAATGAATCTAAAAGTGCAACCTTCATTTCTCCTTATGGAAATGCCTTGATTTCTGTGAGCATCTCCATCAGACTAATTTTGATCCATATATATTTTAGGTTCTTGTTCATCTTCATCTTTTGTCTCTTCATAGCTTGAAGAATTTGTCGATCAAATACAAAACTTTGGATCTTTACTACTACAATCATTTACTATCAGTAACATTCTTCATCAGAGGATTTACTAGAGAAATACTCAAATTCAGAAGTGTCAGTAGACTGACAACATCCTTCCTGAAGCATATGAACTTCTTCCCGCTTGGGAAAAGGATGATGTGGGAATTGATTTGTATCATGGTGACTTGAGCCACATCTGTTGCAGTGAATTGGCATTATTTTCCTAGAAGACTCAGCCTTTTTTCTTGCCTTTTGTTGTGAGATCTTACCTTTATTTTTCTCGGATTGTTCTCCTTGTGGACATCTATTAGCCAAGTGTCATAGTTGTCCACATAACCAATAGGTTAGGTTGGCCTTACTTTTTTTTTTGGAAAATTGCAATTTGATGTCTTCTGGGGAGTAATAATGAGACTTTGTGTATTTCCTATAATGACTTATTTTCCTCTTATCTTTTTGGTAAGACTTGGGCTTTCCCTTTTCATATTTTTGGAATCTTTGTCTCATGTCTTTCTTTGCCCTTTTCTTTCTTCTAACTGGGTCATCTAGGGCCATACCATATTTTTCACAAATAGATCTACTATCTGGTAGTTTTGATAGATTTTCTATTGACTTTGTAACCTTCATGTTAGCACACAATCCTACTAGGGAAAAGGTAATGATTGTGTAAATTTCTCCTCGATTATAAAGCTCATAAGACTGAACAAAAGCTTTTTGTACTTTTAAATATTCAACAAATTTGTTGGGGAGAGCAGCAAGATATACTTTCTTCCAGAGAAGGTTTTTGCTATATTTTACCTCATATATCCTTTGGGTCCATTCTCTATGAAAATCATCATAATTGGACATTCTCTTACATTTCATTCACATTATAATTATGGCATGTTTATCAGAGAGTTCACGTTTTGTTCCACACCAATGCTCAAGAATGAATGTAGTTAATGCACCTATCATATTATTTTCTGCTTGGTCATCTTCTTTAAAAACTATATCCCCATTTTCATCTTTAACTTGTTCCTTTTCCATCTTCTCAACTAGGGTAGGTGAAGACTCTATTTCCCACCATTTATCCAAAGTTCCTGTAAAACATTGTATAATAGACTTACATGCTTCTATTTCACTTTTCCCTTTCATTCACATGACTCTGTAGGAACATACATTCTTTCTATAACTTGACGGATTTGGCCTATGGTCATGCTATCTATGTTCTATTCTGGGAAATTTTCATCTGTAAATGTGTGTGCCTCTGGTAGCTTTCCTTTTACATAAAGGTATGGAGCTGGAACCCTACTCATGTTCCAAGGAATTGGTTCCTTATAAGGAAGAATATGATATTGTGTAACCAGAAGATGAGCTGAGGATGATTCTTCTTATTCTGGGGGGAAATGGACTGGAAACTTTTTCTTTAAATCAGTTTCTTCAGGAATGTAGACTGTAGTGTTTACTGATGAGACCTTTTGTGGAAATAAGTAAGAACTAGGAATTGGTTTGTCAGGAAGCTTTCTATATTTTTCTGATACTTTAATGATAGAGTCCCATATGTTCTTAAAATCTTCACCTAATCCTTCCATTAGTTCTTCATGGTCTCTTTTTGAAGAGTCTTTTTCACTTTCTAAAGTGTTTTTTATTCTAGATACTTGGGAATTGACAGAGTTTATACTGGAAGCAACTTGATTTGCAGAGACTTGAAGTTGATCTATGTGTTGCTTTCTAACATAGTCATTGGTTACAAATGTATGTGCTGCCATCCCTCTTAGAGAAGTATTTGTCCAATTTAACTGTTCATACATACTTTGGAGTTTTTTCTCTGAATTTGTTTGATAAGATTCTTCCTTGTGAATCATGAGGGGAGTATCCTTAGTTTGTTTTTCCTCTTCTCCTAGAATGATTCCTTTAAAAGGGGTAAAATGGAAATCTGTCTCAGTTGTTTGTCCATCTAAGGATTTCCAATTGTGTTTGGTACTGACACTTTCTTTGGCAGACATCACTTGAATTGCTTCCTTTTGTGAAAGTCTATACCATTCATAGAAGGATATCCACAAATCCCTTTTTGTCATATATGTTTTCCATTTCTCAGATAAATATTTCTTTAGTTTTGTAGAAGTAGTGGCATTAAATTCTTTGGCCTGGGAATGAGTAAACATATCCCAATTTAACATTCTCTTAATCCAGTCTATCTTTACTCTTCTTCTAGGACATCCATTCATAAGGGAAAAGAATTTGTGCATCTATGGGACTGATGGTTTTTGTAGTCTTGTGGGTAAAGGATTTTCAAATCTACAGGATGGAATTATTGCATCTGTTTGCTCAATATAACCTAATCCATATCTTGGAGTTCCCGGTAGTCTAAAGTAGCTAAATATTTCTCTGATTCTAGGATCATCTGTTTCTAGCTTAGGAATATGATGCATCATTAAGACATGGCTTTCATGTGGAAAATCTATGTTTTGCAGAAGTAGTGGCATTAAATTATTTGGCTTGGGGATGAGTAAACAGATCTAAATTTAACATTCTCTTAATCCAGTCTGTTTTTACTCTTCTTCTAGGACATCCATTCATAAGGGAAAAGAAATTGTACATCTATGAGACTGATGGTTTGTGTAGTCCTATGGGTAATGGATTTTCAAATCTGTGGGATGGAATTATTGCATCTGTTTGTTCAATATACCCTAATCCATATCTTGGAGTTCCCGGTGGTCTAAAGTAGATAAATATTTCTCTGAGACTAGAATCATCTGTTTCTAGCTCAGGAATGTGATGCATCATTAAGACATGGCTTTCATGTGGAAAATCTATGTCTGTTGTATCATAACACTTTGGATGAGGACAACTTTCTTTTTAGATCGAGGACAAAGGATAATCACTTATGGGATTATGGTTTTTATGTATAGGAGAGCATACTTGAGGTTGGGTATTGACCATCTTAAGGCATAGAGGACATTGTCTTAGAAGAATAGAAGGTGGTTCCATCCATATGGGTTCATGAGTACAAATGGGTGGATCTATGCCTTCAAATTTTGGAGATAGAAAAGAAGATGTAGATGGAAATTTTAAAAATACTTCACCACATTGGCTGCTCTGAAAGAATTGGTTAGAGACAAGATAAGAAAATAAAGGGCATTGGATGAGTTCTGGAATGGGTGGCCATTGAAAAATGGGAGTGTGAGAACAATCATTTCTAGTTGTATGTGATGCAGGATTAGAAGAGACAAACCTTCTTGGAGGAAACTGAATAACTTATTGAGTATGATCTTCTGCAATATCTAAAATATTGAGAGTAATTTGGGGTGAGGGCTTAGGAGCCTGCACTATCCATTAGGAAAATCTAATTGTTCCCATGAAATGGCTTGGGGAACAAGTTTGGCATTGTCTGCAGAGGTATATACTAAGGTAGAACTCTCTGAATATCTATCAGGTGCATGCAAAACTGCTGGACAGAGAATGTTAGTATATCTGAGTGCCAACTTATAATGGATTGCAATATTTTCAGAACTAGGCTTCATGTCATATCCTTTGGTGAGAATCTTGACTTGCAATATATCTTTAAGGTTTGGGTCAGAGACAGAAACTCTGAAATTTGGATGACATTCAAACCAGATAGGGCCTCTAGAAAGATCACCTTGTACCCCTCCTATTAGAGCATGGACAAATTTGTTGAAATGATTATCCAGCACAACAATAAGAGTGAATGCAATTATACCAGCTATGTGCAGAGGTTCAATGCCTATTCTGATACATCCGAGATGTAGGAAGTTTTCTCTATATTTTTTGGCTTCAATCCTAATTTCATCAGGGTCTAAGGTAGGGATAATACAATGATCAGATGCATTCTGTTGGACTTTAGAGACTGTTTCAATGATTTTAAATTGAGAAGATGCACATAGTTGAAACATAGTCATATCATCATAAATATCTTTAGCAGATAACTTAGGAAGTTTCCACCTAGGGAGAGACTTTTCTTCTTTATATACTTTATTTAAACTATTCACATCATGCATTCTCATTGAACAAAACAGATGAGAAATAACTGATATTTCAGTTTTAACATTCTGACTTTCTTCTACTTATTTCTGTTTCATTTCTTTATAAGACATAGAGCGAGAAGTATTAGAACTAGAGGGATAATCCATGGAACATGGATTGGCTCTGGTACCAATTTTTGCAGAGGCATCCCTCGACGAGGAAGAATGCTTGCTTGATTTTTTCCTTTCAAACTTATTGATTGCATTGAGGGCTACCTTTATTTATTTGTCAATTGTTGCATAGTTATTTCTATTGTCAAGACAGGTCCCTGAAGAAAACTATATGATTTCTTCATGTGGTTTTGATCTACCTACTTTAACTTGTTTAAGAACTACTCCCCATCCTTGGTCACTGGCATCAGACTCAACAATTTTTAAAGAGTTCATCACTTGCAACATGCAGTATTGGCAAGTGCATGACTTTAGAATTTATCTTTCTCACGGACTCAGTGTGTGCTTCATTCCAAGGCATAGGATCCTTTTTGAGCCTGTCATTCATAATTTTTCTATCTTTAGCACAATCTTATAAAAATGACTCACATAGTTCGAGCTTCCTAGAAAGCGTTGGACTTGGGTCTTATCATAATTAAAAAAATGCTCAATATTGCAATGTAATTATTGAATTTACAAGTTGTATTCATTATAGATATATTATATTGGATGGTCATTAAAAAATAATAATCAATTAAATTAAATGTTTTCAATTTATCAATTTATTTTCTATAAAATTATTTTTCATTTGATTTATTTTCTATAAAAATAATTTGTATTTTGAGTTTGTTAGATAGTGTTGTAATTTCTTACCTTTTAAAGAGATATACTAATTCTTTGTTAAAAAAAATTGTTTTATTTGTTGATGTATTATGGTATTTAATATTTTTTGTTTTTATGACACAATGCCTTTATTATATGACCTTGTTTTTTTCACACATTTGAGATTAGTTTGTACTGATCTTAGGGGAGGGAGATGTTGGAGGATAGTAGTGCTACAACATAATAGTGCACTTAATAAGGATTTAGTTAATATTATTAAAATAAAGAGGATGATACAGTGAAATTTATCTACCCCATTTTGGATCTACCTATAAAAGAAGGGTGTTTGGGGGGTAATGAATAGAAGTATTTATCTCTACATTGTTTCTTCTATTTACATATCTGAAAATCTAATATTGATCAAACCTCTTCACCCCCCACATCACTAGAATCTCTCCTCTCCAACTATTAGGATGTTTTTACCGAACCCACCACTTTGCCACCCCCATGACATATTGAGCATACCATTGACCTTGCACTTAGCACCCCCCTTCCTAATACATAGCACTATCATCTTACCCTTACGAAGACAACTTACATTAACATACAAATTTAGACATTGTTGCAAGTAGGAAATATTTTCCCTAGCTCCTCATCTTGTGGGTTGCCTTCCTTTATTATCCCTAAGAAGGAAACCCATGAATGGAAACTAGTCACTAAATATAGATCTCTCAATAAGGTGACCGTTGAGAATACATATTGATTTCCTTGTATCAAGGATTTACTAGCCCTATTCATCCTAACTATGCATGCTCAAATCTATTCAATAAACTCTAAAGATTCAAGTCCCTTATACCCATTTATATCAAGTTCAGAACAACCATTTAAACATTCTAGAAAACAAACAATATCTATATTATATACTAGTGTGTGAGTTGCAATTGTTGGATCATATTTATAAAACATGGTAGCTTCCCTTTGCAAATTAGGGTTGGATAGGAATAATTTTCCATGCACACTCATAATGTGTCATGCACATTACATGTCTTTTTTTAATATGAAAAATGATGCATTACATGTTTTTATTTCATCTTGTAAATGATGTTTTTGTTGCATAGCCTCATTTGCAAAATTGCACTCATGAGGCCAATAAACATAGAGATTATATACCACCTTTAATGTGATCACCCTATTGATCTAACACATTTGTAATACCACTTAGAGAGATCTAGTTATCTAGCTCTCTATCTCTAGAATGATATCCCAAACAAAACTTTCTTAGGGAATATGACAATTGTATTTTCTTCCCTACACATATAATCGTATTCTAACATGACTCACCAATGTTATAGTCTAATAAATGGCAGGCTCTATAATGGAAATAATAATTACCTAAATTATATCAACCCTACTAGATCATGGTGTTGAATTGAGAGTCAATCCACTTATAATTGCCTAAATTCTATCAACCCTACTAGATCTTGGTGTTGAATTCAAAGTCAAGCTTAGTGTGGCTAAATGTGTCTCTTCCAACATAGATTTCAAGCATTCAACAACTTTCTCAACAACCCTCATTTCATTCCTATAAGTATGGTTTGGTAATTTTTGATGCTCTATAATGATTTCCTTAGTACATCAACATTGTAACATGTTGGTGATATCCTTGTTACTTAAACATGTATCTACTATCAACAAAAAAGAAAATAAAATTGCATTTAATCAATATTCAAACAAAAACTAGTGAATTAGGCATTTTGTTTCCTAGTCGATCGTTCTATTACAACATTAGAAAAATAGTGGGACATGTCTATCTTGTAGTGTTTTGGAATAACTTTTATAACTATAAAATATCATCTTATTTCTCCTCACAAGGTTTCTCCGAGCCAAGTGTTTCAAATTGCAACCAATATCCTCCCCATAATAAAGGACCAATGCCATTTGAACATTTGCTAAAGTGGTTCCATTGAGGGTTCATATTGTATCCTGAAGATCTATAGATAACCCAAAGTTAGTACCCCCTCAAATCCAAGGGTCCACACCTAATATAATTCTCTTCCCATCACCAACCTTCCAAGCTATCCATTTCCCCACCAGAGGGAAAGCTTGGACCAATGCTTTCTAGAAAATAGAAGCATTAGAATAATTTGTTGAGGGACTACAATCCAAGACTAGAAAATGATGAATATATTCTTGTACTAGGACATCCCCCCACATATCAGATCCTACAGTCACCTTCCATAAAATTTTGGTAGAAAGTGCCTTGGAGAAATAAAAAATATTCTTGAGGCCCCACCCTCCTTCCTTCTTAGGCCTAGATAGTCTTTCCCATTTTACCAATTCCATCTTCTCCTTTTCATGCTTTTTGGTCGACAAAAAAGATGAATAACTTTCTCCTAATATTATTCAATATACCTTTGGGAATGAAAGCTAATGTATACCAATAGATTAGAATAACTTCCAATGCTACTTTGACCAATGTGAGTCTACCACCTAAAGAAATCCATTCGGTGTACCATGCAATAACTTTATTTTCAATCCTACTAAATAACTAAGGCCAATCATGATAACCATATTCATTTGGTTTCAGTTGCAAACCAAGATATTTGATCCATTCTTAAAATCACCTTCTTGGAAGGGTAATAGATCTTTGATAGATATTTGTTGTCCTTGAAAAACTTTATGAAACATAATGCATGATTTCTATTGGTTGAATTCCATCCCTACAAATTTATAGTACATCTCTAGTGCACGATGAATAATATTAGCATCCCTCAATGATCCATCCCCAAAAAGTAAAACATCATTTACAAATAACATGCAATTTAAATATATATGCCCCCCTAAATGGATACCTTTCAATTTGTTTGATCCTATTTCATAAAGAAGGAATCTACTCAAACCCTCTTCTACAAGAAGAAAGAGGAGGGATAATAATTAAAATCCCTACCTTGGTCCTCTTGTAGGCTAGAAAAAAGGGGGAAGAAAAAACATTAATCAATAGTGACAAATAAATAGAGTGACCAACTAACCTTATCATATTCCTTGGATGAGTCAAATTTGATGAAAAAGGAGGATTTCTTCTTTACATTAACAAAGTGAAGGCCTTCTTGAGCTATACCTATAGCCCCATGAATTTGTCTACCATCTAAGAAACCAAATTGCTCACTTGAGATCACAAGGGATTAAACAAGCTTGAGTCTTATAGCCATGATCTTAGAAATGATCTTGTACACAAAATTACAAAGATTAATAGGCCTAAAATATTCAAAGGACTTAGGAACACCTTTTGTTTGGGATCATAGCTAATAAAGTAGAGTTAAAATCCATCGGAACATTATCAAAAGTCCTATATTCTTCCACAACCAATAAAAAGTCCCTACCCAACAAATCAAGAAAACTTTCAAAGAATTCAATACACAATCCCTTAGGTCTAGGGATTTTTCCTTTCTAGAAAGACTCAATGGTCACTTGTCATTCATCCATGGAGATCTCTTCCATAAGGGTCTTATTCTTCCCTTGAATCACAAAACTAAAGAAATAAAGTTGTCATATGAACTATCTCAACTATATTGGCTCGAGGGGCCTCCTTAAAAATATTGTTGAAGTGATTGATGCCCACTTTTGCCATCCCCCTGAAAATATGAACATGATCCCCTCTCTAATCCTTTTTATTCCAAATAGTGTTTATATTCTTTCTCATTTTGGCATAGTTGTGAAATAATTTGGTATTTTCATCCCCTTGTGCTATCCAATAATCTTTTCTCTTTGGCCTCTATTTGGATTATTCCGATCTAATAACTCTTTTTTGGTAGCTTCCTTCTAATTTAAGGGCTTTAATTCTGCCTCACTTAAAATTTCATTAAGGTTGGAGTTGAAAATGTTTGCAATATCCTATTCCAAATTTGAAATTTACTCTTGTGAGTTCTAGAATTTAACCTTTTCCCATTCAATAGTTTTCCTTTTTATTCTTTTTAGATTTTAATTGGATTGGAACATTATAGAATCCTCCAAGTGACTATCATAATGTTTCCATTCTTTTTAGACTAGAACTATGAATTCAGATCCTTCAACTAATGAGACTTGAACTTAAAGGGGCTTGATGGTTTTGGAATATTATCCCCCACTTGGAGACTAATAGGAACATGGTAAGAAATTCCTCCTTATCTTATCTAAATTTTGATGTTATCTAGACTGCAAACTAGATGTTTATCAATAAGGAATCTCTTCAGTCTCTTGGAGATTTCTCCTACCCCCACCCTATTACTTTTCTAGGTGGGTTTCATAGTCAAAGGTTTTGTGTCAAAAAGGCCCACTTCTTTTATCTTATGAAGGAAATGTTCAAGTCCATCATTCTTGCTTCCCCCCACACCTTTCCTTGTCTCAAAATGAAATTAAAATCTCCACCCACGATCACATTATCCTTCTTCAACACGATGTTCCCAATAAATTAATCCCATAAACCTTCCCTAGATAGAAAAGGACCATAGACATAGATAAAATTGAAAACCAAAACTAATTTTGGAGAGAACAACATGTTAGAAAAACAAGATCGCGGAGCAATAAAATAAAACAAATGAGGAAATAAAATACATAAGATACACAATACAATAGAGACATAGATATACGTGGTTCACCCAATGTGGGCTACCTCCACCAGAGAAATTGCCAGGTCCTTCCTTTATTATTATCCAACAAATGACAAGATACAACCTATAGAAAACCCATTGTAAATTCTTCTTCCTTCTCTCACAGTATCTTATCTCAGAATACAATCTTCACCATAATGCATAGCCGCAATACATTTCCCTCATAACAGAGGGTTTCCTTCTAGGAAAAAAAACCCTAACATAATTTATACCGTTAGATATGCGACCTTATAATGAACAGTCCAAATTTACAATGAAAATTACAATATACATTTACAAGGCAATTTTTCCTTTAGGGGCCCGCTTGCCCCCAGACCCTACAAAGGGGGTAACCCCCCTCTCCACTCCCCCACGTGGAAGAGTGTACATATTTCTGGGGTGTAAATACTTCATGGGGTAAAAACATGACTGAAAACAAAAGACTTCTTAATCAGGAAGATAATCAGGCTCCACAACCAACAATCTCCCACTTGGAGACTAATCTCAACGACACCACCACTGTTGTATATGTTGGAATTTGAACCTTCTTGGACCTTGAAAATTTCTCATCTTCATATTCATTCTTGAATACCAACTAAAACTGAGCAGGAACTCGGTTTCTCCCTAGTTACTCCCTTTGTTAACCTGTCTACAGGATTTTGGCTAGTGTGTATCTTTTCCAACTTCAAATGTCTATCTTCCAAGGCGGATCATATGAAGTGGTAACTGAATTGTATATTCTTAGTATTTGAATGGAAGGTTGAGTTCTTTGCAAGATGAATGGCACTCTCACTATCACAGTACAACCTGTTATTCTCCTGCTTCTTTCCCAATTCCTCCATAAACCTCTATAACCAAATCATCTCCTTACTAGCCTCTGTAGTAGCAACATACTCTGCCTCTATTTTTGAAAGTGAAACAACCTTTTGCAGTTTTGAAATCCAACTTACTGTTGTTTAGTAAAAACATACCTTGTGGTGCTCCTCCTGCTGTCTTTATCACCTACCATATCTGAATCAACATATCCCTGTAGTAAAGTGTCTGAACCTCCAAAACATAATGCATGAGTAGCAGTACCTCTCAAATACCTGAGAATCCACTTTACTGCCTCCCAATGTTCTTTACCTGGATTGTTCATATACCTGCTCACAACTCCCACTACATGTGCAATATATGGTCTTGTGCAAACCATTGTATACATCAAGCTGCCAATTGTTGATGAATAAGGGACCCTGGACATGTATTCTATCTCCTCATGTGTCTTGGGACACATTTCCTTAGTTAATTTGAAATGACTGGCTAAAGGTGTACTAACTAGTTTTGCATTCTGCATTTTAAACCTCTCCAACACCTTCTCTATGTACTCACCCTGAGATAATGTCAATTTGTGATTTTTCCTGTCTCTTCTTATTCTCATACCAAGGATTTTCTTTGCAGCACCCAAATCCTTCATCGCAAATGAATTAGATAATTTCTTCTTGAGCACATTTATATCCTTCATATTAGACCCTACAACAAGCATGTCATCTACATACAATAGCAAGATAATATAGCTTCCATTTTCTAGATTTTTGAAATAAACACAGTGATCAGAATGACATCTACTATAACCATGTTCTATCATAAATCTATCAAACTTAAAATACCACTTCCTTGGAGCTTTCTTTAGGCCATACAAGCTCTTCTTCAACCTGCATACCAAATTCTCCTTCCCTTTGACCTCATACCCATGTGGTTGTTGCATATAAATATCTTCCTCCAAATCCCCATGGAGAAAAGTTGTTTTAACATATAATTGTTCAAAATGCAAATCTTCTAGTTCCACAAGACTTAAAATAGTCCTAATTGAAGTCATTTTAACAACAGAAGAAAATATTTCATCAAAATCTATACCTTTCTTTTGTGCAAACCCCTTTACAACAAGTCTAGCCTTGTACCTCTTTATTCCTCCGTCTTCTTCCTTCAACTTGTAAACCCATTTATTCTGCAATTCTTTTTTTTCTGTAGGCAACTGAACCAAGTCCCAAGTATGGTTACTTACCAAGGAATCCATTTCCTCTTTCATGCCTTGCTCCCACTTATTTTTGGTGTCTACCTGCATTGCCTCTTCATAACATTCTGGTTCACCAGAATCAGTCAAAAATCAATAATACAATGAAGGAGAGTATCGTTCAGGGGGTATACTTAACCTGGTATATTTTCTAACAACACTTGCAGGTGTTTGAGGTACTTGATGCTCCTGTTGTTGTACATTTTGATTTTCTGGTTCCTTTGGAATTTCCTTTTCAGTGATCTCATCAAGCACTGTGTATTCTTGTTTTTATTTTTCCTATTTCTTTCCCTGCAACTGATCTTTGTACATGACCTTCTCATTGGATATGGCATCTCTACTCCTAATGATTTTGTTATTTTCATAATCCCATAAGTGATAACCAAAATAATTAACACCGTATCCAATAAAGGTACACTTCTTGGATTTTGCCTCAAGATTTGTTCTATTTTCTTTATCAATATGGACAAATGCTTCATAACCAAAAGTTTAAAAAAAATAATAGTTTACCTTTTTTCCTATCCATTCCTCCTCTGGAATTCTACCATAGAAAGAGCTTGAAGGTCCTCTGTTTATTAAGTAAACAATAGTATCTACAACATCTTCCCAAAACTGTAAGGGCAAACCAACATGCAATCTCATACTGCTTGCACGCACCATGATTGACCTGTTCATCCTTTCTGACACACCATTTTCTTGTGGTGTTCTTGGAACTGCCTTCTCTCTACTAATCCCATGGTATGAACATTAATCTTGAAACTCCTTGCTGCAATATTCACCTCTATTATTTGATCTAAGACACTTAAAATTTTTTCCTGTCTCATTCTCCCAAAGCTTTCCATTTCTTAAAAGTATCAAAAACATCAGATTTTTGTCGGATGCAATAAACCCAAGCTTTTCTAGTTGCATCATCAATAAAAGTAACATAATAACGAGAGCCACCAAGAGATGATACATGAGATAGTCCCCATACATCTGTATGCATAAGCTCTAACATTTCATTCTTCTTTTCTTTTCTGACTCTGAGAAATCTGGCTCTCTTTTGTTTTCCATAAACACAATGCTCACATAAGTCCAAATCAATTTGCTTAAGATTTGGTAACAAATTTCTTTTTTGAAGTATCTGCATTCCCTTCTCACTCATGTGTCCCAGCATATGATGCCACAGTGTTGTATCCACTCCTGTAGAAGCTAAAGAGATAGAAGAGTCAATATTACCAGTACATAAATACAATGTACCTACCTTCTCTCCTTTTTCTATCACCAATGATCCTTTGATGACCTTCCACATCTTATCTGTAAATATGTATATACAACCTTCACTTTCCAACTGCCCTGTTGAAATTATATTTTTCCTTAAATCTAGAACATTTCTTACCTCTTTCAACAACCATTGGTTTCCATTGCATTGCTTTATTTTTACCTTTCCCATTCCAACAATTTTGAATGGTGCATCATCACTCAAATGAACCTGTCCAAAATCACCTTGAACATAATCTAGAAAATGTTTCCTATGGGGTGTGGCATGAAATGAAGCCCTGAATGTACTACCCAAGACTCAGAAATGTTATCTATAGAAAGAATCAAAGCATCTTGTAACACATCACATGTTACATTTGCTTCCTGATTTCTCTCCTGTTGTACATCTCTTTGTTTCTTTGGAGCTCTGTAGTATTTCTTCATATGTCCTTTCTTCCCACAATTCCAGCACTCAATCTTTCCAAGTCTAGATTTGGATCTGCCCTTCCTAGAATTCTTGCGGTTTCCTGGGCCCTTTCCTCTATCCTTTTGTCTTCCCCTGTTCTCCATGTTCAATGCATTACCTGATGTCTCACCTATGCTTTTCCGTCACATTTCCTCACTAAGGATAACACCAACAACATCATCAAATTTTAAAGTATTTTGAACCAGAGACATAGTTACTTATAGCCATGACCAAGCCGTTCTAGCTTTCTGGCAATGAGAATAAGATTAGAAGAGCCCTGACCTCATCATCAAAGTCCACTTTTACATAACTTAGTTGATTAGTAACCGTATTAAAATCATTTAAATGATCTGCAACGGACCCACCTTTTGACATCTTCATATTAAATAATCTCTTCATTAGAAATACCTTATTGGACGCCGAGGGTTTTTCATACAATTTAGCCAATGCATCCATCAAATCCGTCGTTGTCTTTTCTTTCGAAATATTGAAAGCCACCGATGTTGTCGGGCTCAACCGTACCATTCCTAGAGCCTTTCTGTCAAGAGTCTCCCATTATTCATCCTTCATGGCCGTCAACTTCTTTTCTACTCCTCCCAATGGTAGGAATAGATCCTTTTGATATAAATAATCTTCCATCTGCATCTTCCATAACTAGTAGTTTTGGCCGTTAAATTTCTCAACCCTAAACTTTCCATCTTCCGCCATTGCTCCCACTCGAACCAGGAACCCTCCTTTCCTACGAGTTACCTTTCGCTTTGATACCAGTTGTTAGAAAAACAGGATCGCAGAGCAATAACATAAAACAAATGCGGAAATAAAACACAGAATATACACAATACAATGGAGCCACAGATATATGTGGTTCACCTAGTGTGGGCTACGTCCACCAGAGAAATTGACAAGTCCTTCCTTTATTATTATCCAACAAATGAAAGGATACAACCTACAACAAAACCGTTGTAACTTCCTCTTCCTTCTCTCACAGTCTCCTATCTCAGAATACAATATTCACCATAATGCATAGCCACAATACATTTCCCTCATAACAGAGGGTTTCCTTCTAGGGAAAAAAACCCTAACATAATTTCTACTGTTAGATCTGCGACCTTATAATGAACGGTCCATATTTACAATGAAAATTACAATATACATTTACAAGGCAATTTTTCCTTCGGGGGCCCGCTTGCCCCTGGACCCCGCAGAGGGGGTAACTGTAACAACCCTAGTTAAATAGTTGCTTAAGGTTTATCAAGTATAGTTAATTAAATAATTAACTGTCCTAATGTGTATTAGTTAAATAATGATTATTTATTAATAGTATTAATTAATTAATTATTGTTTAATATATGTTGATTAATTAATTAATTGATTAATTAACACATTTAATGTTTGGGTAATGAATTAAAGGCTTAATAACTTTTAATTTATTATTAGAAAACTTTACGTATGCAGGGATAAAGCATTGAATGGAGGGATAGGGTATTGAATGGAGGGATAAGGTATTAAATGGAGGGATAAGGTGGGTGGCATTAAATGTAGGTAGGAGGCGGTGAATGGGAGGAGGATATGAGGGGGTAGAGGTATTCGAGAGAAGGAATTTTGGAAACTTTGGGGGAAAGGAAGCTTTTTCTGAGATTAGGGACTGTGTTTTCTGGTTTGTATTTTTCTGGTTTGGAGTTTGGGTGGACTGTTACAGGGGTGCATTGGTTGTTGGGAGTTTTGGGCTTGGGGGCCAGGAATCCTCACAGAATCCTGGAGCTAGGGAGCCGGATAGGCTCTATTCCTAGCTGGCAGGGAGGAAAGATTTGGTTTTGCCCAGAGTTTGAGCAGAACAGTAGCGAGGACAAACGGAGATTGGAGAAATAGCATCAGACATAGGTATGTATTTTCATGATTACGCTGTGTTAGGTGGTTATCATTAAGGTGTTGAATATGTTGTGTTATGTGATGGTTATGTGATTTATTTTCATGCTGTTAATAAATTTAATTTCTGCTGAATAAATTATGGTTAAATGCTGAAGATTAAATTGTACAGAATAACATTTATCTACTCTCTATTTTTAACTTGTGTTTTATAAGGCTCTATGGGGATAGATACCTTACACATGATATCAGAGCATGGTTTCAAAAACTGAAACCTAAGGCCTTACCACCCACATAATTGTGCAAACTAGTTCCTGAAGCAACTCCCATCCTATAGCCTAAAACCCTTGAATCAACTCAAATAGAAATAAACATAAATGACCTATAACCCTAAGTAGACTACCTAGAATGAACGTGAGAGTGTGCATGCTTCCCGAGAGAATTGAAGGAGGGTATGTGCATTAGAAAAAGAGATACTCTCTCTTGTTCTAGCCACCTGTAAGAATGACTCTTCACCTGCATAGGCTGAGAATTAATAAGAGTTCACCTACACAAGCTGAGAATTAATAAGAGTTCACCTGCACAGGCTGAGAATTAATAAGAGTTACAGTTGTAATATTGTAAAACAATCAAGGGTATTTATTGAAACTCTCTCTACATCTATTGCATATTAAATAGGGTGTATTTTAACAAATTTAATGCTATCTACTAAATAAAGAAGAGAGGACATTCAATGTAAACATTACTAAGATCTTCCTTAACTTGACCTGAGCCCAGGTAGCAGGCAGACTTAATTCTTTTCCATTTATTTCTAAGAACTTGGATGGGAACTATGTAGCCAACTCTGATCTAAAATTTACGCCAACTCCTAAATGGATGTAAGGGTGTGTTTTTATAGTTAAATAGTCTCAGTCAATTCTTACAAACAGACATCAAGCTAATTTAAGGGATTTATACAAACATGGTATCACCTTACACGATGGAAAGAAAAAACAAGTATTCGCTGAAGAACTAAAAAGAAAACTAGGAGAATAATGAAAAAAATCTTCAGATGGAGAAATATTTTCTATAGAGAGTTCTTCAAGATTGGAAAAACTATTTAAAGTTGTGAGAGAAGACAAGTATCTTCTGAAACGATGAAGGGTAAGCTTTCTCAACAGGTTCCTATTCGAAACCCCTTCAAGTAGATGAATCCGCGTTGTGGAAAAATGCAGAGGCCCGCAAGAATTAAGCTCCAACCTCGATATAGGGTGAAAACCCTGTACTACGATATGCATCAGCTATGGGTAGTTCAGTGTCAGTGAGCTTGGATGGTTATTATCTGTAAAGTCTAAATTCGTGAGATTCGGTGCAGAAATCTTCACATTGCTCAGCCCATTGTAGCTTTGGACCGTCAAATTTTCAAGAAGAGGACATCTTGCTACAAGATACTCAAGTATATCATCACTAGTATGTAAATGTGATAGAAAATAGGTTCTAAGACATCTGAATCCGCCAAAGCTATAAGTGGGTAGTTGTCTAAAATCAAAATACTCAAGCTTCAAAAATGTGAGGCAATCATAGGAAAATAGAGAAGTTGGGAGATGCATTAAACTTATAGCAAAGCTATTAAAACGATTTTTTAGAGTGATTTCCTTGACTCTTTTGTAGAGGCAAAACAAAGCCATCTCCAAAACAATTTCCCATTGATGTTGTTATCAATCCCATAAGAATCGGTTAACGAAAGTTCAAAACTTTCAAGGGGACCAGAATGAAAGAGCATCATGTGATCAATTACTTCTTCTTTAAAACACAAAATGTAAACTTTGAGATGGGGTAAAACTATCCACATATATTTCCATCTGCGTGACAGCAAAGAACAACAGACTGCATGTATTAAAGAAAGCTTAGAAAGAATATGAGAGCATAGTAGGTTGTCATCCAAAGCACTCAATCTGTCTGTTGCCATTGCCAACTATCCACTTCTCCTACATGCAATATCATACAACCATAAGCCACGCAAAAATGCAAGCTCAGCGCAACCACCGAGCCTAAGACAACATTCCAATGCATAACACAACACAACATTCAAGCTAACGCTTGAGTCAAGCTAACGCTTGAGTCAAGCTACGCAAGTCGTGAAGAGAGAATCCCATGAGGGGTCCCTGGGTAAAATAAGAGAAGGTAAATAAATAAATAAAAACCCAGCGCCCAAGCGCAAAGCTAAGTGCAAAGCCACTTGGAGGAGGAGCCCATGGGGGCAAGGTGAAGTGCTCTGCACGTTCACAGGTGTGCTACGCACCAACATCAAGCACCCACGAGTTTTCGCATGCATCAAGTATCAATCCAGGGGAGGAGGGCCCATGAAGGAGTTATGCACAACGCATCAACATTGACTGCAACCACCACACACCGTCCACACCAGAAAACAACTCCACGCGACCTGCAATGTCACACACAACAAAAAATATATATAATAGATTTAAAAAAATACTATATAAATAAAATAAAATTTTAGCAGGTTATTTACCAATGCAACAACATAACGATTTAAGGCTAGCCTTTAAGCACAATCCATGACGCCATGGAACAGTCTTTACATTTAGCGATATGCTATTTCACACCAGAGCCTCTACGAGATGGATACTCCAACACTTAGATTCTGCCTTTCTTATCCACACAAATAGCAAATAGTTAATATAACTAGTGCTTTATGTAATACCAGAGGAAGAAATGACAGGTTGAGCTTGATTCATATTAACAAACTAAGAAACAGAAGGCAGAAACCCTTCTTGAATCAGAAACCCTACAAAACATCACCAAGGTCTGAGAACCTTTAAATCTAGCCAACGCTTTGTTGTTCTTCACTTCCGTATTCATGTTACAAAACCCTTCAGAAACTAAAACTAAGAACTCAAAAACAGAGCATTTACAACACTAATGTGCATCTCTCCTTCGAAGAGAAGCCGAGAAAACCCAACATCCCCGGTTCTCAGAAACTAAACAACCCCTATAGATTGGGGGGCTCGGCGTGGCTAACGGGGCCATCTCCTCCAATTTTTTCTCAGTATCTGATCACAAAAAGGCTTGAAACCCTAGCTCATACACTTGCCTGCCTATACGACAACACATACGACCATAGGATTAACAAAAATACACAATACATAAACCAGCACATAAGAGGGTCAAGCCCTCGACAATCCTAACACACCAAACACCGAGACACCAGAAGAATCCATGAGAGAAATACCACAGGCGGAGCCGCAGGAACAACGAAAATCTAGTGTGCTGGAGTTAGAAAACGTAGGAGTAAGTTCGGGATTAGGGTTTGATAGGGTTTGAATAGTTGTTGTCTTTATTATTATTTTATTTTATTTTGGCTTGAACAGGCGGGAAAAGAGGGAGGGGGCACGTGGGCCTCATGCGAGGTCCCACGATGCCCAAGGATAATTGATATTTTTTTTAATTTTATTATTTAATTATTTATTTATTTACTTACTAGGTTATTAATTACGTTTAGTTCAATTTTATATATATTTAGATATATATAAGCATAATATATATATATAAAACAAGGATATTAAAAAAACAAAATTACAAATTATATATAAAAAACAATAATATTAATATATATATATATATATATATATATATATATATATAAGAGTCATAATTAGTTAATGGAAGATAGTAAATGGAGGATTAGTTATAGTTAATGGGAAATTAATAATTAATGGAGGATTAGTTATAGTTAATGGGAAATTAATAATTATGGAGGATTAATAGTTATAGTTAATGGATGATTAATTAATTAATTAATTAATGTCGATTATTGATTAAGGAGAATTAAACTATGTAAGTTAATTTTAGGGATTAAATAACTTGATGAATGACAAGACTAAGGGTATTATAATAAATGAAGGCGATTAAAATGAGTGGTGCATATTGTTACAAGCGTCAGGTTGATGCTTGATTATACACACAAGTTAGAGTAATTGAAGGTTACCGTGTGGCGCTAGCAAGGTGAGAGAGTTGCTAGGATTCATGAATGAAGACATCAATCTTAGACACTTTAACCCTAACCTATCCACCTCCCCTAAAGAGAGTAACGTCTGTTTACAGACAAGTAAAAAAGAACTTACGCCTAACCCTGTTTTATAGTTTAAGTTGTGCAAATGTGAAATGTTCTTGAACTCACCCTGACAACTTTGGTTGATGCAGGTTAAATTACACAGGATGTTTAGGACTCGAGGAAATCGAGGCAGAGGGGCATCGTCGTAGGGATCGCCAGCACCGCCACCACCATCGCCTGAACTAGCTCTCATATTGGGCTCTTTGGAGGCCATAAATGAGACTTTAAAGGGGCGTCAACCAACAGGGATTGAAGTGGAGCCCCCACCATATGGAATGGGTAATCCAGAAGCGTCGAGGGATTCAGGGGGAGGACCTCCACCTGAAGACATCACTAGAGAACTGCAGAAGATCAAACTTCCAGAGTTTGTCGGGGGTCGTGCCAGTGAACGTGCAAAAACATGGTTGGAAGGCATGACAAGGTGTTTTTCCTTAAGAGACTATGCATCCACTTCAAAGGAAAAGATAACGATTTTTTAGTTGAGAGACAGTGCCTTGAACTAGTGGGGCAACCTAGAAAGGCAACTGCATCTTACCCCAAACACCATATCTTAGGAACTTTTCGAGGAGAGTTTCCGAAGGAAATATCTGCCAGCTTACTATGAGGAACAACAGGTGGGAGCATTTCATGCCTTAGTACAAGGAAACAAAACCGTAGAAGAATATGAGATTAGGTTTATGGAATTGGTCAAATATGTTTCATATATGGATAATGACCAATGACAGGCAAAACACTTTGTCTATGGGTTAAACCCTAAGATAAGGGCTATGGTGTGGATGTGGAAACTATCTTCAGTAGAGGAAGCTGTGGAAAATGCGCGTTATGTGGAGGAACACATGAACTTAACCGGAGGTATGAGACTGACCTTTCCGCATCGTCCTGGATTCGTGGGGAAGTCCCCTAGGACATTTCCCAAGGGAGGGGGCTCAAGGCCACCTCCATATGGTAATAGAGTCGTGCCAAGGACAATAGCCGCAGGGATTTCAATGGCGGAAAGTGCAGTATCTCATTCATCACCAACGACACAGGCAGGTCCACGAACATCTCAAGGAGCAGCTAGTAGGGGCAGGGGTTCCAGGGAAAGGAACTCATTTCAGAGACAGTCACAGAATAGTGCGCAGGTTCAATCCCGTGTAACCTGTTGGGGATGCGGAGGACCCCATTACTAGCGTGACTGCCCAGAGTTACAATCAGGATTTGTGCATAGAGAAGGAAAGGCCTCAATGGGAAGAGCAAGTAGCAACCACCAGATTTACGCAGCGGTTAATAATCACCAGGCAGAACATCAATCCACAGTGGTGGAGTCATCAGGTACACTAAATCATATCAATGTAAAGATTTTATTTGATGCTGGTGTGACATATAGTTTCATTTCACCATCTGCATTAGAAAAGAGTGGGTTGGCAGCCTACGAGAATGATGACTTTAAACAAGTCGAGATGGCATCGGGGGAAAAACAAGCGGTAGGACCTAGCATTGATAATTGTCTAATATACCTGGGAGTGTGTACTACTAGGTTGAAGGTATACGTTACTGCTCTCGGAGCATATGACCTAATCATTGGAATGGATTGGTTAGAAGCTCATCGAGCTTTGGTAGATTGTTTCGCAAAAAGGATGCTTTGTGTTGACGACAAAGGAAGGCTAGTAGAGATCTAGGTTGTACGGAGAAAGGTGTCATTACGCTTTATCTCAACTATGAAGGTTAAGCGATCCTTGAGGCAGGGGTGTTGACTATATGTAGTGGAAGTAATGAATGAAAGGAAGGGACCCTCCTTGGATCAATACCCGATTTTGTTATAATTTAAGGATGTTTTTCCGAACGAGTTACCAGGGTTACCTCCTGAGAGGGAGCTTGATTTTACTATTGAGCTAAAACCTGGTGCAGAACCAATTTTCAAGGCTCTGTATTGGATGACAGCACCAAAACTTTGTGAGTTGCAAATGCAGTTGAAAGAGTTACTGAACTTAGGGCTAGTAAGGCCCAGTGTCTCACCTTGGGGTGCACCAATAATTTTTGTAAAGAAGAAATATGGTTCCTTACGACTGTGTATAGATTACAGGGAATTGAACCATGCTACAATGAAAAATAGGTACCCAATGCTGCGAATAGATGACCTCTTTGATCAGATGAAAGGAGCAGCGGTATTCTCAAAGATTGATTTGCGATCAGGGTATCACTAGTTAAGGATTAAGGAAGGTGATATTTCTAAAACTACCTTTCGAACTTGGTTTGGGCATTACGAGTTTGTCATAGTACCTTTCTAATTGACCAATGCACCAACAGTATTCATGAGCCTCATGAACGAAGTATTCCGGAAGTACTTAGACCATTTTGTACAAGTCTTTCTAGATGACATCCTCATCTATTCCAAAAATGAAAGAGAGCATGAGGAACACTTACGAGTGGTGTTGTCCTGCCTTAGAGAGAACAAATTGTATGGGAAGTTGTCGAATTGTTCCTTCTTCCAGAAAGAGATCCACTATTTAGGTCATATCATTTCCGGTGAAGGAATCTTTGTGGACACAGAAAAGGGAAAGGACATTATGGAGTGGCCAGTGCCGAAAAATGCCCATGAGGTGAGAAGCTTCATGGGGCTAGCAGGATATTATCGGAGATTTGTGGAAGGATTCTCTAAAATAGCAAAACCCATCACCAATTTGCAACGCAAGGGGGTCAAGTATGAATGGACAGAAGAATGTGATAGTGCATTCATTGAGCTTAAGAGGTTACTAACTAGTGTGCCAATTCTACGAGTGACGGATATGGAAAAGGACTTCACAGTTTGCACAGATGCCTCGAAGCAAGGGTTGGGGGCCGTTCTAATGAATTATGGAGGAGTGATAGCTTATGCATCAAGGAAGTTGAAGAAACATGAAGAGATTTACGTTAATCATGATTTAGAGTTGGCAGTTATAATGCTAGCTCTGAAACTTTGGAGGCACTATCTTGTGGGGAAACTTTGATCTTAAAATGGACCATCAAATTTTAAAACATCTCTTCACTCAAAGGGATCTAAATGCGAGGCAAAGGCGATGGAGTGATTTTATGAGTGAGTATGATTTTGGTATTTCATACATCAAGGGAAAGGAAAATGTGGTCGCAGATGCCTTGAGCAGGAGACCACATGTCTTCTCCTTGGTACCCTTAAAGGTCAATCTGAGGGAACGTGTGTTGACACAACTCCAAGGAGACAGTTGGTATTTAAAGGTTACTTCAAACCTCCAGAGTGGGAGGCAATTAAATCCAAAGTATGAAGGATACAGTTTGGAAGCAGATGGACTATTGAGATATCGGGGAAGGATGTACATCCCTGAAGATGGGGATATTCGAAGCATCATACTGAAGGAAGCCCATAGAGCACTTTATTGTGTGCATCCGGGTGTGAAGAAGATGTACGCAGACATGAGGAAGTTTTTCTTCTGGGTAGGCATGAAGCGTGATGTAGTCCATTTCGTCGCCAAATGCCTAGAGTGTCAACAAGTGAAATCCGACCACCATCACCCAACAGGCCTCCCAAAAACACATGATGTCCCTATGTCCAAGTGGGAAGTCATATCTATGGATTTTGTAGTGGGGTTGCCGCTCACATCTCATAGACACAATGCCATTCTTGTGATAGTTGATAAGTTAACCAAGAGTGCTCATTTTATTCCGGTTAGAGACACTTACGATGTCACTGATGTGGCATGTGTGTTTGTAAGTGAGGTTATCCATTTGCACGGGATACCTAAGAAGATCATTTTAGATAGGGACTCCATATTCACTTCTAGGTTTTGGACAAGTTTGCAGTCAGCGTTGGGGACTCAGTTGAACTTAAGCACAACTTATCATCCTGAAACAGATGGGAAAACTGAGAGAGTAAATCAAGTCATGGAAGACATGCTTAGGATATATGTCATGGATAATCAAACCCATTGGGAGAAGTACCTACCTTTGGTAGAGTTTGCCTACAATAACAGTTTTCATAGCTCCATCAGAATGCCACCCTATGAAGCTCTGTATGGAAGGCTATGCAGAACGTCGTTGAGTTGGGATAGATTAGAAGACCGAGTAATAGTTGGGCCATAATTGATTCAAGAGATGGAGGAACAGGTGGTTCATATTAGGCGGAGACTAAAGGAAGCACAGGATAGGAAGAAAATTTATGCGGATGCAGATAGGACCGACCGAATTTATAAAGTGGGAGACCAGGTTTTCATTCGTATCAGGCCTAATAAGAGTACCATATGGTTCGGGAAGGGGACAAAGTTGTCACCTCGATTTATAGGACCGTTCAGAATCCAAGAGAAAATTAGACCCAATGCCTATTGTCTCGTACTGCCACCCCACTTGCATAAAATTCATAATTTTTTTCATGTATCTGTTGTACGTCATTATGTTGTTGATGAATCACATAATCTAAATTGGAAGGAATTGCAAGTATCGAACGTGGGAACTCTCACGGTAGAACCGTTATGCATATTGGACCGTAGAGTTCGACAGCTCAGGAACCGTCCGGTAGACCAAGTTAAGGTCCAGTGGGACAAGTATAGTCTAGGATCTGCTACTTGGGAAGACGCTGAGACACTACGACGAGATTATCCCTCACTTTTTTGACCACCTCGAGAATATGTTTCTCGAAAGTTGGGTGTATGTAACACCACCTTTTGACTTAGACAACCAGGATTACCTGAGGCCTACACACCTTTATTTTCTATTCACAAGTGAAACTATTAAATAATAGACTTGAATTTTTAAGACGTATGAACCTTTTTTAATGTTTAAAATATTATTGATGATGATGGATATGATGCGATATACTATGTGAATGTAAATTCTATGAATGTTTAAAATATTATTGATGATGATGGATATGATGTGATCTACTATGTGAATGTAAATTCTATGAACGTTTAAAATGTTATTAATGATGATGGATATGATGCAATATATTGTGTGAATGAGAATCCTATGAGGGTTTAAATGCTATTAGAATGATGTTGGATATGATGTAATCTATTTGGTAAATGATAATTTTATGAATAGGTGTCGTTAATTGAATTATGGGATATTATGAGATCTATTTCTAACTCGAAAAATTTGATGTTAAAGTTGTTGGTACGCAGATACTGAATTGAAATTATGGTTGTATGCAATTACATGATGATAATGCATAGAAATGTATGAGTTTGTGTTACAGACTAATCTGCAGGTTATGGGCTATGAAATAGCCAAGGGATAATGATGATGAAAGTGGATGTCATGACC
>ML779264.1:540460-550910 GCA_009831015.1 Picea engelmannii
CATGCATTTCTTGCACATGTACACTAGTATGTATGAGTTTCTTGGCTTACTTACTAATAATGTCGGTTATTTGTTAGGAATGTGTGAACCATGTTTCTTTTCCCTTGTATCATAAAATACTTTAACTTCGGGATGAAGTTTCCCGAAGGGTGGGTGTATGTAACAACCCTAGTTAAATAGTTTCTTAAGGTTTATCAAGTATAGTTTTAAATTAAATAATTAACTGTCATAATGCATATTAGTTAAATAATGATTATTTATTAATAATATTATTTATTTATTTATTGTTTAATATATATTGATTAATTAACACATTTAATGTTTGGGTAACGAATTAAAGGCTTAATAACTTTTAATTTATTATTAGAAAACTTTACGTATGCAAGGATAAAGCATTGAATGGAGGGATAGGGTATTGAATGGAGGGATAAGGTATTAAATGGATGGATAAGGTGGGTGGCATTAAATGGAGGTAGGAGGCGATGAATGGGAGGAGGATATGAGGGGGCAGAGGCATTCGAGAGAAGGACTTTTGGAAACTTTGGGGGAAAGGAAGCTTTTTCTGAGATTAGGGACTGTGTTTTCTGGTTTGTATTTTTCTGGTTTAGAGTTTGGGTGGACTGTTATAGGGTGCATTAGTTGCTGGGAGTTTTGGGCTCAGGGGCTAGGAATCCTCACAGAATCATGGAGCTAGGGAGCCGAATAGGCTCTGTTCCTAGCTGGCAAGGAGGAAAGATTTAGTTTTGGGCAGAGTTTGGGCAAAGCAGTAGTGAGGATAGATGGAGATTGGAGAAATAACATCAGACAGAGGTATGTATTTTCATGATTACACTGTGTTAGGTGTTTATCATTAAGGTGTTGAATATGTTGTGTTATGTGATGGTTATGTGATTTATTTTCATGCTGTTAATAAATTTAATTTCTACTGAATACATTATGGTTAAATGATGAAGATTAAATTGTACAGAATAACATTTATCTACTCTCTATTTTTGACTTGTGTTTTATAAGGCTCTATGGGGACAAAGACCTTACAATAACCCCCCTCTGCACTCCCGCACGTGGAAGAGTGTACACACTTCTGGGGTGTAAATACTTCATGGGGTATACACACGAATGAAAACAAAAGACCTCTGAATCAGGAAGATAATCAGGCTCCACAACCAACACAACACCAAACAAATGGCATTGTATAAAAAGGAAACACTCCTTAAGTGAAGGGTATTGTACCAACCTACCACCAACCCCCCAAAATTTCCCTCTTCTCTGAAATATTCATAAATCTACCCATGGAGAGTAGAACCTAACATAGATTTTACCTTATTGGCCTCCATAATTGATTCTTATATCAAAATCACCTTAGAGTTACTTATTTCTATAACTCTCTTTAGGGAGTTTCTTTTGCAGGCATTTCCCGGGCCTCTTATGTTATAAGAGAGCACTATCATTTTGAACTGTTAGATTGGGATTTACATTCTCTAAGGGCCACATTGAATAGTTGTTTGTTTGACTGATAAAACTTCTTGGTCAACGTGTTTCATTGCTTTGAAAAGGTAAGATTTCATACTAGGACCAGCCTGACCTTCACACATATCCAAGCCTATATCTCTAGTAACTCCTTCATCCTCCACTAGTATACCCTTTTTCTTTACATACCTTAAATGGTATTTTTTTTACTTTCAATGGGGATAGAGTCTTCATCTGATGAGTATGAGGTACTAATGTTATCTGCAAATTCTACCTCCTCTTTTGGAATGATGTTTTTCCACCTCACATGAGTGCCTCCTACATCCTAGAGGGGTAAAGCTTCACGTGATTTTATAATATTTAAACCCTTTCCAGAAGATTGGATTTTAAGAGGGAACTCAAGCCTTGAACAACAATTCTATGGTGTTTAAATCCATTAGAGAAGGAGCCTCCATGAGGGTTTCTTCAATCGTTCATGTTTATCACATACACACAGGTTACATGTTTCTTTTGAGCATATTTTTTATACACCACAGATTTTAGTTACTTTATTATTCTCTACTAACTTAGACTCCCTAACTATTCCTTTTTAGGGACTTGAAAATCGATCCTTTTCTCTAGCAACATCTTGTAAATTTTTCAATAATTATTGAAGTGGAATCCTCATAGACGAGCTTAACTTTCGCCAAAGAAGGGGCATTTAAATTTTCCTTAATAGCCTTTGACTGATTGAAAGCTTATTCCTAGACCTACAAAGGTTCTTCAACATCTTCGTCATCAATAGGTATATCGTTTTTAGGGCTTGTGCAATTAATATGACCATACATATCACATATAGAGAACCTGAAGGGGATCTTGGCATAGTCTATCTCTTATTGGTATGATCAAGTCCCCACCTAAAAACCTAAAAATCAATACCTTATAGCAACCCATCTCCTAGGTTCATTTCAACACAAATATTGGTCATAGAGGTCCTATTCAAGGACCTAGTTTTCTCNCCCAACCTATTACCAATCAAATTAAGGGTCCTTTTTGACAAAAAATACAAAGAGAGAGAATGCAACTTAATCTAAAATCGTTGGATGTCATCCCTCTCTCTCATAGGATAAAACATAGGGGTTCAATTTTTTAGAAGCAAAATGGATTTGTTCCAACACTATTTCCCTGTAGAATGTTATCTTTGTCCTTTGTAGACTAAAATATGAGAGTGATCTAACCATAGAAAATAACTGAAAAATGGGTGCATAACCAAGCTATTGTTTCCAAAACTTCCTCACCCACATGATCATCAACTTTTCAGACATGAGCCTGGCATGAAATTTTCCAATCAATTTGTTTTCCTGATAGAATTTAACTTGCTCCATCACCACATCCTAACCCATTAACATCTTCATTTCTTCCACTCTCAACTTAACACACTTAAGCTTCCTTCTCATTCTCTTAACCACTTCTTCCACAACTCCTTCAGAGTCCCCCATCTTCTCTACCACCTTGGAAATAGTTTGGGAGTTATATTGTTTGGATAGACCCTCAACCTCACAACCTTTTTTAGATGCTACCAGAAAGATTGAGTCTACTACCTTTGAAGTTAAATGGTCTAGTATTTGACATCATTCATGAACTATAGTGTGGTTGTGGTACTCCTTACATTCCCATCATTATCCACTAACTCCACCATGAGTGAGAGGTCCTTTTGGCTTGGAATAACAACATTTTTAGAGGATAAAAACCCCATTAAAAATATTGACCCCCTTATCATTGCATAGGTTCATTACCCAAAAACATTGCACCTTCAAACTTTTTTGCTCTCATGAATTTTAGAATTTGGGTTCTACAATTTGATCCGATGAGCCCCATTCCCATCAATGATTGCACCAACATTCACCTTGATTGACCCCTAAGAAACATAAACTCTCAAGGAGGTGTCAAGAAAAGGACTATATAAGTACCATAGTACCCCTACACTATGGAACAAAAAGCCTTCCAAAAACTAATAAAACAACACCAAGAAACCCTAATGTAATACGATATTTGACCTTATAAGAAGAATAACCATCAATAAACCGTAGTCACCATCCATAAAAAAAAAAAGATTAACTCTCCTTCCATCTCCATCAAGTGCAACATCAACTCTTCATTAATTAAAAATGAGAGTTAAAAAAAAAACCTTCATTCATTTGAACTTTTATTATTATGAAATATCATATTTTATTTAAAGTTTATTAAATCATATGAAAAATTAAAATAATAACCATTTAAATAAAAAATTTAATTTCAAAATTATAACATTTTCTAAATTAAAACAAATTTATTTTCACTTAATAATACTAAAAAAATTAAATAAAATTTTAAAATTAAAACACCTATATAAGTGGAACAAATAACATCTTACCTTTAAATACATAAACTCATCCAAATAAAACGACCTATTATGTATGACGATTCATTGCTTCCCTAAGGTAATACATAAACTCATCCAAATAAAACGACGTATTATGTATGACGATTCATTGCTTCCCTATCTAAATCCTTGTCAAGCGAATGTACATATAAAAATTAATAATACTAAAGAGTTTTAATAAAATTTTAAGATTAAGACACCTATATAAGTGAAGAACAAATAACATCTTACCTTTAAATACATAAACTCATCCTAATAAAACTTATTATGTACGATTCATTAAATACATAAACTCATTCAAATAAAACGACTTATTATGTATGACGATTCATTGTTTCCTATCTAAATCCTTGTCAAACGACTTATTATGTATGACGATTCATTGTTTCCTATCTAAATCCTTGTCAAGCTAATGTAAATAGAAGTTATATAAAAGTTATATTTTTAATGTTATCAAAAATCGTTCTTTAATAATAATAATAATCTATTTTTATGGTTATGATTAAATTAATCATCTAATTAATGTATGAAACTTTCTTAACCATTAAATCTAAAATAGTATAAAAACTGTTATTTATTAAGTAATATAAAATGCAATAGTAATTAGAATATTAAATATAAAATTTTTAATAAAAAGTTATGTTGAATTATGAAATATAAAATTTTAATAAAAAAAAATATGTTGAATTTATTTATTTTTTCAAAAAATAAATATTGTGTATGTTTAATAACATATTAAGAAAAATAATGAAATTTGAAGGATTTATATTTTTAAAGTGAAAAGAAAAACAATTTAAATTTGTTAATTATAATAAAATTGTATTGTGATATAATTATTAAAGCTTAATATAAATAATATTAATAAATATAATTGCAAGGTGTTTGTGCACATTTATGATATAAGTAATAATTTACAATGTTAAAAAAATAATAATTAATTAAGTTTTCTTTATTGGATATGTATTACATAAATATATATTTTAATTCGGATAGCAAGATTGTTATAGGTTTAGTTTGGGGAATTAATTTGTATCGTAAAGTGCTTCGAACATCCATATAGATATAAATTGTACATAACCATTTATATATACAAAATTTATAAAAATTAAAAAAGTAATTTAATTTTTAAATTTTATATTAAAAATTATTTAGAAAATTAAAACGAATAATTTAATTTTTAAATTTTATATTAAAAATTATTTAGAAAATTAAAACGAAAAACTATTTGGGAGAAGCCCCTGAACATCTCGAAAATAAAAATGATAATGCGGCTGTAAACAGAACTTTGGAAGAAATCTTATCAGTTCACATCAGTTGACTGCTACATTCTCCAATTTCATTTCATATACACCTGGATTATTATTGTGTACATAGCAGTAGACCGACAGATTGCATGGACCCGCGAAGACGCACTTAGGAGCATAATATTTCAATGAACTACAACCATCTTGAATTCTTCAATGCTTTTTAATTCTTTTCTTCATCGACTTGCAGGCCCGAGATGAGATTCAAGATGAGATTTGCATGTGAAGTGAAGATTTGATGCTGATATCTTACGCTTATTTTTTTTTTGCGATCTTCTTTTATTTTTCCTTTCATCTGCTTTCTTTGTTTTTAATTCTTTTCTTCATCGACTTGCAGGCCCGAGATGAGATTTGCGTGTAAAGTGAAGATTTGAGATTTGCATCTAAAGTGAAGATTTGATGTTATATCTTAAGCTTAAATTTTTTTATGCAATTTTTTTTTATTTTTCCTTTCACCTGCTTTCTGTGTTTATAATTATTTTTTTTAATTATTTTCTTCATCGACTTGCAGGCCCGAGATGAGATTTGCATGTAAAGTGAAGATTTGACGTTGATATCTTACGCTTAATTTTTTGCAATTTTCTTTTATTCTTTCCTTTCATTGTTTTTAATTCTTTTAAAGATTTGACGTTGATATCTTACGCTTGCTGTGTTTTTTAATTCTTTACTTGCAGGCCCGAGATGAGGTTTGCTTGTGAAGTGAATATTTGATCTTGATACCTTAGGCTCTTTTTTTTTAGTTTTTTTTACTACTTTATTTTATTTTATTTTGTTTCATCTGCTTGCTTGCTGTGTTTGCTGTGTTTTTTTAATTTTTTTCATCGACTTGGAGGCAACGAGATGAGATTTGCATGTGAAGTGAAGATTTGATGTTGATATTTACGCTTTTTTTTTTTGCAATTTTCTTTTATTCTTTTCTTTCACCTGCTTGCTGTGTTTTTTAATTATTTTCTTCATCCACATGCTTGAGGTTTGCATGTGAAGTGAATATTTGATCTTGATACCTTACGCTCTTTTTTTTTTGGGCAACTTTCTTTTGTTTCATCTGCTTGCTTGCTGTGTTTTTTAATTCTTTTTTCATCGACTTGCAGGCCCGAGATAAGATTTGCACGCGCAGTGAAGATTTGATGTTGATACCTTACGCTTATTTTCTTGCAATTTTCTTTTAATCTTTTCTTTCATCTGCTTGATGTGCTTTTAATTTCTTCTTTTCATCGACTTGCAGGCTCGACTTTGCATCTGAAGTGAAGGTTTGATGTTGATACCATCTGTACGCTGTGCTTTTTAATTCTTTTCTTCATAGACTTGCAGGCCTGCGATGATTAAAGTACGTTTTGTTTCCTAGGCCATTTAATATCGAGGTACGGTTTCCTAATATTCTCCGGAATTCATTATAATAATGATGGAAAAGAGTTAAAAACTGTACAATTTTTATTTAAATATATCTATAACTATATATAATGGGATTGTCATTAATTTTTTTTAATTAATAAAAAAAATTAAATTTTTGCTTATTATATATATCTATATTTATATATAATGGGATTGTCATTAAATTATTTTTCATGAATTAAAAATTTTAAATTTTCTGTTAGATGGTGTTGTAATTTTTTAGTTTTTAAGAAATATAATAATTTTTTGATTTAATATTTTATATTTACGTGAGATTAGTTGACATTGATTTCGACATATAGTAGTGATATAAGATAATAGTGCATTTAATAAGAATTTAATTTTTATTATTATAGTAAAGAGGATGACAAGTTTAAGTTAATTATTCATTTTGAACATGGTTACTCACTTGACTAGAACTGTGATTTCAAAAAGAGAACTTAGTTTTAAAACTCCATAATTTTCTGTCAAAAACATCAAAATCAACCCTTATTTCAAAAATTGTTGTTATGGGTAGCACCTTCTTTCTTTTCTTTTTCTAGAGTTAAAACTACCACATTCTGCAACCATGGACTTAACAGTATTGTAATGTTTTTGATGAAGACCTTAAAATCAACCCTTGAATTGGAAAGTGGGGCTAACAAGAACACCATTTTTTTTTCGAGGTTAAAACTACAACTCCTTTGAACTACAACTCCTTGATTAGTATTGTTGCAACTAAAACCTTAAAATCAATCCTTGAATATAAAAGTGATGCTTCTAATAGCTGACCTCTTTTTTTAGGGATAAAATTACAAGTTTTTTTAAATCCTGGCCTCGACAACCGACACCCTTGGAACTAAATTCTTAATACCAACCCTCGAATAAAAAAGAAGCATTATGAGGAACACTTAAAAAAAATGTCAAACTTAGAATTATAACATTTTAGAAACCATGGCCCAAAAGCCCGGTATCATTACAAAAAAATGAAAAATAAATAATAAAAAAGAAAAAACTTCAAACGTGAAGAAAAAAAATTAAAAATATATATAATGTTTTAATTTTTTTTTAAATGACATAATTAGAAAAAAAATCAATTAAAAAAAAAGAGAAAAGAAATAAAATTAAAGATTGAAAAAAAATCTTGAAAAGTAACTCTATGAAAAATTACCTCATCCAAAGGCTATGATTGACCCACTAGTCCAACAACCCAACTGAACTCAACTGATGTTCTCAGTGATGCATGACACGAACATGTCATGATGAAAATGTGCTCAACCAACTGCCTTTCTTCAAAGCTACTTTAGGTCACCTCAAGTCGTCCAGCTTACCTAAGTGCTTCCACTTTCTGCAACTCAGAACTACTCCCCTTCATTATCACTTATGTGGTTAGATCTGTGATAAGTCCTGCGACAAGTCCTGCATTCGTCCGCCTTGCGCAAGTGATCGGTTCACCCCACATACTCTATGTTTGGTCTTCTCAAGGTGTGCACATAGGTATGACACTTACTTTTGTCGCAAATCAAACTAACCAGACTGTTTATGCGAAAGGTCAGTCCACCTTACTGAACCTTCACCAAGTCTGCACTCAAACTACCTCTGGGATCAACTTTGTAACAAGTTTTGCGATCACCCACCCTACCCAAGTGCTTCATTTCAACACAAAATTTTCTCTTTGTCTATGCAAGGTGTGCACCCAATTCAACCTCCCATTGCACTGTCAATCAAAACATCTGTTGTAATTATGATGCAAAGTCTCTACAATGAACCAGTTCGCTCCACTGAATTATTAACCAAGTCTGCGAACGTTCCCACTGCACTGTCTCTGCAACAAATTGTCTTCAAAGTTTGCTCTGATACCATCTATCGTCGAGATAGTGGTGAAGAGCTCACCAACCCTTCTTCAAAATTTGCAACGAACAAGCTCTGATACCATCTGTCAGGTCCCCACGGTGTGCCTTCTTGAATCTTGCGATTGTGCACCTCTTCAGGGCATGCGACATTGCGGTGTTTCTCACTTGGATGCTTGACAAAACCAAGGATACTTCATTCGGACTACGCCTCTTCACCTAGAGCATACCCATACTATGTTCTAAGCTATGGGCTAGTCACACTCCTACTCTAGTGAAACTCTCTTGTATACTTAGACAATTTTTTAACCATCTCAACACTTAGTCATTTAAGCATACATCCATGAAACAAAGAGAACACTTGTGAAATAAACAAGAGACACACATATATAGTGTGGGTAGTACAAAACACACCTAACACCCAACTAAATCTTATTATTGTAAAACAGTTACAACATGAGCACTATTGGCTCAGTTTACAACTTGGGTAGAGTTGCACGACTCGCCTCATCTCACCAAGACACTCATACACATAGTCATTACTCCAAGACTCGTCCATCATAACAACTTTTGCAACTCTTGCGGTGCACCCTAGACATGTACCCACCGTAGACTCACAGTCTCTTCTCTATCACAAGACTTCACATAGACCTGCGGTCTGTCTCATAGATACCTCACTCAGACCTATGACAAGACTTCCCCAAACTCATGGACCCAAAAGAATATTGCCCCATCTTTGTCCATGGAATCTCTTCAAGGAAGTAGAAGTCCTTCCATGTGGAGTGACTTGGCTCCTTGAGGGAGCTCACTCCTCTTCATCCAAGCTTGCATTAGAATCTCAGAGTTGATCTTGCTCTCCTTGTTTTTCAAATATGCCTTCCTTGGTTGTGTGCCCTTGTTCTCTTATATGGACTCCAAAGGTAACCATCGTGAATCATCATGTCCTTTGGGTGTGTTGCGCCACTTCGCAGACCCGATGCGCCCCTCAACTGTCAAATCCTTTGGGACCAACACAACCCAACCTTGGGTGCACTCCTCATATTGATGCACCTCAACCTCTTTGGTGTGCCCATTCTCTTGGCTGGTTCCACCCCATGCTTCATTTCATGCTTGAGAAATCCCTATGAGTTTCCGTGCACCTAAAGTGTCCACTTTCCCAACTAGTGCGACTCTTGGGTGCTGGAGAAACCCCAAGTTCCATCTCCTTGAAGACTTGGGTGAGGGTCTCCGTGCCCTTCTAGTTGAAGACCTTACAACACCCAAGACTAAATATCCTTTGAAAAATTCTATACACATTTTTCCCTATAAATGATATGCAAAAAAATGAACCCTTGTCATCATTTTGAATAAAAACTTTCCTTATTCTTATAATATACTACTATTAAAAAAAAAACCATTTATTACATACCAATATTGGTATATTCCCCTTAAGAAAAATGTCCAACTAAACAAGATATTTCACAATATTATTACTATTCATCAATTTCATCGCATCATGGTATAGGGAAGAAGCATTACACTACATTCCCACTTGTTTGACTTTAAAGGAGGTATAGAATATCTCAATCTACTAGTCTCGTGTGTGGGAAACAAGGTCATGCAACAAAACAAAACAAAGACATTGTGTCACATGGAGACAAAATATTATTGACTATCACGATACATCAACAAAGAAAACAATTCCTCTTATTGAAGAGAAATAGTAATATTTCTTAGAAAGTTAGGAAACTACGACACCATTGAGAAAATCCAAATGTAAAATAAATTTATGGAAAATAAATTGATAAATTTGAAAAGTCTAGTTTATTCAAACTCTAATGATATGTTATCGACTTATACTACACAATTTTTTTTTTAATAATTATTCAATCTATTATGTTATTATGTGTGCGAGATGCATGGAACTTATAAATTGGATTATTGCATTCTAATATGATTACATACATAATATGCATGATTTTTTTATTTTTTATTTTCTCATCCTTCAAAAAGAATATTACGATATTTTTCACCCGTCATGTAAAGAGGAATGGTAATTGCTCATTACACCTTGTTTT